>JAIUND010000023.1:0-185927 GCA_034699125.1 Gisinianus flammeolus | reverse complement strand
GAGAGAGAGAGAGAGAGAGAGAGAGAGAGAGAGAGAGAGAGAGAGAGAGAGATCTATCTGTGGTCATGTTTCTGCAGTAGTTTCTCCCTGTCTACTGATGATAATGATGATGATGATGTCTAAATACTAGCGCGCGTGAATAAACCACCCCACCCCCGCGCCGCCCTTTTGTTTTGCCTGTCCTTTTGGCTACTAAGCTGCTGAATATCTGAAGACTCGAAGTATAACAAACTAAAACTAAAGATAGTATCAGTAATTAAAATCCAACGACAAGAGAAATGGACATATCATAGACAATGGTAGACAGAGAGAGAAGGAAAGGGACTCACAAGTGGAACGTCTCGTTGAACTTGGGGGACCAAGTATTTGATTTGGATTTAGTAGCTTGTTTTCGTTTCTTATCTGCAAGGTGCGGACCGATCAGGTTGACTTCCACGAAGGGACGGAACATGCCACTCGTCACTGGCCATTTCAAGTCATTGGATGCCACCACTGTTGTTTTCGTCGTCACATGAAAAAAATTCAAGGAAATTAACATTTTATATCACAAATTTAATGTACATTCACATGACTTGCAATGCATATATCGTAGATGAACAGAAGAAATATGCTGAATAATCTTAATCTCCCTTGCTTTACTGCGTTTCTAACAGGAATTCAAGTTTGTTCTATGAAAACATGAGATTCCTGTAAATAACTCAGCTAAATGTACATACAATCGTCGGTATTTTGACATTTCTGCAAACTATCTGTACAAATACAAATCCTCAGTACATTGTCTTTTATATATAAAAAAAATCCCCAGTGTAAAAATAAATAAAGTGAGATAAAAAATATAAATTCAAAGCGGTGATGCTGGAAACACCATTAAAATTTATTGCTGCCCGTTATACTGTGAATGTCACAAAACAAGAATCAAATTTGACGGTGAGCAAATTAGTATGAAAATATACAATTTGCACTGTGTTTCGAGTCCTCTTTGGATTTTTCTTTTTCTCATTCTCAACTTTTCCTCTCTTTTTCCCTTTGACAAAAACTCACTAATTTATAGTATTCAACATGGGAACCTTGTTTGCATTTGAACGAGCATTAAACCAGTGTCAGTCGGGAAAAAACGTTATGCAAAGAGAGGGAGAGAGAGAGAGAGAAAAAAAAAAAGTAGCTCTGAATGTCTGCAACAATCTCACCAAGTACAAATGTATAAATGACCGTGAATAATTTTGCGGCTCTATAAATGAAAAAAAAAAATACGAGGTACGATTTTTTTTTCTGCCTCGAGTTACACTTACGCAAATGTTCTGTTCTCGTAAAGACGTGAGAGTTGTAACTATACAGTATTTTACCATAAACTAGACATCCTGTGAAACTACTCAAGAAGATTATAAATATTAAAAGTGACAAAAAAGAATTTGCTTGCGCAATTTGCTAAATTCCATGCCACCAACTGAGGAACAACTTAAATGCACGTTAGGAATCGCACTGCGTGTGTTCGTTTGTCTGTCTCAAATGTATATGGAGATGTGAACATATCGGAAAAAACTGGTTACTTCTTACTCTGTGAGAAACGGAATGAATTTCAAAATTTTAGTGTATTCATTCAAAAATACTGGAAATCTAAAATAGTCAAGTAAAATAGAATAAAAGAATAATGATAACTGTTTTCCCAATTTCTATGAAGCCTGAACTAAATTCCTAAGGAATATAAGCCGTATACAAATGTCTTTAGGATTTCATTTTAGAAACTAAATGATAATAAAAATAAAACTCAAAACTTGAGTATTATGTAAATACATAAGTATGTTATTATATCTACAGTTTTCTGTACATTGTACAATATGATGCTCATTAGTTGAAAGGAGTGCTTTGAAAGCACATTTGTTTTTTTTTTCAATGATGCTCAGGATTAAAATCCAATTGATTCTGATTCCGTAAAGAAAAAAAAATGCAAAACCAACTCCCAGGTTCTTCCTCAATAAATGCATATGCGTAAGAATTTTGGGTGCGTCTCTCTCTTACTCCAACAACTGAGCGGGTTCCTGGTTAGTTATCCATAGAGAACTCTACGGATGATCTCAACTCTCACAGACACAGACACAGACACACACACACACACAGTCATCTAAAACATACTAATAAATCAATGCGGTTTGTACAATGTCAGGATGGAATAAACAATACTGTTTTTTTTTGTTTCATCATGGTGGTCAAACAGGTCAATTGAAAAAATGTGAAATGTGATCGCGTGGACGTTCGAGTTAAAATACTTGTTCAACAAAATAAAAAGGGTTTCAGCAAGGAAACATAAATTAAACGACTCAGGAATTTGTACGAAGAAAACAAAATCGTTCATTGTTTCATCTAAAGTCCAAATCATAAACCCTACACCGCATCATTTTGGTTAAGAGTGCTAAAATGTTGACATGAAGAAATTGGAAAAGGTCATTTGTCTTGTGTCCTGTGTCATCTATTGATATTTTTTGATATTTTCATGTTTAATAGTCCTCCAAAAAAGTACAATCTACATACAATCTGTGGTCACACTAGATAAATATGAGATGACAAAACAAGAAAATCTGTAAAATTTCTTATGCATAATGTAATCGACCAGCATGCATGCATTTTTTTTCCCCTATTTTGCATTCGTCTTTGGCCGCTGAGTATTCGGTATTTATTTACTTAAATGAGAATTATGAACAGGTTTTTTTTCCTCTTCCTTTTATTTTGTCAACTTTCGTTAATGATCTCTCATTAAATTATACTCGAGACGCGAGTGTGTAGGAATCTTGAATAAAGTTTAAAGTTACCGACTCTTCTCTCTCAACTTTACCCTCTCACAGTCCATATTTTTTTGTACAAACCCTTGAATGAAAAAGTTGCCAGTGACTTTTTACTCATCCCGAGTTAGAGTCAGCGTGTGTGTACTGAAGAAATTTCAACTTTTCTCTCTCTATCACTTTTCCAACTTTATTTCAAAGAGAGCGAGAGAGAGAAACGAAAATGCAGACACACAGACACATACACACGCTGACACTTCATGTACAAAGAATACATACTACACAAGTGTGTACGTCGACAGAGAGAGAGAGAGAGAGACAATGCACTGCGTAAACTTTTACGACTTAAGAATTTAGAAAAAGCTTGCATACATCCATTATTTACTTTTAATACGTGAACAATATACTTAAGTGCAGACGGTTAAAACTTTATCCGGGTTCTCCCTCTTACACCAGTACAAAAAATAAGTAAAGAAGTAAAGGAAAAACGGAGGAAAGAAGACGACTCACCTTTCACGGTAACCTTGTGTTCTCCAGTGCCCGGATGGGTGAAAAGATCAACTTGGATGGAAACTTCGCCCACACTCCCTTCTTCTACACTGGGGAAATCTGCTCCGAGTTTTTCGAGAGAGAGAGAGAGAGAGAAAGAAAACATAGAGTTAGTCATATGGATTTGAACATCATCTCTTTAAATGTATGTACAATATTAAAAATACTATTCAAGACATACACATCTAAAAAAACTCGTCTACATTGCCTAGCTTTGAACTATATTAAATAAATATTATATATATATAGCATATAATTGCAAATGACAATTCTTCTTTTCAATTGGTTTTTACTAATCCATCGTACAAAAGGAAAGAACTATATTAAATTTAGTTTGTATATGCCATTCCATGTGAAAACGTTTCTTGACTATTCGTTTCTCACACACTAAAAGTACATTAAACTACCATGTACTATTTACTGCGCAATCTAACTGTATCAAACAAAATATCATTGATTACGTGACAATGACCCTTGTTAAAAGTCATTGTCATATTTAATACATATTGAGAATTTTAAATGAGCAATATCATAATAATAATTACTTAAACATAAGTCACGCTACATTATTACATATAATGCGTATCGTTTGTCATTCAAAATCCAAAAAATATTTGTCCAAAGTTATTTTTGTTTTATTGTACTCAATCGAAGCAAAAAATGTACTGTAGCACAAGATATCACATACTCTTAGTATGTAATTAAGAAAAAGCCGTACTAGTAAGAGAAGCTCAAAAGCTGGCTGAAGCTTTTTTATTTTACATCTTTTTTTTTTGTATTTTCTTTATTTACAAGAAAAATAATCAAAACGTCAAAAGAGTATATACAGTTTCCAAGCATTTAGGATTTTACAGTGATTCAAATGTCTGTCTGAGGACATTCATTTTGATATTGAATCAAGTTAGGCAATAAGATAGACAAGATAGTCATCATTAGCTTTTCTTTTCATTGCACTGCATGATATTTAGTATGTAATGGATTGGGAGCCACACATCATTCACTTCATTTCAAATCCGTAATTTTTTGTACTTTAAAATGAACTCTACAACTTTCTATGCAGAAAGTTTTTGAATGAAGACTAATAAGCGCACTTCAGACATTATACATTTCTCTATCAAAATCTAGACATATTGACTCAACTTTGTAAATGACTTGCAAAAAAAAAAAGTTTCTACACACATTCCATGTCAAGTTTTTGGAGTCATAAAAGCTAAAATACCAAACAAACAATATACTGCTAATTTACTATTCAAATATCTTTTCATTGCTTCTTCCAAGTATTTTTTTTTTTTAAGAAATTCGTATTCGTATATATCGTTGAAAAAATCTGAATGGACAGAAAAAAGACCGTGTGACTTCACAGCTGTTAATTAGAGTCAAGCACAAAAATTTGAAGCGCCATCATTTTTTTAGTTTCCTTAGATATGTAAATTTAGCCTAAATTAAGGCAAAAAGCACTAATAGTTACGTATACAATTACCACTAATAACGATTGCTATTTTTTTTTCAAAATCCACAATATGAATGTTGAGCTAATTAAAAGTCTGACGTCACTACACATCAAGTCACACGACGATTAAATTCTCGTTTATGAAACGAAATAAGTATAGAGTACACACAAATAATATATAAGTATATAGAAAATTACACAAATTACAAAATGACCAAAAGCGATAGGTTACAGAAGAAATATAGAAAGATTATAGGCGAGTGTTGTGTTTTTTTTTTGTGAGAGAATGATGATTTTACCTTTTCGTAACTCTTTGGGTTTCTTAGCTTTGAGAACTTCTTCAAGGCCCGGCTCAGAGAGTTCGTCGTCAAAATCACGATCAAATGACAGAGCCCTGAGCTCAATCGTCTGTTTGTCATTCAGTGGGACTAGATAGACAACAGCGAAAAGAACGCATATTTTTCCACACCATTTACACACAAACACTTAATTATTAAGAAAAACATTACACATTTGCATACAAATATATAAATATATATATATATCGTTCTGTAACGGCAAATCTACACCATAGACCCCACACACAATAGAAGAGAAGAAAACGAAACGAAAAAAAAGAACACAGTAGGAGAGAGAAAGAAATAAATAAAGAAAAAAAAACCTAACAAAAAATATAAAGTACAAGCCTAGCTTTTTTTCCACTTTCTTTCACCATTAACCATTAAACTCGTATATATTTTTTCCTACTACCCTTTTCCACATTAAATTTACGCATTATAATGTTTTTTGTCACAATTTCACAACATTGAACATTTAAGGCGACAGAAGACGCCATCCAAGCACATAAAGATAAAATGTATTACATGAAGAAAAAAGTCTCGGAAAGAATATATAAAATAGAGGGAATTCCTCGAGAAAAAAAAACAATTTTCACCCAGTTCCATTTCATGAATTTTTGAATAATATTTGAGTAAATCTTTTCCTCACTGAAACGCAGTTAGTTTACATAAAATATTAGTGTTTATGCCCAGAGCTTGCACAAGTAAATTAATAAAGTTTTTTGATTAAGAAAACTTTGGCAATGAACATCGTAAAATGAGGCTCATCTAGGATTTAACCAAAGCTTTAGGTAAATATCAACAAATGTACATACGCACTGTAGTTTTACGTATGGAAAACACTGGATTTATACTACTTTCACTTTCCATATATGACTGCTGAGAAAAGAGAAAAGCCTGACAAAAAGCATTCTTTTATGACTTTGCAGTTTGTTTCTACTTTTAAAAAAATTCAAAATCCTCTACTCGATTTGGTATAATAAATCATATACTAAAGCTATTCCAACGTTTTATGACTATAGTTTTAAAAATTCAAATACTTTCCATGCGTTTTATATGTTAAAAAGCACAATTTTGGTTCCTGTAGAAAAAAATCTACAACATCAAAAAGACTTTTATATGAGCTCCAATCTCTCTAGAGTGTAAAAGAAATGGGGGAAATGCTTTTATTAGTAATTAATGCATCGAGATCGAGTGCAATGTACGATGAACTCTCGAGCCAAGAAGGGAAAATCAAAGATCAAAGATCAAATAAGGGTAAATAATTTATTATTATTAATTTTGACAACAGAAGAGAGACTCAAATACAAATCAATCATGAATCATGATAAAACCCATGTGATGAAATGAAATAGGGCGAATTGAGCAAAGGAAAGAAAAAAGGAAGAAGAGAAAATAGAACTTTGAGTGTCACATTCAATATGTAATATTATCCACCTGACTGTATAAATGAGAAAGTCGATCGACGCGTAAATTCAACAAAGAGGGAAGAATAGTCAATAGATTAACGGGGACGACAAGGAGAGAGAGAAAGAGTAAGAATGGGACATTTGGAGTAAAAGGAGAAAGAAAGAGGATAGAAAAAACGAGAAAGAGAAAACTGATCAGAATCAACAGTGAGTTTCGATTTCGATTTGGGTTGTCGGTTCAGAGCGGCGAAATATATTCGTATATAGATATATAGTATATGGATATACAGGGATATACATTAGACATGACAGAGTGTATCTGTAGTGGTACACACATATACAGAAGGACAACTATAAAAGCGACCGACGACCACCGCTCTACAAATACATATGTATATATATATATTATATATATTTCTATGGATATCTTGTATCTTCCATCTTCAACTTTTCATTTCCAGCCTCCGTGTGGACTCGCCTGTCTACCCGACTTGATGCACTTTTCATGTTTTTCACCCTCTCCACTAAACTGTGTACACACTCCATTCTCATTTACTTCAATTTTACCCATCCATCCATCCATTTACTTTTCATTTCCTTCCCGTTCACACAAAAAAGAACCATTCAATTTGCGTATATTGAACTTAGACACACACCACACACATATGTATATAAATATATATATTTATATATATATATATATGTATATATTCACTCACATCAGAGAAACTTTCTTTAGAAAGCTTAGCAAGAATTTAGAAAATTTAAGAGCTGCTTGTCTTCTTCTAAGCATTTTACACAAATTTTCGTTCAAGTACGTATATTTTAAGTAACCATATACAATACTCGCCCAAAGCAAGAGCAGACGAAGCCTTGTGTGTGTGCCAAACGCTTTTCCCTTCACTCACTTTCACCAAAGCTTTATTTTATTGATATTAGTCATCCTCACTCATATTCCTTATTCGTTTCGTATCATGAACAACAAACACTTTGTACACACACACAAACACTCGCAATCATACGTGCTCAAAAGAGTGCAAAATTTGCCCTGCATTCAGTTTATAGTTTAGTACATATTAGTCAAGACATATTTTGTAGAATAAGCAAGAAAATATTTATGATTCTCAGTTCAAGCTCATAATAATTTGAAATATGTCGGTATATCATCTGTACATTATTGTCTTTGTCTACATGTAGAACTTTCTCAAAGCTCGCTCTCTCGTTTTCTTTTCAATTGATTTCACAATGTAATTATTTGAGCAATCAATGTACAGCATGGAAAAAGCTCTGGTAAACATTTACTTTTAATAATAACCTGCACAGACTAGTGCACTCCTCCTCCTCCTGTGTACTGTATAAAATTAAAGATTCTCCCATGTTCTATTAAAGGAGACGACGGCATGGTGATGAGTCTGCTGGTTGGTAATATGCAAAAGGTTCCTTCATGTTTCTAAATAATCTAAAGACAGATATGCAAAGTAGCTTGGTGTGTATATAGTGTATGCAAATGTGGATTTGTAACATACAAAGAGAGTCGGGTTGTCACTCAAAACCGGGTGTATCCATGTGAATATGCATATGTTATATAAACTGCTAAATAACACACACATACACGATACGTATAATAAAGTAGTAAGTAATAAGCAGTGTCATTGATAGAAAACCTTTTCCTATTTTTTTTTCTATTCTCTCGAACCAGAGCTGCTGCTGCTCTCCAGTCCCTTTGGTAATTTCATACCTGAATGATTTTCAATATGTTAGACGCTGTATGCTTCGACGATGACACTTATTTACCATAATCTATGCGAACAAAGGCTTGCAAACACATGCTGTCTTGTTGTGTATCATGAGCCTTGGTTGTCCCCATAGTTGGTAGCGTCAAGCGGCAATGTTTTGTCAATAATATTTTGGGTACCACCGCTTTCATCGTCATCACCATCACCGTTCAAGCTTCTTTTTTGTTTGTCTCTCATTCTTTTACTTTACATCATTTGTATTATAATAATGTGAAAACGAGCCAAGACTCTCAAAAAGTGCCATGATATTCCATGTACACATTGTACATGCACGGGGACGGAGGGCGAGGTGACTCTTGTTTTCTTTCGTGAGAATATTATATTCAATCGAACATTCAAAATATAATGCATGCATAGACAAGTTTAGAAATAATCCGGACAAGGACACTCATTTCTCATCATATCCTTTTTTTTCAAATTGAGTCAGAATCTAGTTGAGCATGAAAAATTTTTTAATAAAGACACTGACGATACTACAGATAATCTATTCCCTTTTGTCCTCTCTATATTCTGTATGTTATGGTTATGACCATTTTCTGAAGGACCGGAAAGATTCCTCATTTTCACACACAACAACAGCAATAATTATTAGTATTCAGTATTCAACGAGATATGACAAACTATGTACTACTTTGTTACACGGATAGCTGGTGTCAATGGCAAACTGTCCTATTGTCCTCTTCCATGTACAACAACATGTTTAAATTAGCATGCATTTCAAACTGGTTCGCTTCATCATAATAGAATCCACAATGTGAAACTACACACAAGCCATCCAGCATAATGACATACACATAATGCTGAACGCTCAATCTATTCCGTCACATGTAGGTACATGATAATTTTTTCCAAGAATTATCATCACTGACGGACGACTGACAACGCGATAATAATATGAAAAAATAACAATGACAAAATGGAGGCAAGACAGTGTCTTGAGTTTTTTAATTATGAATTTGAAATCCTTATTGTACTTTACATTGGAGAGAGGACTTGATGAAATGTACATTTTTTTTTACAATATGTTTCTCGTGAGAAGAGAAAAGACGAGAGTTGACAGATTGCCCAGATCCTAGATTGAATCGCCACAGTTACCTATTTGTTACATTGTGAGCCTCTTAAGTTCTTTCTAACATTGTTGTAGTATGAAGGGTGAAAGAAAGCCATCCATGATGATTATGATCAGCAAACAATGAATGACAAACAAGGCTCAGTGTGTAGTACCAAAGTACCAACTGCCCTTCTCGTCCGGCACTACATTGCAAGCACACAATGCATCATTTCATTTCATTTGAATTCGGATTTAGTTAAGCATGCTGCACGTCCGTTCCGTTCGTCCATCCAACCAAATCTCTTCAGATAAAAGCGACCTTTTTTTTTACATATTGGCAATGGCATTGGTACATAGTATTTACTGTGTACTACATACGAACTCAATTTTTCTCCATGTCCTATTCGGATATTCCAAGCCAATGCGTTCATTAGAATGCATTTGAGCTGATTCCTGATTTCCAACAAATATCCAAATCCCGTGTGTGTCCTCGTGTCTAAGTCCTCCGATGAAGCAAACTGGTAAACCAGTGGCATGAGAGTGGTGGTGTGAAATGAATTTTTTGTATGAAATGATTTTGGTATATATAGTAAAATTTCAGTGCATTGTAACTAGTAACTAGTATATTAGTATATCTATGCATGAATTGAAAAGAAGGACTTGTTCACCCATGAAAAATTCCGCCCATTTACTTAAGGGGTGTAAAAGAGACCAGGGGCAATGCCATAAAATCAGACACTTTATACAGCCCTAAAGAATTTCCAGATAATCAGCTTGAAATTGAGTCTTTTACTTCTACAACAAGTCCAACATATTTTATATCACATCATCCTCTCATCTCTCTCTCTCCTTTGCTCCTTCTTCCTTCCAAATACCATATCAATATATTCATATTCATAATCCACCCATGCAATACTTAATGGGTTTTTTTCAACGCCTTTTCCTAGTACATGTACCTCCACGATCCAGCAATGCATACTATTATATACTCAGCTGGTATTCCGAGAATGATCTTTGTGCAATCAGTTTCCAAATGAATAATTTATGACTTGATTTCCGAATGATTATCTGGACACATTTAGATTTGGATTCAGAATCAGACAGAGAGAGCGAGAGAGAGAGAGAGAGAGACGGAGAGAAGTTGGAGGTATTTTGTGTAGTTAATCTCCACAGAAGCCTCAGCTTTCGTCTGCTGTTTCTATTTACAATTTACTATATTATAGCTAAGAGTTACGAGGGTATGATCCATATTAAGAACTCAAATTAAATTGTTCTACTGTATGAGATGCCTGGAAATGATATATACATATATATATATATTATTATATATGTATATTTTTTTCCTATTTCATAAGGGCGTTGCACTTCATAATGATGACGATGATGTCATAAGTACATGTACACATAAGCCAATCAACCTACCTATGAAGCTGTAATTTAACTTTGACTTTGACGACAGGATCAAAGATTATATAATAGAGAAGACGAAAGTTGTATTCATTATAACATAATGATGATACAATACAATACGTGTCTACAGTCCACACACATACATGTATATACATACACAGTACACACGTTCCTATAAGAATTTAAATTGAATTTTACTTGATTTCATGATAAAAACAAGATAATATACTGTGATATCAGAAAGTACCAATATGCCATTATAGATTGCTCTTTCAATAAATGCCGTGAGTCGTAAGTCGTAACAAGGAGACCACGACGAGAATACATCAAATAATTGATGCTGCACTGGACAGACGCGCCAAAGAAAAAACTATACACACGAAACTGGAATCTCATCTGCAAAAACTATTTTATTATTCAACCTTTGAGCAGGAGTCAAAAGAGAAAATAAGATACACAAAAATGCTTCTGGTTGATATATATATGTGAAATGCAAGTACTCTTAGATTGCTCATATCCTTACTCCTACTATCTGTATAGAATCTGTACTTTGACGAGCTTCTAGTGCAATGAGAACAATGATCGTATCAGAATTATAATAATATCATTAAGTATTACTATACATAAGAATATATTTTTTCCTTCGAAATACACGACTTTTGTTAATAAAAGAAAAGTAAAAACGAGGGTTTTGATTTGATGCACAAACAATCATCATCACATGATTGCTTACTCAATTCTAAATTTCTTATATGTACAGTGACTAGAAACGCGAGTATATGCTGATAATGATAGTAATGCTACCGCTGTGCTTGTATCTCAATATACACGGAACAAGTCCTCATTATGTAGAAGTCTAGAAATATTACGACATGAGACAACATCACCAGCAAACCAACAACAATTAAATCTAAACAAAGATCTGTCTGTCCATTTATTCCCTGTGTACACAGAGAGTCTCCACACATAAATACCTGTGTATAGTCAACTCCAGCTCGACAAACAACAAACTGACAACTTATGAATTATGGGTTATGGGGTTCTCTGGTAAACGAAGAAAAGGCTCATCCAAGGGAGTCTTATCATCCCGCCGTCAACAAAAATATTAAATATACAAAAGAGGTCATAGTGGAAAGGAATAAATGGAAGGTTAGTTTTTCAGGTTTGGATTTTTCAAAACGATAATCATTTTTGTTTTTAACTGTCAAGTGGATCTTCTCCATATTTATCATATCGTATTTCATGTATGATAAGTTTGTGTGTGCTTGACGAATAAACATTTAAAAATAACATGTATTTTTTCGACACACAAACATTTTCAAAATACATAGTAAATACGAACGAGATATACGTAATATAGCAAATATTTATAACATTTAGTATACATGTATGTAGATGGCCAGAAACGAAAAATGTGAAGAAAATTCAAAAGTACCTTGATCTTTCTGAGTATCCACGAATCGCTTAATCAATGTGTCCGTTGTTTGCGTGTACAGGGAAAGAGCATATTTGAGTGATTGTAATTCCGCAGATTTTTCTAAGAAAGTCTTCTTCAATCCATTACCGCCGGCATGGAAATATTGTTTGATTGTATCAAGTGCTTGTTCTAAGATTGCACATTGCTTTGGAGACAAATTCTTCTCGAGTTCCTACAGAAAAAGAGAGAAAGTGAAAATATGAGAAAAATTTGAACGTTATAGATAGGAGATAGGCATAGAATTTGTAGACAAAAAAATGCCTAAAGATGTGTTTCACAATTTTTATACAATCCTATACTTTTAATGTATATGTGAAAAGTACGATGAGAAAATTGAATCGGATTATTTACCATAACTCCACTGAGAGCGGATTTCACATCCTGTTTGGCCATGTGGTTTTTGAATAAACGAGACATGTCTTCTATTTTTGCATTAGCCGCAATATTCTTTGCGTTGTCAGTCAAGTTCTTGAGTATCATCTATAGAAAAATCCATCAAAATCTCATTATTATTGTCTTGAACATTTTAATACATTTACATATTCTCCGCCCGCAAAATCACCCAGGGATCTATTTTTACTAATCTATTTTCAAGTATGATACACTGAAAAGAGGGGGAAGGATATCTCAAATGACTCAACTGATTCATTTTATAGATCTATAGTTTCTACTTTTTAAATTCTAGATTGAAATTTTGAGCTAAACAAGATGGAAAAAAAAGTTAATACACGGATTTTAAGAATTTCCCATTTATTTCCTTTAACGCTTAAAAAAAAAAGTTTTTTGTCTTTCGCTCAATAATTCCTCTCAGGTTATTGTTTTATTTCAATGGGTACATTAATGTTTTCATCAAGATTTACGATCTGTACAACTTTTTTTTCTTTTTTGCTGAAATGAATTGTGAAATTTTTATATTCCTTTCAAAAATCCAACTTATAATATGATAAACAACTGAAAAAAAATTTGTGTTTTTAAAAAAGAAAATAGAGGTATGTATTCTTCAAGAAAAAATACAGAATTGTAATTATTATTACTCTACCAGAAAAAATTCTTGGAAAGTCGTAAAATCAATCTGCGAGACTCAAAGGGGTAAAAGGTAAAAGCAAACTTGAAACTCTTTTCTTTACGTAAAAAGAATATGGGTAAAGAAAGAGAGAGAGAGAGAGAGAGAGAGAGAAGAGATGCATAAAAAATTGTAGAAAAATCATATACATGAATGAATAAAGAAGTGGTTCTCAGAAGGAGCATAAAACAAAACAGGTCAATTGTGTGTATGACTATAGAATGTGGAGAAGGGAAAAGAAATGTGATGGCATAAATCAAAGGATGGAAAACAGAAAGAGAGAGAAAGAAATGACTTCGGCATAAAGCATAAAATAATAATAAGACATAGTGACATGACTATGTGGATAGTTTTCAAGGGAGCATCTCCACGTTAAAATCACAAATGTATACAAAATAAAATACATATCACGTATATATTAGATATAGTCTACATACGCTCTTATCAGTCATAGGCGGTAGGACAACAGCCTTCTCCAGGGTCTTCATCACAATCTTCCACAGTTCCTTGAGCAGTCGTTTGAGCACCGTCTTCTCACAGGATTGTGCGTACAAAGACAAGGAACCTATAACCCAAATGAAAGAGAGAGAAGAAAAAAAGATCAAGTAAGTGAGAGTAAAAAGTGCGATAAAGATCAATATAATTATTCTGTTCTGTTCGGGTTTGGCATCCGTTCCCGTCTCTCTCCTCTTTATACTCCTTTCTCTCCGTGCGTTCATTTTTTTTGTTCTCTTTGGACAACTTCTGAAGAAAAATGAGACTGTCAATGAAGAATTCTCTGGGAGTTACCGCCAAACGACCCAAACTCAGTCACAAAAACAGTCAAAGAGACAATCGGAATGAAATGCCACCAACATTTTTATAACCATCTGCGTCCCTATGACTATCCAATAATTTATTTTTTTGAACACATTCTACACTCACTCTCTCAAGACTCTCAATTGTAGTAACAAGGTCTTTAGTAAAAAAAACTGAAAAAATGTTGTCAGGAGCCAATCTCATATTCATTGCATTTCTCCCATCTTCACAATACTATTTCTAACATGAAACAAGAAGAAAAAACAATACTATATGATTATGTATACAGATATAAAACACCCAACAGTCTGTTGCTCCAATAGTGAGGCAGAGAGAGAGAAAAAATAGTCAAACTAGTCCAGGTGTATGTATATACTTTTATGGGTGATAAAAATAATTAAATTTTATGAAGTCAAGACCTCCTACAAATCCAACATGGTCCTAAATAAATGAAAACGATATAATGTAATATAATGGCTCTTGTCAAAGTAGTCCGTTCTAATGAAAACCTGATTCGAGTAGCTGATGACATTAATTAATTTAATAGTCGTTTTTACAATACTTAAAAAATCGTAGGTGACTATCAAATTGAGCTTTCCTGGAATAAATTTCCACAAGAATTTCCTTTTTACGGCAGTGTATAAAAAGCTTCTTTTTTTTTCATTAAAAAAAACGTCAAAAAGTAATTAGACAGATCCTCGCCATATATAAAGATATAGCCTGGTACAAAAAAAATCGAGTTGTTGAAAGTTTCTCCTTGTTGATTTCTTTTCATTGGCAGTATTGACACACGTAGATTTTAAGGGTTTGAGTGTTTTTCCAAAGAATTTTGTGAAATTTGAGATTTTTTAAACAAGATAAAAAAAACTTAAACTCCGTTTGACACACACAAATAAACGCACGGAGAAGAGGAACACTCGGAGAGAAGATGTTTCAACATGTACATGTATAAATAAGATCTAGTTACCGTCGAGAAGATCCATAAGCGGACGTAATACTTCATCTGCTTCAGCAGTGACTGCATTTCGTTGAGAAGGCTGCGTGATTGAGAATTGCCCTTGGCCCTTCACCGCAACTAATAAGTCACCCAATTCTTTCACACTCTGCGTGATTCGCCCTTCCAGACTGCAAGTTAATTCAACCACGAAAAATAAATAACATCTCATCAATCAATCTTCTCGTTCAAGCATACCTGGGGTTAGCTTAGCACCATTTTAACTCTCAGTTTAAACACTGACCATTTGAAACACAGACACAAAAAAACACACAAATCTCTACCACTCATATATATATATATACAGACAAAAGGTAAATGTAGTTTTTTAATATACAACCTAATGATAATAAGTATACACAACTATTTTTTTCATTTAAAATAAGTATACACAAGAGTATGTTGAGTAAGCTTCATTAGAGTACTAATACAATAAAGTCATGCTTGTTTAAAACCACAATTTATTCCTTTGCTCCGCATAGAAAACCACTTCCACAACCACGTTCTTTTTTTTGCAGCATTCTTCATACTTCATACTCATGGCTAGTTACTCATTACGCACTTGTTGTACAATCATTCTTCCGTTTTTTTAACGTGTATATAAATACCTATCTGAATTACCTGAGAAAAAATTCAACTAATTTCATTTTGAACAAAGCATATAATTATAAACATCAACATGAACATCATCATCCTCATTGACAATGAACAAAGAGAAGGCACAATACATCCTGACTAATTAAGACTTGTGAAGACATTTTGGGAAAAAGATTTACTAACTAATATATAGAGAATAGAGAGTTCGTGTGGATAGTAAGCTAAATTATTTATTATTATTTATGCATAAAATATAAATATCCTTTCATTTGAATATACCTTTTTGTGAATTGCAAGGCAAGCTCGTCTAGTACAGAATTTAATGACTGCTGTAATTCTTTCAAAATATTAGCAGCATCCTCTTCTAATTTCTCTCCTCCCATTGCTTCGAATAACTTTTCTAGCTGGACTCTCAGTTGTTGAATATTATTCATTAGGATGCAGGCCTACAGAATGGAAATAAAAAATACATTCAATTATTTGTACACGCATTAAATTAGACTTGGGTGTATTTTTTAGTACTTTTAAAGAGTATATTTGTCTTCACACTTACAATTCTTTCATCTTGCATATGGGATGGAAATTCCTTCTTGACAATTTCAGCGTAAGCTAAAAGGACTTTGACAATAGTTTTGGCAAATCGTTTCATGTATCGTTTCCAAATATCAGGATCAGGACATTCCAATTTGGAGACGACATCGAAACACTGAGTAAGCTGAGTGAACACATCAACGACAGATACCGAAAATAGAGCATGCTCGCTGCTCTTTTGAAACTGTTGAGTGTGTACATTAAGAAAATACATATACATGATTAAATTAAATCCATTTGTTATCAATTCATGTTTACAGCTAATGCTAGGTACGAAGAAAGCAATCATATTATCCTTTGATTTCCCACATTTCTCACGCAGACATTGCGGACATTAAAAGCTTTTAAGAAATAGCCTTGTACGAAATAAGTTACAGTCAAAAGAATGCTTCAAAACTATTTCATTTTTCATTTCAAGTCCCTCGCCATTATTAATTCTTGAAATTCTTTGAGGGGAAATGGTGAAAAAAAAAACGACGACTAGAAATGTTGGTAAGACCACAGCCGTCATCAAGAGCAACTGCAACCGACCGAGACGGACCATAAGACCAAGCGCTTATAGGTAGAGAAGTTTTGGTATTGCAAATGGAAGGAAGAGAAAAGGCGGAGGTGTCGTACAACTTTTTTAGCCATTTTTATTAAAGTGTAGTTTCATGGCTCCACCTTCGTTCGTTTCAAAACTAATTTATCACCCGTTTTATTGCTCAGTAAGTACAGCATTACATCATCCTTGTTGAATAAAATAATGACACCTTCCTGTTGAGCTCCCTGCCTTCGTCTAAAGTGACAGGTTGGAAGGTACGGCCGACAGGGCAACATCTATTTATTGAACTACACCTCATCTAACCATCTACAACGCATATTATCCTGATAAAATAAACTTTCGACAGCATAATGACCCGACTGACTCTGCATTCTGAAAACAAGAATGAAAGAATGAAATGAAAAAAAAAAATGAAAGAAAAACATTCACAGTCTGCTACCAATTCTGACATAACATTCGTAATTATAATACGACTCAAATCTTTAATTTCCCCCTTAACAAACTACCACCAGAAAAAAATAACCTATACCTAAATATACCTACAACATTATAGGAAATGAGTTGTTTAGGGGTGAGTAGCAATAACAATATAAGTTTATTACGGAGGAAAACATAATGGGCGTTACAAACCGGTAATTTCACCATTCATTATTTCATCAGACAAAACTTGTAGCACCTGCAATGCGAATGCGAAGGGAAATATTTAAAACTGCATATGTATATAATTCGAAAATTCGATCGAGTATCAATTATATAGCTTTCATGGCACGCTTTAACTTTGTATTACTTCTATATAAGTACATCTACATACATAGCACTGTGGAAAAAAAGTGCAGTATTTTAACTATACATCAATATCAATACAGATAGATAGCGTAAATAAACTGCGTAGCTTTATAATTAAGCTTTGATTCAGAAGATTCCTCGAAAATACTCCTCCTTATAAATTACTATCAAACTTTCTTTCAATGCATAAATAAATTTTGCAAATATTCAACTTGTACATGTAAAACTGACTACACTCGTTTCTCGTTTCCCTACAACTTTTCGTCGTGTGAATCCATTAAATCTGAGATGTAATGAATTATCACCTGAAAACTACTCACAAGTTGTGAGTCACAACACACTACCAAATAAACTGGTATCTCTATTTGAGATGAGAAGTGTATGTAAATAAAGGGTTATAAAATAAGCCGTGATACTGCTTGTCCAGAGATATTTAAAATGATAACAGAGATAATAGAATTGAGAAACTTGTTATATGGACACAAAGAGGAACGAAATGTTTCACGAGCATTGTCTGAAGGCTCTTTGGCTACTGGAATAAATATCTTAGTTTTTCATTATATGATCAAGATTCAGTCGGATGATAAACGAGAGCCTTTCAAACGAGGACGAAGAAACTTAAGTGACTTTTCACATTTTCAATGAGATACGTTCCAATTCAATGTTCAATGGGAGACGAGAGCGATAGAGAGAGAGAGACCAATGTGGAAAATCAACAGGGAAATACAATGGGTATATATAAAAATACAGAATTGTATTAGAAGAGAGAATAATAATAATATAAGACATACCCCGTCTTTTTTATCGCGAGTGAAGGCACCGTGTAAGTACTCTAAGGAGACATCATCATTCTCGTTCAGCCACTGCATCACAAAAGGCTCGAACCACCTGAAATGAGGATTTAGTCGTAGAAATTGTGGAATTACTGAAGCAACTAGAAGGTTATTTTCAGAATGTACATCAAGAGGAGAAATGATCATCATCACATCATTACGTCAAGAATGTTAAATAGTAGTAACACTAACACTTCTCTATCAAACAGTCATTTAATTACATGTTTCAAAGTAACTGAAAACGAATAGAGAGAGAGATAGAAGGGTACTCTGAGTATACAGAAACCTTCAGTGTGTATTTGTGTATACACTGCTGGCTAACAAGGTGATTGAGTGAACAATGGCGATCACCTGCACTTTTCTATTGAATAATTGTTTACTCTTTTAGCCTTTGGATAAAACCAAAAGGTGTTAAGACTGATAAAAAATACAACAAGGGTTCTTCTGAATATATATTTTTTTTTGTTTTTTGAAAAGCCAAAAGTAAATGAAAAATAAAAGTAGCCATTATAAACCTTACATGACTACATCAAGTTAAAAAAGGCTGTGTGAGGATCGCTACATATGTTCCTGACTCACGTATAAAAGAACAATAATAATATAATCATTGGAAAACAGCCATGTGGAATCTGTTTTCCCTCCGTTGCCTTCGCCACATTATATGTTTAAAATTTAACATTAAATAATACTTCAGAACGCCACAGTAAATAGTAAATAGGGAATGATACTTCTGGCTCAATTTCTAAATTCCTATTTGAATACGTTTGTTTATTTAACTTACGCAGGGTATTCAGGCACGGATCCCTTGTAGGGTGGCACTTCTTTCACATAATTATTGTACAACCATTTGACTTTAAAATGGAGATTCATATACGCAGATGATTTACAAAGTCGATGCTGCTCGTGTTCTTCCAGAGCGTATTTCATGTCCACTGCAAAAAGACTCCACATTGTAGCTGCAGACAACTGTATAAATTGAAAGAAAGAAATATGAAAAGACAAATTACATATTACAACTTGAAAGAGGAAATTTAAATTCTCCAGAACAAAAAACATTAATGTAAAAAAAAAACTTTGGACCGTATAAAACTTTTTTTGTGTAAGTAGTTTTGCAACATTTAAGAAATCATATCAAATATTAAATATTTTGAATGTAAAATAAGGGGCTGGAATACCATTTAAACAATTCCTTCCTTCTTTCAAAGATAAACATACATATATTCCAAACAACAAGCACCCATTTGCATGGAATTGCTCCATTTCTCTGTTTATTTATTTAAAATGGAACTGTGTGCAAGTTCAACTACAATAACGAGTCACGGAACCACTACTGAATTGAATTTGTAAGTAAGAGCACGCACGAACATAAACCTGAGCAAAATTGTAGTCATTATATTGGAAGTACGTCCATTTGGAAGAAGTACAATTATTATTATTATTGCGAGCCCAGCTCGGCTGTTTGGTTATGACACTTATGGAAACATCCACACACTAAATGTAATTATATTTTTCAAACATAACAACAAAAATTACATATTTTCAAAACTTAAAGACTCACCCTAATCATGTTCTTTTTTTTTCGTTCTTTAAAAAGTAAATATTCTATGTCTCGACTACAAATAGATTCCTATTACACTTCTCATGTATCTGCATCTGCATACAGGAGATTTAGTTACAACTAATGTGTGTCTGTGTACAAAAGAGCAACGTTCTTAAAAAACAATACTTTTATTTTATGACACAACACGATGTCATTACAGGGACTACTATAGTAATTTCGTACTCGAGGAATACAAAAAAAAAAAGTTCGGACTTGCATCTAACAATGGGAGAAAATTCCGGAATGCTATTTCAAAAGACGCAATTAAAATCAATGAGTTGCAATTTACACAGTTGGAGAATTGAAATTAACAGCAAGCGAAAAAAAAGTAACAAATTAACCTGGCCAATGTTAAGCTCTTGCGGGAACTGATTGAGCACAGGGGCGTAACTATTTTTATCCTCTTCAACCACGGAAACTATTAAGGCAATTAGTTTGTGCCAGAAGTCCACACTGTCTAGTCGTGGTCCATTGTCATCCGGCTCACGTTTAGGCTCATTTGGATCAACCTATATGAAAAGACATTATATTTTCAAATTTTCAATTAATAAGAGACTAACTTACATTAAGTATGCTTACAATAAATATTTAATAAATAATATAATTGGAACCCTGAATACATATACAGCGAAATGATTTTGCTAAACTTATTGTTAGTACAGAATCTAAACTAATGAATTTCTATTTGCATTTGAGGCCTCATTCATGGTTTTGCTCACCTTCCTTACACCTATAGTACTTGATATTTTCTACAATAACTTACTACTTCTTTCCTCTTTACAAAAATTCCAGTATACAAAGCAAGTTTTTATCAAGTTGCTCAACAATAAAGACTCAACTTGAATCATTCAACTGACTCTTTTGACATTTGACATAATCAACAAGACGACAATTAAAATTTAAAATGATTGTATACAATTTGGTATTAATTAATTTGATAAAGGACACAACTGTATCACCTACGTCTTCAGAATATATTATTTCTTTGAGTCCATATAAATTACGAAATCAAATACCATATAAAGTACAAAGTAAAGTCAAAATCTGTGGCATGGCATTCTGGTAACCAAAACCAGTTAGTTCGTTTTGCATAATATTACGCAGGTGTCAACGTCAATCCAGAGGATATTTTAGCAAAAAGTCACTACGTACAATTTTTTTTTCACAGGGGCACTTTTGATACTCCAATTTTTTAAAAAGGGCACTTTTGATACCCCACACTTTTGAAAAGGGCACTTTTATAGACGATTTTTTGTTTAAACAAGATACTTTGAAAAATTGTTGTTAAAAGCACGTTTTGAATTTGCTCTGCTGAAAATTCGACATTTCATGCTTTTCAAATGTTTGAAAGCATTGATTGTATTTCAAGAGAAATGTTTAAAGGAATTACGAGAGTTAAGTTTTAAACATAGATATTTGCAAGCGTATTTGTTGATGCGATAGGTTGGAAATGACAGTGGCGAGCGCAGCGAGCCAAAACGTTTTTGGGAGACTTTGTCAATTTTAATTTTTTGTAGACTTTTGGTGCCATTTTAGTTCAGAAGTGCCCCTTAAAATCAAAAATACCTTTTTCAAAAGGGCAAAGTACTATGTACAAGTGGCGAGGGCAAAGTACAAGTAAAAACGGCTACGTAAGTGCATTGTTTTGTACGTAGTTAACATGTTAAAATATCCTCTGCGTCAATCTTTATTAAATGTAATTATTAATTTCTCATTTCCCTTGAATGACTCTGTATTTATGTGATAACAAGCTATGAGCTGGATTCCAGGAAAGTACATTACATAATAATAATAATGTGATATAACTTTTGTTTTTTGCGCCATTTGTTTTTTCACCGACCTGAAATTCTCTAGAGTAGAGTTCGTAGCAGTTTTCAAAGAGAAACTGGTAAGTGGAGCGGAGGCAAGCTTTAACACAGTCTTTGACAACAGTACTGGCCCGCGGTGGACTTGACAGTTCTTGAACCTGTAGAAGTAGAAAGGAGTATAGAGAAAAGACATTAAATTACTATACACACCATCCCACAAAAAGACCAAAAAGCATCACCCAATGCTTCAACCACAACGGAATGAATGATCATTCATCATCCTTTGCAACAACTTGTCATGTTTAACATCGACTCTAAAAGACTACAAGAGGCCGACCTTAGTAATGTACTGACATTTTTATATAAATATATATATATGTACTTGTCTAGATATATATATATATAATATATATTCCTAAAAAAAATACTAAATACAACAGCCCTAAGACTCTCAACGAGATTTACATTTTCAAATTACGTTCTGTATTATTATGATAAATTACAATGCAAACAATTTACAATTTGTACCTAGTACCTATACAGTAATAATAACTTATATAATAATAGTGCGTATACTCATACTTTTAATACCTCTAATGTATCTAAAATCTAAGGATCTAAGTATTTATTGTCTACTTACTTACTGATGGACTCGGCAGAACTTTATTAACACAACGACTTACGAACTTACGATTACGATTTTGATTACCTAGGAATTTATTTAGTAAAATGTATAAGAATAAAGAAAAGTAAATTATACTTTTTAAAAAATCCACAATTAATTGTAAACGACTACGGTAAAAGCCGTAAATGAATATAAATATATATAATTATGATATTTAATATATATTTGTAAAAAAAAAAAGCCGGATATAAATTTTTTTTCTAGAGCAGCTTATTGTAAAATATATTGGCTTCAAAATAAAAAATGTAAAAAAGTTTTTGAAAAAGGTTTTTTTTTTGTTGATAATTATCAGTAAAATGTACAAAATTGTGGAAAAAACTGTAGCTACGTATCGTGCACATTTACCTTTGGTAACTCAAATTTAATTTCATCAAGAACCTGTAAAATAAGAGAGGAAACAGAACCTAAAATACAACATTGTTTTATACAAAATTTGAGAACAAACAGTGCAAAATATTGGACAAAAGGTTGTGAGAAAACTACGTCCACGTTCTGAAACTAATAAAACATTTAGATAAATGTATTCATAATCGAATAGATAGAATAGAGTGAGAGAGAGAGAGATATTCAAGTGTATTCAACAATTAAACATTGAGATTTATATAAGAAGGTTGAACAGTTGACAAGTACCAATTCAAATTATCTATCAAGGTTTTAAAAAAAAACATAAAAACTGCTAATAAAATATTCCAATAGGCACTTTCAAATGTTGTAGTTGCAGATTGTAGCTGCAATTTGTTTGTAAGTAAATAAAGACAATTCATAACTGATTAAGTCCGGTTAAGTATATTATTCTGCATTATAACAATAATAATAATATCTTAAATGACTTAAATATATTTTAATAACTAATCCGTATCATACCTACTTACATTATATATTTTGATTTGATATTAGTAGAAAAAATCCTAATGAGTACACATGAATCTCGTCCATATTTTACCTTTTATTTTCCTTGTATGTATACAGGAAAAATGTTCCGTTTGACAGAAACAAGATTTTCTTAGAATTTACGATGACTTGACGTATAAATATACTCTGACATCACTAACAATTGTCAACAACAGTCCACTTGGGTTTGTTTTGGCAAACCACATGAAGAAGACCACGAAGAAAATATTTTCTTCGAGAGAGAGAGAGAGAGAGAAAAAAAGAAGAACGGTCGACAAAGTTTGATTATCCACAATGTACGATGTAAAAAGACGTATAAGGACAAGTCTCAAAGTAATATTTTCTCATCTTGTCATGAGCAAACAGTGTCAGAGAAAAAATCTGGAAGTTTGGAGTTGGACTGCAAAAGGAAGAAAAATAATGTATAGCTTCGCATAGAGCATATCAACAAAACACACTTCCTATCAAGATTTTCATCCGTCTTTACCCAAATATTGACTCTTAAAAGATCGATGTGAACTTTCGTGGTCTGTGTCAACAAAAACACTAGTCGCTTTTGGACATGAGGAATTCCTTCGACAACCCTTGTTTTTCTTACTGGCCGTACCAAAAAAAAAAACACAGACAGGATTTTTTGTACTTCTTCGGTCTCTAACACCGGATCTTACAGTATTTTCAGTATTTTCGATCCCACAACTATACAATACATAGCTAAATGTCGTTTATTTTTATTATATGTATAATAATATTATAGATCTATAAAACAAACTTTCCTTTTGTACCTACTTTCTTTTCTTCCATTCTTTCTTTTCCCTTCTTTTCCATACCGTTGCCAAAAAATTTAGTAATTTCTTTACCTATTTAGTTTTGTTTTCATTTGATTTGAAAGACAATAACATACATAAATTCGTGATCCATATAGTTTATCTACACAATACAAAATCTAAATCTATATCTTGTAGTCTGGAGATAAAGTTCAAGTCTCAAGTTGCTTTTACACACGATTATAAAGAGAACACATTTAGTCATTGTAAATAACCTTATGTTTAGTAACAATATTATTATTAATTGAAATTGTATTGTTTTCATTTTTGAACATTTCTCTTACCTTCATTCGGAAGAACGTGATGCTTGTTAGTAGATCAACTGTAGATTTAAGATCCATTAATTTCTCGTTACTGGAAGCAGGAAAGTTATTGCGATACATGGATAGATCAATTCGTAAAGAGTTGTGCAATTGGTCTAGCAGTTTTACAAACTTCTCTTTCTGTAATTTCCCAACAAAAATCATTTAAATACACAATTAATACAAGTGAATACAGAATACAGATAATAAAGAAGATACCATTTTTGAACGTTTTGTATATATATTTTTTTTTATACTCCAAAATTAGAGGCAGCAAATCGGTCGGAAGCAGAGACCGCAGAAGACGCTGTTGTGTGTGCGTAATAAGCGTTGATATTGGCTAGTAAAGTACTCATAACGGCAGGGACGCTCGCACACAAGTACTTTGTTGACAAACAATGGAAGTGCCTGTTAAAAAAAAGAAAAATGAATTAAGTCAAACCTTATCAAACTGTCCATTTTAAGGATATTCAAATATTTAATCATTACAAGTGGAAGAAAATAAGAAACTACTATACACACAAAGACACAAAGTACACAGATATGCTGCACATTTTGTATAATTTAATAAAATAAAAAAAACTAATCCGTGTGGAATGGAAGAAGAAGAAAAAAAGATGAAAAATCTATCGAGGGAAAAAGAGTGGAAAATGTTTGAAAGTGAGGGTTGGAATACTAAATGGTTTTTAAAGGGGACACATGGGGAGTAAGAATTCACAGCTAGGATAATTTATGGAATGACACCACACAGAGTTGAATGGTCAGTAATAGTCCAACATACGTCATGGCTTGATAAATGGACTCGATGCCATATCGCATCGCAAATTCGTCTACGATCTCTTGACCCGTCTCTTCAAAGTAAATCTTCCAACCATCGTCACCTTTGGCACTCGGCAACTTCATCATCCCCACGGTAAGTTCACATAGGTAATGGAAGAGATTCTCATGAAGACATGTGTACTGAACATGGTACGGAGCCACCTAAAAACAAAACAAAGGAACAACAATCATATTATAATATATTATATTATTTTATTATTATATTATTATACATTTGAATCCACACACAAACACTAAAAATTGATTCAATCATAAATTGTATCCCAAATCTTCTTCGACTTCTTCTCCTTATATGTTATACTTGGATTGAGTATGTAGCACTTTTAATAAAATCAAATTTCATTTCCTCCCGTTTGCTTATTCTTCCAAACACAAAACACAACTTTAATGGAACAATACTGGAATACTAAAATACAAAACAACTTTTTTCAATTCCCTATTCTATCACACCAATTACACAAATTGGAGCGGTATCCTGTCCACAATAAACAAATAAAAAAGTAGGGCAGAAACAAACTGTATTTTATTTTATATATCATATTTTTTTGTAGTCGTCATATAAAATAAAATGAAACTACAAAAAAAAAAAATCTAAAAGACTAAACTGCAAGTCGAAAGAACCGCAGCTCAAAACAAAGGAAAAATAACCACTGAAAATATGTCCTGCCATCTAGAGGCAGCCTCCGTGCACTCCCTAACTTTTCACTGACTTTCTCTTTCTCTCTTTCACCATTTCTCTTTCATCTCATTTCAAAAAAAAAAACACTTTTTTTATTCTACGGACACCATAAAAATTGGACACTTTTTTTTCTCTCTTCACAGGACAAAACAGGGAAGCTGCTGCTTCTGCTGCTCCTAAATAAAAATTCCTGAAGAATATAGGCGTCTACAATTTTTTTTCATTGAATATAGTCTGGGTGTTCGTCGCTTGTGTTTGTGGGATAAAAACGTTATCCATTCAAATCAAAATGCTGTAAAGTTTTAAGCAAATAAGTTTGACGACAGTACTCTGTCAAACTGTACACACTCCCACCAATTCACTGTCTCTACAGACGAAATTCCGATGCGGGTTGAACATCTGACAACACGTAGACACTCGGTTCTATTCATTATCTCAAGACTACTCTCAGGATAATAATATAATGTGTTCGGGAGGAAAAACAGGGAGATAAAGAAAGAGAGAGAGAGAGTAGGTAGACCAAAATATATAGAGGAAAAAAAACGAGGTTGGGAATTGAATTCAATGAGGGTGACGGACATGACGTGCTCACGTCGTTCCAAGAGAAAGACAGCGAGAGAGAGAGAGAGAGAGAAGGGAAAAGCACCACACACCCATCAGAGATAAAACAATTTTGTAAGTAAAGTCAAGTTACCTTTTCCTCTCCTTTAATTTCCACACTAATGTGAAGTCGAATAGCTCCAGATACGGCAGACTTGTCTGTGCGCTTCTCCAGATTGTACCACACGTCCATCTCACCCGACAACGTCCTCACCTACATCAGTCACATTAATTGTGTTAATTACTTTTCTCTTGGTATTTACTTGTACATCCAACATAATATAGAGAGTGTAATGAGAATGTTGAATGAGAGAGTTTACATGTCTCCCATTTTCTCTAAACGTCGACAAAAGATATTACTTTCTAACTTGCACTCTTTGTTCTCTTTCTGAGAGTTGCTAAGAACTAAAAATAAAAACAACGATGCATAAAATGAACAACACTACATCACTGTTTTCAACTTTCTCCCGTCCAAAATCCTCTCTGGTGAAACGTTTCAGTTCCAGCTTCTAGAAATCTCACTTGTAGTTTTCCAAGTAAATTGAATGATTTGTCAAAATCCAAAACATGTGTAGCTGTACACACATATATAATATCTGTATATATACATCCCTACATGAATGCATGTACATATTTGAACATACAAACACAGATTGCTGCTGCTGCTGCTGCTCATTTTGTATTGTCTCCCGTTCACCAGTGCACTTTTGGGCTTTTACTTGCAGACGCGAAATAACATTAATCATCATGCTATAACATTTTTTTACTCCACCGATTTCCTCTCCAGTCACTGCTCAAATGATCCTTTCAACATGTTTTGTATGCCCGCTTGTTCCCAAAAACGAAACAGCGATAACAGTAAACGAGAGGTCTAGGAGTTTGATATTCTCCTCTCTCCACTCTGTTTAATTTAGAGCTTAAAATGTAAATTTGTTCTCTTCATATCCAAACGATCAAACTATATGTACAGCATACATAATAATTTTCAAACTTTCCAACAAAAAAATTGTGTATAGTAAAAAAAAACAACATTGATGCGTCTCGTCTGTGTATGAACAGATACTGTGGCAAGTTTTGGCTTTCTTCTTTTTAAAGTTTTCCTCATTTTTACTGCATGTACATGTTCTCAATTTTATGCATAGTTTCAACTTTCATCGTTTCATCGTTCAACATATTATGCATAGTTAAAATCATCCACGTGTGTGTGTGTGGGTAGTGAATATAAATTGGGTAAAGTGGAGAGAAATGGATGGAAAAAAATAGGGAACTTACTTCAATTATAGTTTGGCCGAGAAAGTCATCAGACTCGCGAGTGAGTTTTTGTCGGAGTTTGGATTTCAAGTCGTTATCTTCATCCCAGACTCGAACTTTGATGCGGTCAGAAGAATTATGGCACTCACTAAAAGTGGAAAAACACAGAGTGAACAGAGCAAACAAAACTCGAGAGTTGGAATTGGTAAATTTTCATTTTATGTGAAATCTGAATCTGAATGGGGAGTCGTCGGCAGTCTACAATTTCTACTCCCAAAACTCCACAGTCAGTCTCATATAATTTGCTTTTCATGTTGGTATCTGCTACCGGATGCTTAGAGTATCTTCTCTCTCTCTCTTTCTCTCTCTTTGCTACATGTGTACAGGAGGGAACATCAAAGACGACGGAGTAGAGATACATAACTGAATTCAAACTGTCACAATCAATCTACGTGCGTCTGTATTCTCTCTACACTCAACTGTACAGTTTACAGTGTGCACTGGGTGAACTGTATAGGCTAAGGTCAGCATTAAACTCAGCGTCAGATTCCTATATTGGCCTCTTTTTTCTTGCTTAGACCAAAAATTTGACTTGCAAAGGAATCAGATAGGACTTGAACGAGATTCCAAAGAGATGAAAAGAGAGAGAGAGAAAAAAGATTGGGATTCGTAGCA
Organism: Gisinianus flammeolus; assembly: GCA_034699125.1. Classification (NCBI taxonomy): domain Eukaryota; kingdom Metazoa; phylum Arthropoda; class Collembola; order Symphypleona; family Katiannidae; genus Gisinianus; species Gisinianus flammeolus. Next base: position 157,312 of record JAIUND010000023.1, on the reverse strand, counting down.
TTCTTGACTGTATGCGACAGAGAGAGAAAGAGAGAGAGTTTAGACTTCAGACTAGGGAAATCTATTATATCAGGCAAAACGTGGAAAAGTTTTATTCAATTCACGTGTTGCGTAAGAATTCTACATAGTTGGACTCTGTCTGTGTGTGTGTGTCTTCGTTCAACTTTGATGTAAGAGCGTATGCTTAATGTCGGTATTGGTTCATATGTATATGTACACAATTGAGTAAAAAAAAAATATATATATATATAGGTATATATGTCTAAAGTTCAAAAACTTACAAATAAAACTTCTCTTGCCAAACAGGATTCAGTTCTTGCGGCATCGTGCGGGTTCTCTTCTTCACTTTGCCAACTTGGACGGTAACGTAGGGGTCGGAAGTTCCACTTTTGTCTTTTGCAATGAGCCCTTGTGCGCAAATTACTAGAATTCGCCAGAGATTACACGTAGCGACAAATAAAAACACGCGGACACACAAACAAAAAAAAAAGAATTTTGTTAAATATTTCCCTTTTAAAATGTTTCATTTGGAATAGTAACATAATATATTTTTGTATGCACACATTTTTCTTATTAAAAATTGGAAGTAAAGCATTTCATTACATTCTAATTAACAATTAGTAGTTGTATTACGAAGCATTGACAATTCCAGCAGGCCCAATTAGAAACTACTATTAATTCACTATATGCATGCAAATCTATCAAACTACATACCAATTTGAGTAAGCATCTGTTTCTGTTCACTGGCAACTGATTCAATTTCACACAGTCAAATTACAAAACCCCCTCCATGTGTGGTGATTACATTAAAAAAGCTTTTATCATTAATTTTATGAAGCAAGGTAAAAATATTTCTCCGATTTTGACGTTTTTCTTTAATATCCGTCCATATTTCAATGATTTACTGGTATATATCTATATACAATTCCTGGAATTGTACCTTCAAATAAGATGAAAGTACAATAAAAAATTCGTCAAATTTAATTCTGATTGTTTTACCTTCCAAATAATCTATACAATCCTCCTTATCCTTCCTCTAAAACTCTAAACACATGACAAACGAGAGAATTGAGAGTTAATAAAGAAAAAAAAAGGAATTGTTACAAGCTTGGAGCTCCTGGAGCCTTTCCAATAAAAATCCTGCACGTTATCCACTAGTTGTACCTATTCATTTGCTTTTATTTCCCTTGGAGAGACGTAAAAAAAAACAGGGGATTATATTCTCCAAATGTTATTTTTATCTCACATTTTACGAGATTGTTGTGTTTTGTGCGTGAATCACATGGCAGTTCAGTTTCGTAAAAGACAACACATGGGATTGAATCAAATATCAGTACGAACATCAACATGAAAATTTTGTGAGGACATTTTCTTTCTTTTTTTCAAAAGCTGAAAATTTGAGGGAAAAGCCGACACAGAGACAAGCAGAGAAAAGCAAGGGAGGAAGAGTTTAAAAAAAGAGTAGACCCTCAAAAAAACAGAGTCAATTCAATAATCATCAATTCATCACTTCACAGTGTGTACAAGGAAAACCTGGAAATATGACATTGAAATTGGGACAGTGGAATAAAGAAGTAGGGAAAGGGAGAGAAAGTGCAAGGACACACGACCAAGAAGAAGAAAAAGAAAAGGAAGGAGTCATTTTCATGCTTTCTTTCCCTTCGTTCGTTTTTATTCTTTACCGATTTCTCATTTTATTTTGAGTTTGAGTTGGACCAATGAAACAAGAGGACAACACACAACACTCACTTGTACATGTAGCATTAAAACATTGAGCTCGACACACACGGTGAAACTGTAGAGAGTGAGATAGAGAGAGAGAGAGAGAGAGAGATATAGATATAGATATAGAAAAAAGTAGGGCACGAAGGAAGACAAACTGGGTATATAGAGAAGAGAAAAAAAAACTCAAAGTAGCCCATTCGATGGATTCAATGAGCTGAAATAACTCGAATCTCTCTAGACTACAATGAAGGTTCTAGTTCTACCCCGAAAAAAAGGATGCTACTAATGCAGATTAATATTCTATTTCATATTCAATTTTCTATAATATTTTTTATTTATCAATATCTGTACTTTACACTGCATAGCTGCATTGAGTACTTGTAAATGTATTGTGCAGGGGGAAATATATTATAGATTTTTTTATATATACACAAGTTCAAGAAGAATGAATTTTTTCATCTCAATACAACGTTGAGAGTTGTGACAGATACAGAGAAAGAGAGGAAGAAAGAGAAAAACAGAAAGAGTGAGAGTGAGAAAAGGGGGGAAAGAATGAGAGTGAACGTCGTCTGAAATGTTAATTAGTGAAGTGACTATTCTATTCATTTTTCAGGTACGCGTTCACTTTCTGTTTTCAGAACAAGACATTTGGGATTTGAGACGCCAGTCAGTCTGGTCTGGACTTTTCAAACTACATATATATGGGGGAAGAGAAACTTGAATTAAATCCAAAGTTTGTCCTTACATACATTATACGTACTCGATGGCCAATTTAATTAATAACTAATTATCTTCCTTTCAACTATATACGTATAACTGTATTTAAATTAGCACTGTATGCAATTCAAATTTAAATCTCAAACTCTACAAAACTAATGCTATCTATACAAATGACTAAAGTCTCTTTCCATTATTTGAGTTGTTGTTCCTATATTTTGTTCACGGTCGTCAACCTCAATGTCCAATTTTATAATGAAGGACATTGCTTTGAAGATCATTACTTGAAGTCACGATAAAGAAAGCAGAGCAAAAATATATATGTATACGATATATATGCTATAAATTCTATAAACTAAATGGCTCAAAAGTTCTATTTTTTCCTAAATAGTTTTATTTAATTGATTAAATACAGGCTTTGGAAAAACAAATGCTTTATATTTTTCCCCATTAAAAATGCTCATTGCACAAATTGTTTACTACGTAAAATTACGCACATAATATTTATATATATATAAATACAAATGTATAGAAAGAAAAGTAATGCAATTAAATGTGTACATGTCTAAACAGAAATTAAATTAAAAAATAATTAGATTGAAGTATCGCATCCTCTGTTCATGTCATATTCTCAAAGAGTACAAGTATACTGTATAATTAATCATCTTTTTTTCTAGTCATGCATGTTGACTAAGACTAAAGAGTACTTGCAAGTACTTGCTTGAGCAATCAGTAAAATGTGTAATAAATAAAATACTTAAATAAAGTGGCAAGTGTATACGTTTTTTTTTCTAGTTCTAAAATGTATACAACTACTAAATATAACGACTAAATGGCTAATGAGCAAAAATGATGAATTTTTTTTTTTGGATGTGACTTTGTTGTATGTAGTCATATAAAAAAAAATTTGTGAACTATTTCATGGATGGATACCTGTAATGGCAATTTTGCAGGACCACTTAGATGTGCCCTCTAGCACATTCCCTTCTGCTTGATCTAAGGTTTCTATATGAGTGTCTGGATCGACGGAAAATGTAGTTCTGTGGAAGAAAATGAATTAGGGAACAAAATACATCACACACACATATAACAAGAATAATAAGAATAAGAATAAGAATAATAAGAATAATCAATAGATATTGTTGGTAGTCAAAAGAAAAAGAATAGCGAAACAAAGTTGTATGGAGAAAAATATGGAAAAGTACCAAACGCAACGTAATTTTGTTAAATTATTAATTAATTAACACAAAACAAAAAAAAATATGTATAACTTTTTTCTTTACATTGCAATCGGTAAATCGCTAATCGGCTTATTGGTTTTTCTTTAGCTAATTGGTCTTTTTTGGGGGGCATGTTGTTGATAAAGCACACTTTTTAGTTTTGTCAAGAGAGTTAAAATGGTAAGGATTGCGCAGTTGAAACCATGTCAAAATCATGACACTTAAAATGAATTAAATGAACAAAGAATTTGTTTTTCGACAGTGAAATAGTAAACCCGTTTTTTCTTGGATGTTCGTGTGGGACGAAGGATTTATAAATTGAGTTAAATCTAATTTATTTTATCCGTTATCTCTCATCATGGTAAGGTAAAACAAAAAAAATATTTCCTCAACTATAAAATGTAGAACAACAACATGATCATGTGTATTCCACGAAGGAAAACAATTCTATTTATGACGATCATTGAGATGATTTCGTTATGTACACGGACATGTGAAGTGTAATATGTATATAATCGCTTAATCTTGTATTTCCCGTCTACATTTTTGACAAGTTCCTCACACACACACACACACATATTTATCTACATAATACATACAAAGGTACACTGAAAGAAATAAAGAGTGAACGTGGAGATTAATATCTTGAGCTGTAGACTGTTTACTGTAGAAAAACTGGAGAACGTTCACGCTAAAATAAAAATAAAAAGACGGAGAGAAAGAGATAGAGAGAGAGGTGAAATGTCATGCGAAAGGCGAATCTAATTTCTTTTACATTATTAACATCATCCACAAAACAAGATAAACATACAAAATCCAGCGCTTAAAAGAAAATGGCGAGGCAAAACCAGCTGCGCTTTCACTTTGAGACACACAGACTTGAAGGAAATGTAGAAAACATGAGATGAAAAAGAAGAAAGTGATCAAGAAGAAAGAACTGAAAAACTTGAAGAAGAAGAAGAAGAAGAAAGAGGGGAATTGTGAACGGCCAACGAACCGACTCACGGTGACTTGATACTCAAACAACTTGCCAAGTCGTCGTAATCATAGCCCAGATGAAAGGGAAAGCAAAAGGAGAGAAAGTGGATAAAGACGTTCTAATCCCAAGAGAGAAATACTTGGAAGAAAAAAACGACGTATACAAAAGAGAAAACGAAGACAAACTGTCAACAATAACGATTTTGTCAGTCGTTAAAAGATTCCAGTTGAGAAAAATTAATGACATAGTTTTAATTTACTTCAAAATAATAATAATAAAAATATGACAGTTCATCATAGTAGGATGATCATACAAAGGAACGAGAAAAAAAAGAAAAAGAATAACAATACATAGCTATACATACAACACGTGAACATCAGTTCAACTCTCTGTTGTTGTGAAAAATAAACTTTCCTTTTCGTCGAGTACTTTCCCAAAAGATCATCCAATTTGATGGAATTCAAATGATTTCTTCTTGGGTTTATACAGAGAGAGAGCATGTGGGTTGACAGAAGGCAGAGTTTACTGTTGCTCTGATACAGCAAAAGTTTACAAGTTTTTTGTGCGGGGGATTTGAAAGAAAGAGAGAAGAAAAATATACAGGAAGAATGTCAGCGTGTGTAACGGATTTTTTTTTGTCAATGTCAATATTATATAAATCACGATAAGTCAACCACAAATTTTATTTATTAATAATACTAATTAGGAATCCAGATAGAAGCAGCGAACAATGCTGATGATTAAACTACAATTGATAGTCGACACAGAGAAAGAAAAAGAAGAGAAATTGGAAATTGCTCATTGGAGTTTGGACATTGGAAACACGGCAAATGTTCAAGAAATAAAAAAACGACATGAGAGTCTGGATCCAATATCGACAGAGTAATATATAAAGAAAGACAAAAATAAAATGGAGAGAATTCAGGTGGAAGGTCCACTGCAATGTGCAAACACGCATTCACAATGTGAATTATTTCAGTCATGGTATGTTCTACTGGATATGTTTGTATAGAAATATAGAAATACTGATAGAGGAAGATGGAGAAAGAGATAAAGTGAAAGAAAGAGAGAGAGAATTACAGTTAATTTACGCCGAGCCCATCGATTACTAGTAGCTTATGTTCATAATTCATATATACATATACATGTAGGTGTATATAGGTATATAGAGAGAGAGAAAGAGAGAGAGATAGAGTACAGAGATAATTATATTTACTGAAGCAGCTGAAGAAAAGTTATTCATTCATTTAAGAGCAATTTAAGAGAGAAGGGACTCAGGTTTCATTTGATCAGATCAACATTTATAGATATAGAATAGATATATAAATAGATATAGAATAGATATATAAATATATATAGGTATAGAGAAACACACACTGGTCTGGAACAATGCACACAATTGATTTCTTTTTTTTTTCCTCAGTTTTTTTTTTTTTGTTTTTTTTGAATGCTCACCAACCTGTTATAGCAATTTTTGCGGACCACTTGCTAGTTCCATCTAAGACTGATTGTTTTATCGCTTTCATGTGGCCTGTATGACTTTTCTCCTCTACCCCAAATACACTCCTAAAATAGTATCCAGTCAGTTTTTTTTATATTTCATTTTACATTTCCTGTGGTAGTTGTGTTTACAGATAGTTTTGTCACAGACACATTCTTTTACAAGAATACGAAAGAAAGAAAAACTACAATAAGTACATAGTTATAAGAATCAAATCCAATCATTATACTTGACTTGTAAGTACAAACTGTAATAAATAAATGTTATAGTCATTACTCATTACCATTCAAATTGTACACTAAATACGTATTAGCAAAAACACTGTAGTAAACATGCAAAAAATAAAAAATCAGTTCCTCATGTTTCAGAATTCAGAGATAGAGTTACATTTAGTATCCGTAATCAGTATTCAGTTCAAAATATTGTGTTTAGCGTGTAGCTTTTAGCGTTTAAAGTACGTATTTGGAAACGTCAAATCCAAATCCAAATCCAAATTTAAATGTGAAATTGTTGATTGACATGGAAATGAAAGGTACGTGGAAAAACTGAAAAGGAAAACCCTCGGTGGGGCTTGATTGACATTTGGCATTATAGAACTGTGGCATGGAATATGTACAATACAAAAGTTAATTTCACTTGCTAAACTTGCTCGGAAAAAAATCGTAAAAAAAATTACACAACAAATCCTCATATTTCTCTTCCTTTCCATTTGATTCTCTCTCGTCCTTAGTGTGTAGATATTTTGAAAACTGTTCATTAGAGTGAGGGAATTCTAGGGCGAATCCTTCCTGAATATTGATGATCATCTCCTCTCCAGTAAATACATAGACATAGAGCACATACACATTTGAATTCAGACCCAAGTCAAAAATTTAAATCTAATTTCCCTATCCTTCCTGTATTGTAGGTTATTTTGTGTATATATGTATGTATAGCTATGCACTCGACTCGTCGACTAAAGCTCAAGTCAAGAGACATTATCAAGTCCTTCCACGTACAGAAAATCAATACTCACGGACAGACATATTAACCTATTCGTACGTATAAACATGTTTGTCCGTATGTGTAAATGTGTATGTGCAAACTAGAGCTCTCATCAGGATCTGCACACAAAACTCATCATTAACAAACAAACTTGGTCGAGTGTTTCTGTCTCGGTTTCGCTTTCGCTTTCTGTGCTCTACATAGAGAGAGAGAGAGAGAGAGAATGAATATTACACGCTGACTTTCTCTCGGAAAATTATTTTCTCATGTACTATCGTATAAATGCGGATGAAAACTAGAACACTCATCGTCAGAAATGGAAGAAATGCAGTTGACGTCCGCATATTAAATAGTCTTCTCTCTACTATAATTTTTCATTTTTACTACAATACAGATATTTATGTAGTATATTTTGTATTTCCGATTGCAAAGCTTTAATTTAATTTTCTCATTCCATTGTGAACATTTCTCGCTCATAATATTAAATGTATATATTATATTTATATAATCATTTGATTTGCACAACTTGATTTCTCTGTGTTCTCTGTTTTCATTTCGAGATTCATGGGGACTTTGCGGAATTTGGGATTGGAAATTGTGAGAAGTAGAGAAAAGGAGATTATTGTACTGTATAGAAAATAAATAAAGCTCATATAAAGCCGTCGTAGTTGTCATCCTACATTTGTCTGTGGATCGGATTAGAGTATTCAACAAATGAATGTATAGGAAATAGTCTCTTTTCAAAGCTCTTTGTAGTTTTGAAGGTAAAGAGAATGAGAACGAGAGCGAGAGAGAGAAAGAATGAGGACGGTGATGAAAGATTTGACTAAACCCATGGACGACTCTTGGGTTTTTTCATTCCTTTTCCTTTCCCATTTTTCTCATGTCTCAGTTTTCACCACACATTTCCCCTTCAGCTTTCTCTCTCTCAATCTCATTTTTCTGTAATAAATACTTTGTCCGTACGACATCAAGTCTCACAATATTGGTATGTTTGTAGTTTGTACATTTGTAACAACTGATTTGTTCCATTCCTTTTATTTAACTTATTCCAAACTAAATAAATGACCGGAAACCATTTTCTCTTTCTCCATCAAAAATTATTGTGTATTCATTAAACGTCCACAGATATTTAACATGTTGTTGGAATGTCCACATGCCTCAAGGGCTCCATCATCATGGTTTGGAGTTGGAATTGGAGTTGAGAGTAATCAAAACCTCATTGTCATTATTATTATTATTATTATTATTATCATCATCTTTGTATGGTTATGAACAGTGAGGAAATCTCGTGCGAACTCCCCAGCTTTACACGAATTCTTTCCTTGATAAATTAAAGTTTATCTACCAATTCCATCTCCTACAGTCTTCCAGTCTACAGTGTAATTCCTTTAGAATGTAATTTAATTGCCTACATGTTGAGGATTGAAGGTCTATGTATGTACGATATATACCTGTGAAGGCACTAAGGCACACATACATATCGTAGTTATAATAGAAAAAAAAAAAAATAATCCGATTGCAAAGGAAAAATTTGCGAGTTTTTTTTCTTCTCTCGCGTAGATTCAAAATTAAAACCAATTTACGAGTCGCGAACATGGTTGATTTGTAAGATACATTAAAGTATATAGTTGTGAGTATATTCATTCGGAGAATAAAGTAAAGATATATATAGGAATAAGTACAATATATGTAATAAAAAAAAAAGATAATATGAAAAAAACTAACCTGATAAGTTCGAATATTTCAGGCTTCTGTCTCTCTCGCTGTTTCATGATTTCCTTCATGGCAGTGATAATACTGTTGGCTTTATCTTCCGCACCATGCTTACAGCTCTTCTCTGCCGCTCCTGTAGTCAGTTTTTTTCAAAGGAAAAAGAAAAAGAAAAGCCAATGTATAGTAGAATGTACATAGAAAGTGGAAGAGGAAGAGGAAGAGGTGGGGAAAACCCGAAACCAAACCAAACCAAATCATCGTATTGACTGTAGAGAGACGTGAAGAAAATCCAGTAGGAAGAGATTCGATTTGAACAAATCCAAATTGTACCTTCAAAGCCAAAGCTCAAGTCAAAGGGAACTGTAAAGCCCAAACTTTTTTCCTTTCCTTTTTTTTGGTTCCTTCCATATCTAAACTATCTATATACATATGTATGTCTTGTCTTGTTTCGTTGGTTCCTCAAGCTTGAGAGAGAGAGAGAGAGAAAGAGAGAGATAGCTTGTATGTGTCTGTGGGAAATTCCTACACTTATACCTATCTGTTGCCCGACTTGTGTGCGTAAAACCAGTATTTTGTATTGTAATTCGTGCAGAATCGATTTCCTCAGCCACCAACTTCATTCCAACCAAGTCTTGAGACTACATATTTATTGCTCCTGACAAGATGTCCTCCATCTGCTTTCCCCTCGACAGTATTACTGAATTATACATAATACTCGTACATATATATATATATGTGTGCACACTGCACAGACAACTCACTTTGACTCTCTCGCTCTCTCTCTCTCTCTTTCTCCATCCTCAAAAACTCGAACTTTTTTTTAAAAAAAAAAGAAGAAAAAAAATCCTACGTACAATTCTGGCCATACACACATTTGTTCTCTTCCAGTTTTGTCGTGTTGGGCTACTCGGTTAAAAAATATACTAAGATAAAATGGACAAAAAGACAAAGACGAGAAATTCTAAGCTTGCTGTAGGAGAAATCGCTGTGTGTGTGTGTGTAGTGTGTACACATAAAAGGACGACCATGGAGAGAATAAATTTTTAGAATGTCGACTTCCGAATCCTTCCACAATAAACACGGCACTTGTATTTATTTTTGCGAGTGCGGACTGTCCTTAAGTCCGTCCAAACAGACGGAGAGACAGCAAATAAAGTGCAGTCTGTAAAACAAAAACATCCTAGAGAAGGCGATTACGTTTTTCATTTCCCCCATTTGACAAAGTCGACTAAAACAAAACCAAAATCCGAGCATGGAAAAAATGTTGAGTTGTAAAAAAAAAAAAAAACAAACAAAACAAAGACAATGAGATTTTAAATTGCACGAGTTTTTTTTCGTCTGTTTGTGACAGACTAAAAAAATATTATAATAATTCGGAGATCCGTGTCAACAAGGCTTAGAACTGTGTGTAAAGTAAGTAGATGGATTTTAAATCCGTGCTCGTAGGGAAAGTCAAAGTCCTTACAATTTACTATTTACAATCCACAGTTTTGAGTTTAAAGTTTGAGGTTTCTCAGCTCTCACACAAAACATCACATGTTGAAAGTTGACGTTCAAGTTGAAGATTAGGAGAGAGACAAACGGATACATATAAACTGATCTTTATTCTCGTTAATGTCTACCGAATTTTAGAGTTTTTCACACAGATTCTAGTCCTCTGTAAAAAAAAAAAAGGTTAAGAAGGAAAAAGAAAAGCGTAACATTTAGCAAGCTTCGTTTTTTTTAGGGAAAAAAAATCGTACATGGCTTGATCCTTGAAATGGCCGATAAATATCCGACTTAATAAAGATAAATGAGTTTGGAGCACATGAAGGAAAGCCATCACTTGAGACAGTCACATGAATAACGTACGGCAAATGCACACTAAAGCCATTTTTGACATCAATCATTTATGGAGTATACATCTAATGCGTCTCGTACCGATCCTGATGGTTTTCTCAACTCGAAAAATGTGGCTAATGTGAAATCATGGTGAAAGTGGCGTGGAGTAAAAAAAAAAATCCTATTTTTTCCTCCTAGCTTTTTTTTCTTCTTCTTCTTCTTCTTCTTCTACTACTTCCTTACAGAAAATCTTTGAAGAGAAGGCGGAACTGAAAAACTATATGTTTTTCATGAACTTGCTTTGATGTCAAGATAAACCTTGTTCAAAAAAAAAATAAGGATAAAAGTCATGTGCTGTTCAGCTGTGCATTTCCTCCATCCATGTATGTACACTTTTGTGTACATACGATATTTCGCATTTCCACCACAACAGTCAACTATATCAAATTGAAAAAAACCCCTGACTTTCAATGTAACCAAATCTCGGACCTATTTTTTCCCTCCTCCTCATACATGAAAATCTAAATACACATAAGAAAAAAGAGAGAATTCTTACCACAGCTTCACCACCCCATAATATATCTCTATTACATTATCTTGAAAAGTGTCATTTTTGTGTGTGTGTGTGTGTGTGTGTGTGTGTGTGTGTGTGCACAATGTTTTTGGAGCGGGTTTAACAAAAATCTCGCTCGAAAAACTGTATGAGTTATGACACTCTGCTTTGAATTACCAAGAGCTACAGATACATCTGTATATATATATAAATATATTCACTTCACACAGTTTTAAGGAGTTGACGCTGGAGCTGTGATCTTTGGTTTCGAAAATTTTACTCAAATTTCGCACACTTTTCTGGATTTGTTCAGATTTCGGGTCTCGGGTTTTGGGTTTTGGATTTAGGATTTAGGATTACCTCTCTCTCTCTCGAGAGAGAGAGAGAATGTAATATAAAAACATAAAAAAAAGGAAGAGAAGACAAAAGCAGTCTTCATCATACAGTCTCAAGTCTCAAGTATCCATTTGGAGGTAGAAAAAGAATTTCTATACAAATATACGTATACTTCCGTATATACTATATATACATACACACTTGAGTGATGAGAGAGAAAGTAGTTGGATGTGGATGTGTGGAGAAGGAAAAGGAATATAAATATACTGTAGGTTTATATATAATATACAATGTATGCTTGTACTTACTTTGAAGACAGTCTGCGTTGAGTAAATCTTTACACTTTTCATGGCACTTGACACCACATTCTGTGCAACGGACACCTTGGCGGGCAATTCCCCAAAGGAGACCTTCACACTCGTAGCAGTATGTGGGGGACGTGGCTGTCCACAGGACAAAGTTGTGCGGAGTTGTACTCGATATCGGGTATATTAAGGCTTGCAGTGTCTTCTTGTACACGTGCATTTTCTATGTACGCATATGCAGACACACAGGAAATGCAGGCAAAGACAAATAATGATTAGACATCAAACAAAGACAAACAAGTTTTTAATTAATAGCTATTTGCGGATTACGGATATGTCATATTTTTACAATAAATCCCATTTGGATTTGGACAAGGAGCCTCAGGATTTTCTAAAAATATCCCAAGTACATAATAAAAAATGATAATAGTCGACAATTTATTTCGAATTTCGAATTTAGACTTTCGACTTTGGAAAAAAATTGTGCTGTAAGGCTAATACAAAAATCAGACAAAAGCAATCTGCTCCTCCATTATATTTGGTGGCTGTGGCATAATTTAGTTTATGATACATTTCCCGAACATCCCGGAATTCCATAGGATTTTGAACTTTTCTTTTGTCTTTCAAATTTAAAGTGAGGATTTTATCAGCCATCTCTATGAATTGGCTATACATATGTACATAAACGGGACGGAAATGACTACATATTTTTGCATGTGAAAGCGTCATTATAAGTGCAAGAATAATACGAGTGTTTTAGTTTTAGTGTAACTCCATGGTAACTTCCATGAGGATATATTCCGATATATATATATATATATATATAAAACTAACATCTCCAATCCTCCTCTCACACCATTATCCTTTGTTACCCATTACGTAATATGACAATGTAAATGTTAAATTAGTTTTGACTAAAAATAAACCGAAAAGAGAAGAAGAGAGACCACAATATACAGTGTAGACCAAGGCCAGAGAGAGTATAGAAGAAAAAATCTGGAGGGATTTGCTATGTGGGAAAGATAAAGATAAAATTATCATATTTGGGGAATTTCGGTTGATATTACGGAGGAAGACGGCAAGTTTGGTGGTCATGAAAGGGTTGTAACAATAATGCGACTCCAGTTAAAATGTAATGCTCAAAGAGAATATTCGTTCTCTCTCTCTCTCTCTCTCTCAAAAAAAAAAAAACCGTCCTCATACTCTCTTGACTCGTCCGAGAGAGATTTCCTCGAGTAAAAATTCTTCGTAATTGTGGCTCTCTTTCTTCGTCTTTTCATCTTTGTTATTGGTTAAAGAGAAAGTGAAAGGGAAAAATGAGGGAGACGTACCAATTCTTCGTCGTTGAGTGTTGCTCGAGGGACTGCGGAAGTAAGACCAGCTTGACGTTTCGTGGCAGCCATCGTCTAGAAAATTGAGATAGACGAGATACAATAATGTACATGAAAAAAACAAAACACTTAGTCAAACGTGTTTTCTTCTTTTTTATTTTTAAATACAAAAAAAACTACATTATTATTAGTTAGTTTTCTTTTGTTGTTTGTCTTTTGACTTCAAGTGTGAATGGAATATAGGATACTGTAACTTGCAAAAAACAGTGAAATTACATTTTACAAGGTTAGTTTGTTTTAATTTATACACTAAAAAAAAATACAGGTAAAACTACATACTGTATAAAAATACTTATTTGAGAGAGACATTTTACCAACATTCACAAAAAAAAAAAAAAACAAGTGTGTATGAATTAATCAAGTACATAATTAATTATACATTATTGGACAATGGACATCATTGCATTTAATTTGTTCTAAATACGCAAAGAGGTTTCGGTTGCGGTTGCAGTTGCACATGTCACAGATCGATCACAGGTTTAAATATATCAGTAGGTATTATGAATATATATATATATTCACATTGTAATATTACTGAAAAATTTTCAGTAGCATATCGGTGCGAGAGAGTTTTTTTTCAATTTAATGGATGGTGTAAAATCAAAAACAAAAAAAGAGTTTAAAACATTGCACATCATGGTAAAAATTTGATAATACAATTGAAAGTGAGTACCGTACAAAAAATGTTTATCCATATATACTGTCCATTCATATAAAAACGATTTTTGACTTTTTTGGAGTTGGCGCAGCGACGATGTGATGTCCTTGAAATTTGGAAGCGAAACCAAGGTAAAAACTTTTTCGTTTCCAAATTCCAAGGACATCACATCCTGACTCCCTTTTCTCCCTCCGTTTTCAAATTAAGTCAAAAATATTATTTTTATATGAATGGACAGTATAGTAACACGGAAAAAAAAAGAATCTGCAACTAAAAATATGTAATAATTCAAAATTATTCATAATGCTTGATGGGCGAGAGAAAAAAGAGACAACGCACTCTCTCAACTGGTTAACTTTTCAATGAAGGATAAATTTAGTCTTTGTTTTGCAAACGGGTGATTACAATACGTACGTTTAAACATAACTACTCTGTAAAATATTTGGTATAGTTGAGAGAGACGATACACAATGGAGAAATTATGGTCAGAGAGCGAGATAAGATGAGCAGACACAAAACAAAAATGTACAAAACGAAAACAACACAGACAAGAGATTATAATCAAGAGAGAGATAGAAGCAGGATCTGAAGTGAGAACAATATATTACAAATATATATGAAAGTATTCAAAATACAATTTTAAAGGTTGAATATTGCCGTGAAGTAGATTCAGAACTAATAGCCTTTTTTTGTGAAGTATAGTTTTGTTTTTCAATAAAGGGGTAAATTTGTTTTAAGTAATGTTGGAGTACTAAGAGAAAAATTACAGTCAAGGAACAAGTGAAGTAATTATATAGAGAGAGAGAGAGAGAAAGAGAGAGAGAGAGAGAGATTTTATAGTATATAAGAAATACAGAGAGGTGTATTTTACAAGAAGGAAAAAGATTCCAGATTTAAAATGTTTGAGTTCCAGGGCTACGATTAAAAGAAAAAGAACAGAGAAAGTACTGAAAAAATCCAAAAATTCTTTTGATTTTTCTTTTGTTTCTTTTTTTAAAATAAACATTGTATGTAATTTGAGGGGTTTCTACACATTGAATTGACCACAGCATAAAAAACAGCAATTATATTGCTGGAAAGATTGAAAGATATATAGAAAACAACAGGTGAGTGTCAAATGTGTAAGACAAGTTTTTGAATTTTGAAAATAGAAGAAAGAGAAATAATAATGATAGTATAATATATTGATAGAATATAGATGTAGAGAAAATTGTTAAATAAACATGAAATAGAAACTGAACAAACCCCCCAAAGAAACGATATAACGGCTTCATTCTTCATTATTACGTTCCGATGAACTTCACTTGATGAGTCTATGCTTTGATTATCACACGACGGATCCTGTTGATACTCCACAAACAATAATAATGATAGTTTGTGACACAAACTTTTTTTTTTTATGCTGAACAAAGCGAGAGACGAAAAAAAAAAAGTAACAAAAGAAAAGTATACAATATATATATTTCTTCAAAGCTCTTAAATCCAACTTAAAACCTAACCTTTCCTCTCATTTTTTACCGTAAATTCTCTATAGATAGTTTTGAAAGTCCTACAACAAAAAAACAACGATTCCTCGAAAAGGGATCACGTAATCTGAATCTTAAATCTCTCAGCATCTTTTTTTATACCATCCTACAAAACAATACAGGCAAAAAGATGAAGCGCGCGACGTGTAAAAATGAAAAAAAAATAATAAAAAAAAAAAATTGTTTCCTCTCAAAAAAGTGAAAGTAGTTCCATGTCCATGTGTACTTTTTTTCGACTGTATTCGACTCAGTTTTGTTTTCGGGGATTCGTCGTTAGATTTCCTGTGATGTCAAACTGTGACCCAATTTATAAATGCGTTCAAAGCGACTTGTGACAACACATGTAAAGAGTTAGTAAACCAAATTTCTGTACGTACAGACAGACAGGTTTTAACAATATATATAATATATAAAGAATAAAGAGAGAGAATGTCGATTTCAAAAAAGACTTGGATACTTAAAAAACAAAAAAAAACGTTTTTCTTTTTTAGTTTGAGAAAAGAATGAAGACAGTCACAAATTTACATTCAGTACTGTATATACACACAATGTGAAGTTAGTCAACGAAAAAAAAACAAAAATAAAAAGAGAATGACCCAAACCTACTGTCAAGATGAATACGCTAATGTTAGTAATTGGTTAAATATATATATATAAATGGTATAGTTAGTTGTTAGTTAGTTACAGATTGTACAGCACATACAGAGAGAGAGAGAGAAACAGTAGTAGAAGTACAGTTATATATACAGATAGATAGTTTTTGAGGTGTCATAAATTAGAATCATTGAAATATTTAGAGATAGAAAGTATATAGAGTAGAGATAGTAGAGAGAGAAAGATAAAGAAAAGAGAGAGAAACATGAGTGTAACATAAGTAAGTATTTTAGTAAGTATAAGTACGATATATTCTATATATTTATATTGTATATATGTGTCAGTAAATAGTCAATAGTAATAAAAATAGTAAAGTGAAGTGAGTAAAAAGTAAGATGATGAAGATTGATAGGAGAAAGTACCTTGAGAACCTGAGGGGGAGAGGGCACACCCAAGAAGTAGCAAGATTGAAAGAAAGATTCACAAAAGTCATTTTGTTAGTAAGAGTTTTATTTTATGCATAGGCACATTTCTGTTTTTTTTCCTCGAGGCTTCTCCTTTTTATTTTTTTACTTATTCAATCATATTCCGTTCCAAAACGCACTCAGGACATATTCAAGTCATGTCATGTGTGTGATTTTTTGAATTAGAAAAACAAATACACACAACACAACACAAGTTTTTTTTGTTTTGTATCAACAATGAAGATAGAAATAGAGAAAAAAAACATACATAGAGACAAAAAAACCAATCAGATTAGTCATCACTCATTATCAAGTTAGTCAGTTTTAATTTTTAATTACTACACTATCAACACGTATTCAATTTATGAGCATCATTGTGTTTTTTAGAAAAATCTGAATTTGGAAGGAAAACGGCAATTGAAAAAAATAGGCTTTCTGCCTTCTCCATAGCCGGAGAAAGTCCAGCGAAAGTAAATGAATAAGAATGTAAAATACCTAATCAAGATAGTATTTGATTTTCACACTAGTGGAATGGGACGAAAAATGTATTTAACAGCTGATGCGAGCATTAATAGTTTTTTGCAATTGGCAATGTTTCCTCATAAGAATTGTCGTGTGAGCAGAAAATGATTTTTGAATAATGTTTTCAATTATTTTTCAACAAAAAAAGTGGAAAGTGAAAAAAAGAGACTAGTAAAATATCTGTATACAAAAAATTATGCTCCAATATATATATATATCGTATACGTATACTACTTGCGTCTATCTTATTGCATATTGTAACATTGTCGTTTGGCCCTGAGATTGGCCCCATTCATCCATCCTTTTCGGATGAACCCATTTCAATTTCACGTAGTAAATAGGTTAGAAGAGAGCGATGTTGAATTGGAAACATTATATGTTGGAGAATGAACAGTCTTTTCATCCTCTCCTCCACTCTATCTTAAAACCACTAGCGTAAAATGAAATTTGCACATACACTAAATCGAGTTTGTACACACAACTGAATCTAGAGCTCGTCATCTCATACTCACACTCACCAATTCTTTTTGTACGATATATTATGAGCGCATAGTGATGCGGTATTTTCATATGAACACTAGACATGTATTAATATTTTAATGTATTTTGCTGGGAGCCACAAGTTTTTTTTTTTACGTACCAGTTCAGAGACTAATGGGATCGACTTCCTCCGGGGTCGTATGTCAGGCATACTGTCGATACCTGCGTAGAAAGGATTGTCCCCCGGATGCCTAAACACAATACAAAAGCAGTGTAAAAAAAAATTGAGGAAAAAAAAATTATTCAACTTTCCTTTCTCTCTCATTCCTCTTTTAACCTCAAACATTCAACAGATTTGGGCTATAAATAAAAAAAAATTTGTTTTCTCTCTCTTGTCCATCATTTGCAAATTTCCAAGTTTCCAAGTTTCCAAGTCTCCAAGTTGTTGGTACGAGAAAAATTCCTTTTAAAAAATTTTCCATTAGTCTTTTCTATTTTCAATTCCTCTCACATATAAAACGCTGGAGAGAATTTTTTTTTTCTCGAAGGAAATCTACATTTCCAATCTTTCATTAAATTTTGTTTGCTCGTACACTGGAAATTGAATTTCTTCTCATCGTAAGCATGTGAATGAATATTGTTGGACGCCTTCCAAACTTGAACTAAATTGAGCATGGTGAATCTATTGATTAAATTGGGGCGAGAGAATTTTTTTGTACAAACTGAAAAGGAAACTGAAAAAGGAAAGTTAATAGGTACATGTTTGTTAAAGTCGGTTGATAATTATTAAATAAAGAAAGGACGTGGTGGAGTGTCCTGTTTAATGTGAGTGGAGTCCGATGAATGTACGCTAATTGATGGAATTGAACTAATTGAGTAAAGGACTTGTAAATGTGGATACATGGACTGAAGAGAATGAGAAAGAGAGAGAGAGAGAAAGTAAATTAAATGGAGAAAGACGAAATGCGACAAGGCACACACACAAATATCTGTACTTACCCACTCCCACGTCCAGATCCATCACTCCCTCCACTCCCGCTCTATTCGTGTGAGAAAAAGAAAGAAAAGTTTAGTTACAATAAGCTCATTGATTCCCTGTACATACAGGTTTCATGCTGAGTCGGCTCGTCGGCTCTCACCCATAAAACGCACGAATGACGACGATAAGTCGTGTGTCGTTTCCTTTCCTTTTTTACGTTTGTAATTTGAAATCGCGGTGTGGAATGGACTCGAGCACAACTCAGCATATATATATATATATACATAACATAACATAACATGAAATGGTACGAACACAAACACAAATACTACTAAAAAAGAAAGAAAATAAATTGCACTGTGTACACACAAAAAAAAATCATCATGGCATTTGTTTTGTTGTTTTTGCAATGTCGACGATCAGATACAAAGGTTTTTGACTCCACTCTTTTTGGTCGCTGGTGAACCGTTGTTGAGTTGAGTTGACCTTCCTCAACTCACGTCTCGTTTTTGTGTTAATGCGCATTTTCATTCTATTACCCGACACTGGCTTGGAATCTCAAAATCCTGAAATCCTGAAATCCTGAATATTTATACTTATGCATAAACGATAAAAGCATTTCTCAGGTTTCTCGAAAGGAGAAAGAACAAGTGAAAGTAAAAGTAAAAAAGAGAAAGGAAATGCTTGTGGGATTTATGAATTCTCAAACTAATCCTTTGTAAAATAAAGTTCTTCCCCTGGAATTTCATATTTGTGTCAGTGTGTGTTTGTGTGATGGAAATTAGTTTCGTCGTTTCTTTCGACAAGGAAACAAATTGTTTACAAGGAACAAAGTGAATGGCCTGGAAAATGAAAGTGGAATTCTTGAGACTTTCATACCACTTCAAATTCCGAGTATTGAGAATGAATGTAGAGAAGGAGAATGGTGGAAGGAGGGGAAAGTAAACTCATTTATTTTCATCAGAGATCATTAATTAAAACTTGGATTTGAATTTGAATTTGATTTCACGTCGTGACTACAGTTAATTTCTAGGGTTCTGGACTTTATTCAGAAATGATTTATGACTCGTCCTAAATAATAGAGAAACCCATCAACTTGAATTGGTCCTTGATCCTTGATGCAACTCTATATGCAAAGTTTATAGAACTCAACAAAAAAAAAAGATCCTGTTCAAGTTTTCTCGATTACTGATAAACTGAAATTTGGAAATTCCAAAAATTCTGAAAAGTGAAATGTTCCATTGAATTTTCCTAATTTATTTTTCTTCCCCCTTTTCTTCTTCTTCTTCGTGTTCCAGAAGAAAAATAAGTAAGAAAACAAAAGAGACTTTGAAAATGACAGAGTTGTTCAAGCGTATAAGAGGAAATGAAGGTCTGGGTGATAAATATTTCAAGTCTAAATCTATATGCTATATTTATTTTCACAGTAGTTTTGAGACTGAGGCTAAAGTATTGAGACTGAAGACAGAAGTGGACGTGAAGCCGTTTAAAACTTTCCTCGTTCCCCTCACGTTTTCTTTCCCTTTTCTTCCCTTTCCTTTCCTTTCCTCCATTTAGAAAGAAATGGAAAGAGAGAGAGAGAGAGAGAGAAACGGAGGAGGATGGAGGTGAAGCATGGCGATCTGAATTAGGCAAGTTTGAAAATAATGGACCAATAAAATAAGAGAAGAGACAAAATAAATTGCTGAAGGCGCAACCTTAAAAGACATTCTTTTTCCACCCTTTTGTTCGTTTTGGTACGTGTGTGCTACTCGAAATCGCTTGAACTCGCATACTTTTTTTTTCGTACGAGTATTTCTCTTTCGCTTACGTTTTGTGTGTGTGTGAGTGTGTGAGTGTGAGTGTGATTGTGTAAGTCGGAGTTTGAGTGTGTTGTAAACTTACGAGATCCCCTTGAATAATGGCAGCAGCCGCGGCTGCGATTTCTTTCTCTTCAGCTTTTTTCTCTTTGAGTGTTTTGAGGAAACTCCATCGACTCCCCAATGCCCCACCCCCAAATTTCGAATCATCCATCATGGACTCATCATCGACGGACATGGAATTGGCGCACATTTTTGACGAAGGAACGCGACTATGATCATTCTCTCCATACAATGGGGTCCCTGGACCTTCCCCACCATCCCCACCCGAAGTGCAAACAGGCGGAGTACTTGAAGTTCCCCCATCAATCGATCCCGTCCGTTCTTCAGAGCCAAATTTTTTCAATTCCGACGACATGGACAACATGTCCAATAATTTCCTTGGAATGGACATGGTTGAACTCTGTGTGGATTCTCTTCGACTAGTTGTCGTAATTGGCGGCGTCCCAGTTCCTCCACCTCCAACACCACCACCACCTCCGCTTCCACTACCACGTTCCGGTAAATCCGTGTGCTCATCCTTTTGCATCATTTCCTCTTCTTCCTCATCATCAAAACTGCCTTCGTGTGGAGTATCCGGCCCACTCGTCTCCCCTGAAGAGCCTTCATCCCCATCCCCTTTATCACTCCCCATCCCTGTTCCCCCTCCTCCAAGTCCCGTATCCACTCGCTCTGTATCCGGCCATGCTGTATTGTCACCCAGGGAACTGGAGGATGGGATACTCAGAGATGGTCTCTCCTCAACTGTCGTCGAGCGACTTTGACTCTGACTGTAAAATGCGGACTCGGAGCTACGGGCACTTGAAGAGTCCTTCCGATCTCGATCTGAAAGTCCGATCCCTAAATGTGAAGGCGGTGGTTCGATCATACTCCCAAAATCCACAGAGCCCTGCCGACTCCGACTCTCCAATGCCAATGACGAGGACTGTTTCCATAAACAATTTTCCTCCGTGGTGGCTTCAATTGGGAATTCCATGGCGTAGTCATCGTGGGAGGTGGAGCGACGACGAGACACATAGCCCAGAGGCTCATCCACTAAAGAGTCCTCTCGCTGAATCGAAATTCTTTTGGTGAGGGAGAGTCGACGTTCCACATGATGCTCCGAGGACGGCCCCACTTTCCCTTGCTGTTGATTGTCGTCTGTCGTCCCTCCAGCTTTGACTGATTTAATTGGACCACCTCCAATGGATTGTTGTAAAAGTTCTTGGAGTACTAAATTCATACGTTCTTTCACATCCACGGTGGCTGCATGAGGGATGGACTGATATGAATATGGTGAGGGAGCACATGGGGAAGTCCCACTCGTGGAGTAGCTCGTGTACGTATTCGAATGGAAGTGACAAGTGTGATGGGGCTGGGATTGTTGTTGAGTGGAGGAGGTGGAGGATGTGGGGAGGAGGGGATGAGAGGACGATGGAGCGTCAATGGCAGCCATTTGTTGTCTCTCCAACTCCTCCAATTTCCTCAACTCGTATTTGTACCATTCATCCTCACTGTCGATGGACTCCTCGGTACTCTGACGACGTGAGGAAACCCTCGAGCTCCGATAGGAATGTGTGGAGCGCGTATCCTCTTCTTCGGATAGAGTTCTTTGACCGGGGAGGTCCAGTCGGATGCGACTATTTGAATTTCGGGTCGTACTCTCCGTGGAGCTCCCCATATCCGTCTCACTTAAACTCAAGGACTTTTGGGATTGTGAACCGAATTTGGCGGAGCGAAATGAGGAGACGGAGTGAGAACCCGGGGAAATGGCCAGATTACCCGCAGTATTTAGTATGCCCGCATTGACACTTGTATTGAAATTGACATTGGCATTCGCATTCGCATTGCCATTTGCACTCGTCTGGAGTGTATCGGGTGGGGAGGGAGTCAGAATCTGAAGGACAGTCACACCACTTTGACTCTCAATTTTCTGTAGGAGGGAGGAAGCGGATACGGCTTTTTCCAGGTCCGTTTGTTCCTCATCATCATCCTCATATAAATGAGCGGACAACAAACGATTACTTCCAATTCCACTTCCGGTTTCCGAGTCTCCAGCTCCAGAAACGGCTGGTTTGGACATGGCAAAGGCGGGCATGGTTGAAAATAGAACTTGACTACTACCATCTTCATCCTCATCCTCTTCCTTGTGGATATGGATTTTGGAGGATTCGGATTCAAATTTGGTTTGAGTGTGATCTGGACTCGTCATGTACTGGAATGTGGGGGGACTTGAAGTCGTCTCCTCCTCCTCTTCCTCCTCATTTGTATTTGTATTTGTCCTTGTCGTACTCGTCATATCCAGATTTTGAGCTTGTTCCATTAATTTGGAGCTTATGAGCATCGCGTCCAGGATTTTATCATCATCTTCATCTTCTTCTTCCCCCAACTCAACTTTACTATTTTGACGACTTTGTGGGGGTGGAGGACGAGGGGGAGGGGGAGTACTGATTTTGACCAGTGATGTGACTCCATTGCTCCCACTTCCACTTCCACTCCCACTCCCACTCCCACTCCCACTCCCATTGGCATGAGCTTGTTTCTGTCGGTATTTCCCCACAGCTCGAGATGCAGCAAATTCTCCTGTGGACATACTCATGAATTTGCTTCCACCTCCATTGCCATTGCCATTGTTTCCATTAGCATGGGCAGAGGTGGGTGACATTTCCTCTCCACCACTTTCCCCGGAACCCTGTGAACCCGTCGTCGTCGTCTTTTTGACTTCTCCCACAGTTGGGAATAAATCCGGAAGTCTTTGTTGTTGAGTCGTCATGCGATGATGAGGATGTTGTTGTTGTTGATCTAATTCACTCTCAGTTTCCTGTGAGGAGCCTTCAGACATGGTCCGACGGAAACCAGGAGGTTGTCGAACCCTTGGGAATAAACTACTGGACTCACCACTCTGTTCACTCTCACTCGTCTCTCCAGTCATTCGAGTTCTTCCTCCTCTCATTGCGGATCCTCCACCAGAACCAGAACCAGGAGCAGAACCAGGAATCATGTGACATGTTTTGTTTTTCGGACGGTATCCAAATCCATGTTTCCCACGATAATCATGCCCTTCCCCCGTTTCACTCACATCCGAGTCCTCCGATTGACTACTCCATCGTCGATGAGCCTTCGTGATGAGCCCAGAGATGTTGGACACGATGGAGTGCCGCTTTTTCTTTCTTCCATTGGTTCCACCCGTACCCGTACCTGTACCGGAACTGGAGACAGAGCCAGAGCCTCCCGAACCAGGAGCAGATGAGGACGAGGCATGATGATGATGATGATGTTTTTGTATATCCGGTTTGACAGACTTTGGGCCGCCAGGTAAGGAATTTGAACGTTGTCGTTTGGGAAGACTCAGATGGATATCCGGGAGCCAATGACCCATTGAGTGCATTGCGGATTTGAGACTGGAACTCCGTTTGGGTTTCGTTTTTCTCGTGTTCCCACTTGGAGTCGTGGTATTTGTACTTGGCATGTTTTCCCTGTCTCGATCTCGATCTCTTTCACCCCGGAGTTGACTCAGGTCGGTGGGTGGGACGCCTCCTCCTCCACTATTAATGGAGACATAACCGGATCGGGATTGGAGTTGAATGTAGTCCAAATTGGAGACACCAGCTCCAACGGATTCAGGGAGACCTGGAGTGTAATAATGTGGTGGCTCACGGTGACCAAGTTGTTGTTTTTGTTGTGGTGTTGGTTGTTGTTTGGTCTCCGTAATGGTTGTATAGTGTGAATGAGAATGAGAATGAGAAAGGGAAGCCAAGTCACTCTCCCGATTTGCCAGTTGATATGAACTAATATAGCCGCCTCCACTGTCATCCAAATTGGCACTCGCACCCGCCGACACTAAAATATTCTGCATGGACTTGAGTGAGCCCGTGATATTCTCATGTTTCCGATGGATGTCATCGATGGGACTCGGACTGCGTCCGAGTTGTTGTGTGGGTGGGCTGAGGGGTTGTTGTGAGGACTGCCGACTATTACTCCATTTCAGCTCTCCAGGCTCTGTCACTAAATATGAAGGGTTCTCATAGCATCCGGACTTATTTGGGTAATATGGTCGAGGATGAGATTGAGATTGAGATTGAGATTGATGAGGACGCCGTTGATGTTGCTGCTGATGTTGTTGTTGCTGTTGTTGTAGTAGTTGTTGTTGAGCCTGGTAATAAGTTCGATTTGTCTCTCGCTCGAGGAATTGACGTTCCAAGTCCCTTTCAGTGAGGGTCCCTTGAAGGGCCATTGACGCGGTGGTGAGAGGAGTAGAACTGTAGAGACCTCCATATGAAGCGGATACGGCGGAAGCCTCGAGGAATCGTTCTCGTTCCCTCTCCCTCTCTCTTTCTCTCTCTCTCTCACGTTGTTCCCTCTCCCTCTCTGAATACGGAGAGTATGGACCTGAGGAAGTGGTGGATTTCATAATGAGATTCACATTGACACGTGGTGAGCCCGCATAGCTGTACGTACTCGAGTCATCCGAGTCACTTCCGGGGAAAGGTGAGCGGGATAATTTGGATTCCTCTCGGGAATGTGTATGTGAGGAGAGTTGGGACGGTGGTTGATATGATGATGGGTAGCCACTTGGACTTGGAGCATTCACATTCGCGTTCGAATTGGCAGTTGCCGTTGCATTTGCTCTTTGTCTCGTGATGTTGGCAAGGTAGGCCGTGGAGGACTCAATCAATTCTCGATCCCGATCTCGATCCCTTTGTTCCCTCTGTTCTCGACTCACATCCGGAGAGATGACGGAGGATGAACCCAGAAGACTATTTGCATAGTCACTCGTACTGGACATGAGAGCTTGTTGTCTCTGATTGTACAGATGAGTCATGGTGTTGAGTCCGATTCCCATGGCTGGGTTCCCCCCACTCACACACACATTCCCTCCACTGATTAAATCCCTCTCCCGCAAACGGGCTTGAATCCCCAACTCAATCTCATGACGAGCCCGATTAATCAATTCAATTTCTTCTCGGGTGATGGCTGCGGCCGAATGGGATGATGACAATGGGGACCTTGAAGGGATGACGACGACTGGGGTCGTCCCGGAGGATATATGTGAACTTTCACTGCTCAACAAACCCAAGTTGTTGGTGGTTAAATCCGGGGGGAGGGAGGAATTATAGTGGGAGGAAGTGAGGTTCCCCATTGCTAAGGAGACGGAGCCCATGGTGACATCCGGTAATGTCGTGGATGGACCATCCGATGTTAAAACACTTTCCAGTTCACTCAGACGCTGTTCAATCGTCAGCTGTTCTTGTTCATGTTGTTGCTGTAATTGTGCAGCGCTCAGTGGTTGTTGTTGCTGGTGTTGAGTGGAGGAGGCAGTTGGTGATTTTCTCATTGTGAATTGTAAGGATTTACTGAGACTTTGACTGTCCATGGAGAGATCGTTCATGGGAGAATAAACGGGGAGTGGACTATGCCTTGGACTTATGGAAGAATATGATGGTTGAAGTTGAAGATTGGAGAGTAAGAGAGGTTGAGATGTAGATTGAGATTGAGATTGACTATCACTGGACTCAAATAGTAGGGAAGCCCTTGGACTTCTCCGGGGACTTGAGGATTTCGGACTATGTGTGGCCGAGTGGAGGGAGCGAGTACTCGGACTAGACAATTTTGGACTTTTGACAGGTTCGTATGGACTGTATGGACGTGGACTCACAGGTCGTCCACTCAAATACCCATCTTGTCTCGTCCGGAGACTGCTACTCGGTGACGTGACATTGCTCGTCTGAAGTATCCGCTCACTCGTGACGACGGAGAATATGGTGGGGGAAGGAGGGCAGGTGGAGGTGGAGAGGATGGACGATGAGCATGGGAGGAGGACAGAGTGAGGATGTGGAGATGTGGACAAGGACATGGACATTGGCATGGACATGGTGGCCAAGGAGTAATTGTAATGACTCTGACTGGCGAGGGAGATGCGACCCAAAGGATCATAATTTGTACCAATGAGAGCTGCTGCGACTTCCTGATCCGTCGTCGTACCTCCAGAGTCCATGGAGAGTCGAGAGCTGGGTCGATATGGGGAGGCACGACCTGAGGATGAACCCATCCCAGATGCGGTCGCTCCGGAATGTTGATAAATATTCGAGTCACTGTACAGTCTATTCTCTTTATGGAGTGGACTTGGGGAGACGGCTCTCGTCACACTCGTTGAATTGGTGAGGGAATGAGAGCCAGTGGCAGAGAGATTCACATTATTTACATTTGAATTTGAGCAGAGGGACGTGGACATGAAGAGGTCATCCGAGGAGTTCAAGTCCAGGGCACGTTGATGATGATCACTCATTTCATCCGGGGATAGCGAGTCCAAGTCTCCATACAAAAGTCGACTGAGGGACTCTTCCAGTGCACTTCGGGCCCTTCTGGAGGAGGAGCGAGAACTGGCACTACTACCATAATTGAGTTTCCTTGACGGGGATAAGGATAATGATGGGGAGGAGGTGGAGTCCATGTGATGGAGTGACGTGGATTTGGTTGACGTGGAAGAGTACAGTCGAGTTGAAGGGGACGAGAGCGAGTCCTTTAATAATTGAGACTGTGATTGTGATTGTAAGTGTAAGTGTGAGTGTGAGGAGGATTGTGATAAGGGCGAGTCTTTACCCCCTCCCCCTCCTCCTCCTCCTCCTCTTTCGGATGTGTGTTGTTGTAGTGTTAATTGTTGTTCCAAATCTTTATCACTGACACAAGGAGATCCGCCCGCGGCTCTTTGACTTTGATAGTCCTTGTAGTCCAATGCACTAAACACTTCACTTTTACTTTTACCTTTAGTACTTTCACTAGGAGTCAGATTTTTCATAGTACTTTCACTGGATGAGCACTCGGCCCCTCCACTCACTCCTGAATTATCACCCTGAGAGGAAGTAGTAGCATTAGCATTAGCAGAAGTAGTAGCCGTAGTGGCTGCTGCAGGTGGGGAGCCATTACTATTCCCACCTGGAAAGTCCGTGTCTTCCTCCCAAATGAGGGATAATTCCTGTTCGGACACTAAAACGGAGCCACTATCACGATGAGCCACGTTTAAACTCCGATAGAATGCTTCGTCCGGGATGCGACTGGACTGAAGTCGACTACTCCGACTGGACATACTTGACATGTAGCCACCTCCACTTGGATCATTGTCATTATCATTATCATTTCCATCTCGATCCCGATCTCTTGAACTACTTCTTCTGGATGAATACCTTCCGTCTCCTCTGTCACCTCTTTCTCTGTCTCTCTCCTCATTTTCCATGGTGTCCATGTCCTCGTCCCCTTCCAAATCTTCATCCTCCATTTTCCGGCGGAGATTCTCAAAGCGGTCACTCCCACTCGCACTACCGAATGGATATGGATGATGAGAGCCATACGGGACGAGTTGATTGTCAGAGGATGTGAGCCCGGATAATTCCTCTTGTTGTTCCTCCATGATTTTGGAGATGATGGCTTGTTGTTGAGTGAGAAGATTCTCAGCTTTCTCCATTCGATTCCACATGACGACGTATTCCTGGGAGAGGAGATCTAGAGCTTTCCATGCATAACGAAGTTCTGTTTCAAGGACGGAGAGTCGAGAGCCCAATTTGTCCATATAATCCTCCAAAATCCCATCCACATTCTCCAAGGCATTCTCTTGACTCCCCACCGAGCTGGAATTTGATGGTGTCGTCGTATGTGTATTTGTATTTGATGAGGTTCGAGTTCCGGTCGTGGCCACTGTCGTGATAGACACGGACTCTGAGCCCGATGCACTTTTCGGATTTGTATTCACCGATGAACTATCCATTTTTTGATTTTGGATTCAATTTTTTGTCTACTTCTTTAACTTTCTCTCTCTTCTTCTCTTTTGTATTTAATTATTTTTTTTCTTTAGTTTTGCTCAGGTACTTTGGTTGATTGATATTTGATATTGTGAGTGGGAATCGAAATTGAATGTCTAATTGTATTATTATTATTATTATTATTATTGGTATTATTGGTAGTATTTGTATGGGGGAAGAGAGTTGTTGGTGTTGATGTGAGGAGACTCCAGAGTCGCCCATCACAATCATGATTCCAACCACTACTGCTGTTCTTTTCCCAGGATTTCAATTTCTTGTGTCGGAAAAGAGCCCAGTCAAAAAAAGAAGAACACGAGTTTTCCAATCTGCTCCAATTTCCTATTGCTATTGCTTCAATTGGGTCATCCATTCCGATGATGAAATTACAATTAAATTAAATTAAGACGGCGATTGCCTCCTCCCTTCTCTCCGTATTTCCCCCACCCCTCTTTTTTCTCTACATTTATCTATTTCTCTATATATATGTACAGATTAGACAGAGAGAGGGAGACGAATTTCCATTGGCTTTATCTGTATTTCTTTTCTTTTGTTCTTTTTGTTTTTTGGTCTGAGAAGATTGGAATGATTTGAATTGCTAGGACAAGAATTCAGGAATGTTTCATTACAAGGATGAGGAGGACAAAACTCAGACTCGACGGTTAGTTAATGGATTGTAACTTGAGCAGCCCCTTTTTTTTACTCTACTTCTTCTCGATTCCAATTCCCACTTTCCAGTCTCCAGTTTCCGTTTCAGTTTCAGTTTTTTTTGAGAGTTGTGGAATCCTCACCAAAATTTCATCGCTCCTTGTCTTCAAATCTTTATAACGTTTCGGAATAAGATTATACTTTGACTGTGTGAATGTGATGGAAGGAGTTTCCAATTGCATCTGATTCTTTTCCTTTTTTCTCTTCAGCTTTTTTTGTTTGTTTTTTTTTCGTGGACTTTGACTTTCGTTCTAGTTTGAGCTCAAGGTGAATCTTTCTTTTCTTTATCTTTCGCCCCTTTTCTCCCTTTTTTCTCCAATGTCGGATTCGGATTCTGTTTCTATTTCTTTTATTCTCCGTATTTCTTTAGCTATCTCCGTCACCTTCTGTTTGTTTTCTTTTCCCTTTCTCCTCTTGTTCTTTTGTTCTGCTTTTTCCTTGGTACGTTCTTGGGTGGAAGTTTTTTGTTTTTCACTCCCTAAAGGTGGAAGAGAGAGAGAAACGTGTCATTGTTACAAATGAGAGGAAAACAACTCGAGAGTTGTTCCCTGTACAGACCATGATCATAATTATCGAGTTGTTGAGTTCGGTTCGGTTCGACTACAGAAAAATGTGTACACACAAATGAACGTGAACGCGCGTCACTTTCCTTTGTTTTCCCTCTAGTCATGAGGTCTCATCATCATCACATATGTAATTTCACATGTGTACAGTACACAACCATTTGGACTCCTTCATCTTATTTTGCCCCGTGCACAAAATAAAAACCAATGAGAAACCAGAATAAATATTTTATATATATTTGAATTTAATAATGGTACATTCAAATAGTATGTCAAATCTTATTTGACAAATTCAAATACGATGAATTATCGACATGAATAATTTCCTCGAGTTTACCACATCATTTGATTGATGATGAAATCGTTTTGCTTTATATATGTATTATTTATGTAGACTTTAATAAAATTATTCCCACAATCAAACAACCATATTTCCCTCATTTGTATTCCGATTGTGTGCCGCCGCACACATATCCTCCATGGAAAAAAAACTATGAAACTACATATACATTTGAAAGTGGAGGGAAAGAAAGTAGCGATTGGCGGGTCGACAAAGGAAAAATCCTCAACAGGATGCAAAAAGGGAAAAGAGAACAAAAAAATAGAGAAAAAATAGAGAAAGTAGTGGAATCAAGTAAATTGCTAAATCGTATTTGGTTCCTTTGGCTGGTGGCTGCTGGCTAAATAAATGAGTTCACGGTTTTCTTCTATGCACAAATAGAAAATAGAAAATGAAAAAAAAGGAGTAGGGAAACGGCTGTGTACAGATAACGAATTGTTTTTCGGAGTGTACGTGCTCACGTGGACTCACTTTCTCTTTTTCTTTCTCTAGTTGAAGTCAACATTTCCCCACGATTCCTTCCAATGGCCAAGGCAAGACGAGAGGCGAAAGCTTATGCTAATCTGTAGTTGTAAAGTGAGGAAAATCCCTACACACACACACACACACATACAATACACAAGGAAAATATGTATAGGAAAAGGATAATAAATCAGAAATTTTTTGGGAGGAAATTACTCCGAGTCATGAGAAGAAAACGTTGAATGGATTAAAACGGACATAAATGGGGCCATAATATAAAATAAGTCGGCTGTTTCAAACTTCTTTTCTCTCTCGTTTTACATGGTGCATTTGGAACTGTTACACACACGCAGCAGTTGTACATGACAAAAAGCTTCACGTCCGCAGTGCAACAAAACTATTAATCGCCCCCTATTTTAAGAGAAACTCCTAAGAGAAGGAGCAGCAAGAACAACACAAGTACGCCGAGTACTCCAACAACTCCACTCCACACACACACACACACACACACACACACACACATTTAGTAAACTGGAACTTATGACACACTTTAATTGTACAGACTGTGCATACTTATTTGTATTTCCATTTGATCTAGTCCCTGTTCACAACCACTCGACATTTCTTGTTCCCTTGTGTTTTTCCACATACGTAGTATGTACGTACGTACTGAGAGCTACAGAAAAGGAAATGTAATGAAATGAAATGCCCGTCAACTCAACAGAATGTGGAATTGTGGAAGGAATTGGAAGGAGTTGGAGTTGGACAAAACAACTCATGTACTAATACACTCATCCGAAAATTGCTATGGAGACTGACTCGACTACTTGACTCGAGTAATTATTATCCAACTCACAATCCCGACAACTTGTCAGTTTAAATTATTTGCACTTCCTACCACTAACCTAACGGACTTTCCCTCCTTCTCTCTCTCTCTCTCTCTCTCGTTCCCTGTCTGGACTCATTTAGACAGCAAAATGTCTGTCCTTTTCCTTTTCTCCAATGAATTATGGAATAAGGATGAAGCGCCGTACGATCTTTACTTTTTCAACTGTTTACGAATGTAACTACAAGGCAAACAAATTAGGTACCATAAAATTATATACTGACACTCGTGTATTTCTCTTTATGTAATGTACGATATTATAAATAAAAATGTTTCAAAAACAGTAATGGAAATAATACTCAGCTTAAGAAGGAATTGGAAAGGATGTTAAAATTCCTTTTACTATACAAGTCTGAACGCTAAAAGAAAAAATCGACTTGGATTTTCAATACATTCGTATCGTGGAAAGGAATTGATAATTTAGGATTAAGGTTAATGAACGCTGGCGGTCTTTGTCTTTGCCTTTGTCATTGTATGGTATCTTGTCTTGCCTTGCCTGTGGGGAGGAAATGTAGTGTGAAACTTAATGACTTGAGACCCCCCAGCACCAGTACATACGCGAGTCAAATGGAATATCTTTTGTAAATGTTATACGAAACTCTCGTACCAATATGTGTGTTTCTGTATATATTTATGTATATTCTGGTGTTTTGTATCGGATATTCACAAGATTGAGGTTGATCCTGAATTGGGAGCCTATTCAAGCCGTCCTTGAAGTAACTCTCCTCACAAAAAAAGTTTAAGGGTCGAGAGATGTTTTATAATTGATGCAATAAAACACGGCCGTCAACCTTGTATGCTCACGGGATTTACGCCATATCTTTTTTTATACTCCCCCTCTCTCGGTCTCTCTCTCTCGCCCTCTTGCCCTCCCCCCCAAAAATTTATGGACAACTAAAGAGAGTGAGTCTCGTAAATCTTCTAATGTGTTCATATGGGATAGGATGGTGCAACTGTGCACAATTATTTATTTTCACCCAGCTTTCTCTCTCTTCCTCCCTCTCTTTCTATTCCTCTTACCCACTTTCTCTTACTTTTATCCCTAATACTTTCAATCCTCGTTCCCCTACCTGTATTACTGTCGGAAGAGAAAAAGTGAAAACAAAATCGAAAGTGGGATGGCCAACCCCATTGAGAAAGTATACACGAGAAAAGGGAAACCAGAGGAATCGAACGACGAGGAAAAATTGAACTTACGAAAAAGGATCAATAAGAAAATAGTATTTGAGATCTTATTGGAGCTGGAGAAACCCAACGTGCCAACTTGTACGTCCAACTCTATAACTCTTGTGTTTGTGTCTATGTGTGTGTGTGTGTATGTGTGGGTATACAGAGCAACTTTTGTATATGGGACACGATGGGTGATGGGAGGGAGAAAACCTGTTATCCCCACTTAGGAAATCCTTTAGTAATCCGAGAAAAGGTATTACAGTACTATAATAACATTTTTATCTCCTTACTCTGTATATCCAAGTAGACAGAAGCACATCCACACACAAACACATACACACACACATCCACGTACATACACTTCAGAATCCATACTCTTCCGAAAAGCGAAAAAACTCCAATGCATACAAATTTTTTCATCAAATAGTAAATGTAGGAAATGGAAATAAAGGCAGAATTTGAGAGTATACATAAAAAAAACTGGACAAAATATCCCGAGTCCCATGGAATTTGCCATGTGAATTTGAACAGCAGAATGAAAAAAAAAAAAAGTCCACACACGGACACGGACACACAGACACACTCATATACGAAAATACGAAGGATAGACAGAAAACTTTCCCAATGCAAAGTCATAATGAACTCAAATGCATTAGACAAACTCTTGTGGAGAGTCAAACTTTTCCGGTTTATTCGTTTATCCGGTATTTGGTGAAGGGCAGGGAAAACCCAGCATTTATCTGTGTCTATTAGGACTTTTGTTAGACAGTCTACACGTTGTATGTGTGTGTGCGTGTATTTTATGTGTTGAGTCCAGTACTGAAGGAAAAAGTCCTTTCAATATGTAATTTTCAAGTCTCTAGTGAATTTAGATGAAATTTTCCTTGTAATTTTGTTTTTTTTGTGAGAAAAAAAGGAGTGCGATAGTGAACAAGAGAGAAAGAGAGTTTTGCCCCTTTTCTATTAAAAGAACTTTCTCTCCTCATTTTTGTTGCTGGAACGCATGGGAATCTACGCATCTACGCATGTTGATAGTTGGCAGTTGGTCGTTGGTCGTGGATAGTGGGGAAGTTGAAAGTTGGCACTGAACAGAATGTGCCCATCATTTCCCATCCTTTACAAATCCACAAAGTTTATTTTTTGATTAAAAAGTATTTTGTCAAACCTAATTATATTGCCAACTTTCCCCCACTTTCCCTTTGGACTTGTTACACACACACACACACACACAAACACACAAAGCTGGAGTCACAAACTCCAGGAGGATCTCCAGATTATTTAATTTTGTAATGACATGAGTCCAAAGGAAACGGAAGTCAAAATGGGAGTTTGAACTAGTTTGAACTTTGAACTCTTCCACATTAATCACATTCTCCTCCCGTGATCAGTTTACGTCATAATTCACAACTCGGGCTTGAACAGTGACTGTTGGAAAATCTGGTATTCAAAACCCTCAGTTTGTATTACAATGCAATAGTGCGTGTGTGTGTGTGTGTATACAAAGCACGAACTATGGATAATACAGCACAAATATCCTACATGCACGTCTACTCCTACTCTGAATGCACTAAATTATAATAATAAATTTAATTGTGAAGGGAATGATCAAAATTGCTTTCATAAATCCGTCCCAGTCACGTTGTCTCTATCTTTGTCTCTGTCTCTCTGCCTCTGCTTCTGACGACAAGAGGAGGAAGTGAAAGTAGGCGTTCCTTTCTCAAGGATGTCTGGATGCAATTATGCATCCCAAATATGTGTAGAATATTTAAGTAGACAACTGTCGGATCGTGATAATAAACCAGACTGAAATCTCCAGTAAAATTCGTTTCATTTCCCCGTTATATTCAAATCACTTCTACTTTTGTACTGTGAACATATTACACACATCATGAAGATGTGAGATGAGCTCTCTCTCTCTCTCTCTCTCGCACACACTTTTTCACTTGCTTGTCTCCGTCTTTTGTTTGCTTTTCATCCGCATTCCTTGGGACATTACGTGAAAATCATAATAAATGAGTCGGAGAAAATTGGTTCTATTATACGAAAAGTCTTGTGCAAGCAACATGTCCATTTGTCAATGACAAATTTCCCTCCTCCTCCTCCTCAAATATATGTGTCTCACAATCACACAAAGAAACTCCAAGCAACTGTTTTTTCCCTCCATTTCTTTTCATGTATTTCTTTAAATGTCTTCAATTCAAAAGCCTTTCCCGTTTTTTTGTTTTCATCTTGCGGCAAAAAAAAAACTTGGAGTAGCAAATGCAATAGAAATAGACTACGACTGCACCTCTCCTTTTTTTACCTAACTGTGTTGAACAAAAAACCACAAACTAAACAAAATAACTACCAAAGGTCACATTAAATTCAATTCTATAGGGATTCCTCCACAAAATCCTATACACTGCCATTTCCCTTCACAAAATAACTCATGTCAATCAATGCCAACTGCAGTATTTTTTTCTTCAGTTAAAAAGTACATTAACGTCTACATTTTCACTGTTAACTCCATAGATTTACCATGCCCAAAATGTCGATATGTACGGACAACAACCATTGTTTATGTAAACAGTTAGCTATTTTGTACACATTTTTTCTTTTCACAAACAAATGCGCGTAGGTCCAAATAAATGTAGGTTTTTAGTCGTTTCAAACACGGGAACAAGGTAAATAATGTGAAAAAAGAATGGAGTTGGTTTAATCCTTGAAATGAAAGGATTTTGAGATAGAGATTCCCATTTTCTCGGAAGGAAAAAACCCAATTCCTCGGAAAACAGTAAAAAGAGTGAGAGAGAGAGAAAGAAAGAAAGAGAGAGAGAGTACAAAGAGAAAGTGGGTGAAAGTACGGGAAATGGTAGGATTTGCACAATTTACAAGTTGAACAATTCCCCAGCTAAATTCCTAATTCTTAACGACTCGGAGAGACTTCTTGGAGCCAAATAAAAAGTAATCGAGATGCTGTACAATATCCTTCCTCTCATGTAGGTTTAAGTATCATTCCAGGATTTCTCGAGTAGTCGAGCAGTGTCTACAGTTGTATGTACATAGAGCAATGAGAAACAGAGTGCCATCCGGATGGATAAAGGAAATAGAGGAAGAGAGAGAGAGAGAAGAGAGAAAGGAATAAATAAAATAGCTATTTCAAGGTAATAGAAGAGTAAGGGCCACCACATAAAGAATAAGATGGAAATATAATTTGTTTGCAGAATTTAGAATTTCTAGCTCCTCGGAATGTCGGAAGTCAAGCACTCAACTCCACTATGATCAAAACTCAAACTCTAACGCCAACGCCAGAATTTCTAGAATCTAGAGTCTAGAATCTAGAATCCAAAAACCATGACAAGACAATCCACAATAAAAGCTAAAAAGGAATTTTCATGTCTTTATACAGTCTTATATATAGTGAGTTTTTCAGAGGGGGAGCATGATAAAGATACGAAACGATGGGATATGACTGGAAATTGTGCTTGCCTGCAGTTTAAGATTGGGAATGGGAAAGGAATGAAGAAGGAGTAGTGGAAGAAAAAGCTCTCTCTTGGCTTTTATTACCGTTGATCCAGAACTCAACGGGAATGACTATGCACTTGAGATGATTAAACTACTTAACAATCTTCTTCCTCATGCACTTAGCCAGCTATTAATCGTTCCCCAAGACTTGTAATGATCGATACACTCACACACATCAAGAGACACCGGCTCCTTTCCGTTTGGTGAATGTGAGAATCCAGGAAGGAACTATAAGATGTTCTACATAGAAATTCCATGTACATATGTGGAATTATGTGCAATCTATATTGTAGTCAACTGAGTACAATGGATGGGGAAAATGGGAAGGAAAACGAACCGATATGGCCAAACATAAATACTCAAATGCTCTTTCTCTCCCTCACACACACACTCTCTCTCTCTCTCTCTCGTTTTGTCATTAAACTACACAACTTTTCATTTCTAATACCTAATTCACAAGAGACTCTTGTCCTCGTACACAAATGTTGATTATCCAAAGTTCCAAAGAATTCCAAATGTCTTCAATACAGTACAGTCACACACAATCAAAATTCCTTTGTACTAGAGTCGAAGAGTTGAATTTAGATTTGAATTTAGTATTGTGACTGGGAACATCCACATCAATATGAACGAGAGCTGAGGATCAGATTCAGAATTAGAATTACATTCCCTTTCTCTCTCTCACTCTCTCTCTATTCTATTTCCTCTTGAAAAGTCACAACAACAGAGATGAATTTATTCCGCTATCATATTCAAGTGGAAGCTCAAGTTGAATTTCATTTATTTCCAGTCTCAACGTACAAAGTTCCCATTCACCATCATCCATATAAGTATAGCTGAAGCAAGAGCAAATAAACGTGGAGCAAGCTTTGACTATCTAACTGAAGACTAGAGACTGGAGAGAGACAGAGAGAGAGAGAGGGAGAACTCGGGAAATTCCCTTGTCATTACTCGACCATATATTCGTACGACTACAAAGTGTGAAGAATTCATTTCTCACTCCAATAAAATAAATTCATCCATCCACATTTACCGTCCCAATGACTTCACTCCCAGTTTCTAGCTTCTAGATGAAAATGAAGAATGAGCCCAAGCTTTTGTCTCTCCGCAACAAACTCAAGCTGAGCCTCGTTTCCTTTTCTTTGCGGTATTTCCAATCTCGATTCCACGATCTTTTCTCGCTCTTTCCCCCCCCATCTTGAAACTCTCCCTTTTTTCATTCTTTACCGTACATTTTGTACAGTGGGGTAGGGAAAAAATGGGTAATTCGCCATTCAAATATTGATATGTCATGAGAATAGAAATAGAAAGGACAAAGATATAGAGAGAAAATTCGATTTTTATTTCGATTTATGATTGTGATCACACACACACACACAAAGTACAGTTTGGTTATGCAGGTGAAAAGAGGGAGGAAGGAGGAGACGGAGTATAGTCGTGAGGTTGTGCTATATTATATAATTCAAGTTTAGCAAGTCCAACTAATATTTAATCACACATCACGTTGGACCTGAATTTGAATGATACTCCATTGCAAAGTTGAATTATTCATATGAGTGTACAGATAGTGTCGGAATTCGGAATTTGGAGTTTCCTTCCCTTGTTGTCTACTTCGTGCGAGACATAAGACGGAATTATTCGAGAGACAGAGTTGACTGTCTCTCTCTCTCTCTCTCACACACACACACACACACTTCGTCCGTCGTCAGTTTCTTCAACTCGGAGTGAACAAGGGACTGCGTTAGTTATTTTGTAGTACAAGAAGGACGAAGTCCTGGACTTTTCTCTACAGATAGTTCATGTCATTTGTTCGCAAGTGACTTTTTGTACCTGACTTTCTCATGACACGTTTTCAACTTGTCCGACTTTCTCTCTCGTTTCTTATGTTTCTCTTTCTATCCATCTCACTTCCAAAACTCCCCCAGTTGAAACGTTGGATGGTCCTCCCGTTTCTCTTCCATTAGAAAAGAGAAACTCCATTCGTCGTGTGTACGATTGTGAACTGTACCTGACGACTATATAAGATATATATATATATATTTGTACTCAGAACTTGACATCCTCCACCTACCAATACGGACTGAATAGTAAGCAGGAGGTGGACTCTCTGGAAGCCATCACACACAGCATGCAAAGAGCGATGAACAAAGGAATGATAGCGGTGACGGTGACAGTCAGTTGTCGTCAGTCGTCGGCGGTAGAAATAAAAACGGATTCCCATGTGTCTTTATGTATATGGTACTTTTATACTTTTACATTCACAATCACATTTACAGACGAGAGTACTCGAGTTCTTGTGACAAAGAAACATTGAAAAGAAGAAGGGAAATGAGAATTATCAATAAAAGCAGAGAAGTAGTCATTGAAAGTGTGCATAATTGATCCTTTTTTTTTTTTGTTGGATTCCCATAAAAGAAGCTTTTGATGGGTAGAATGAATACCTACTAAAAATAAACATGTTCCAATTTGCTCAACTGCATATATCAACTATCAGTATTCCTAATTCTCAACTTCTCAATTTCTTTACAGACATTGAATGGACACATTTCAAGTCGACAAATAGAGAATGAGTTTTCATTTTTAATGGATTCTCATTCTTTTTTCCCCATAAGAATTTTATCTGTACACGTAGAATTATTTTATGACTGACTATTTATAGTCAAACTTTTTATTGCTAATTCTAATGGTGACTCCATGTGTTGACGATTGAAGAGTGATACAAACAGTGGATGTACCTGGAAAATGGGGAAAGGACACTCGACACCCGACTCTGTACAAAGTGTAATTAATGTAGGGGAACTGGGGGGCAAAAACATGCGGAGGGCAAAAACATGCACTCGTTTCATTATTAAATTTCTTCAAAACCATGGTTTGTTAAAAAATAATTTATAGACTCTTGGAAAGCCCGGTCAAATTAGGTTATTAATTCTACGAAGTTATTAGAAGGATTTCCATTTTTCCTAGGTACAAAAGTCGATTAAAAAAAGTAGCATAATTTAAACTAAAAACTGGTTTCTTGCATTTTGTCAGTAAAGCAAACTTACGAAAAATTGGTGTCTTGCACAGAAATGATAAGTTGTAAAATTCTCAAACGATATGAGTACAACAAATACATGTCCTTTATTCACTTTTTCGTTCCTTGTCTTCTAAACATTGCAAAACAAGGGGAAAAAGTCTTCTCGTAAAACGGATTGAATGTTTTCGCCCCACGTAGTGTTAACTGGAGATCTCCTCTCTAATTGTAATTAAACCATGTAAACCATAAATATGGAGAGAGCCATTTACTACAGTGACTGACGAAAGTTCAATCTATAGTAATCAATAGAAATTAAAACCTTTTACAACCACCGTGGAAGCTGGTAGGAATCAAAATATAAAGTGCATGTTTTTGCCCACACCTCCCCTACGTAAAAAGAGACGATCTAATACCATGTAATCAAACAAAACGGAAACTGTCTAATTTAGGGATACCTACTGAATTCGAAAAGGCGAATGGCGAATTTGAGTTTGGCTATTGTAAACTAATTTATACATGTGGATACACAGACGGTGTACAGGAGTCGAGTAAAAATGGCATAGGTTCCTTCCTCACAATTAATGCATCCGCTTGTTACTCCTTGACAAATTACAAACTTGTAATGTCAGAGCAGGGAACTAGAAGGATTCTCCCTATTTGTGCCTTCTGCATCCCACTGTCTCTCTCTCGCTCTCTCTCTCGCTCTCTCTCTCTCTCTCTCTCTCTCTCTCGACTATCACAATCGCAAATAATTTTACTGCCACATTGAGCACGGGTCAAGACAAGAAAAGGAACAAAACTTTATTTTCCAGCTCAATACAATTCCAAAATGAGTTCAACTCGCTTTCTTTGACTCTCCGATTTTTCTTTTTATCTGTAGATGTGGATGATGTGGAAAGACGCAAAATTACAAAGTTCAGAACTATCCATATCAGTCAATTACGGATGGACAAGAGGAGAAGACAAAACTAATTGTTTTCATACTGACCATAGAACTTGATCAAGGAATTAAATATAAAAGATTCAAGTTGAACTTTTATGAAAAACACAAATACTCTCTAAGATGTTTTCTTTAAACAACTGAAAGTTGAAGGGCTAATGCGGGATTTTATGAAAGCATTCAGAGGAGTTCCTGCATCAAACCACCAAAACTTGGAACTCCAAACTCCACATGAAAACCAATTACTACACCCTGACGTTAGAGCTCTGTAAATATTTGGGATTCCTAATTTCCAATTGAATTTGCATTTCCAATGAATCCCCCAAACTCTTCCCTCTCAACTCTCAACTCTCATCCCTAAATTCTATAGTTCTAATTCAAGTTCTGATGGTGAGAAAAGTCAAGAGATTGAAAGGTGAAGAGGAAACGAGGACACGACCAAGTCATTGTCATCTGATGCCAAATTTACTTTTGTTACTTGGTGGATAAGTTTGAAAAGTCGTTTCCCGTTCCCTTTCTTTCTTCTTTTTCTCTCCTTCTCGAGCTCCCCTACATCAAAAACCCCATTGGAGCACAAACCAAACATAAAATTGTCAATATTATGGTTTATGGAAAATTACAGGCTTCGGGGAAATCAAGTATGTATAAAAGCAAGAGAACGTTCTCTCGTCCTCATTTAATTCTCACTCTCAACCGGTCAGCTTCAACTCTACAATCATGTTCTTTTCTTCTCTCTCTCCCTCTCTCTCTCTCTTGGAACCATCTCACAATGTCTGGTTTATACTGAATAAATCCCATTCTAAATGGAACAGGATAAAAACGAGACACATTGGACAGTTTGGCCGACAGACGGAAATGGAATAAAGAAAGAACGAGGAAAGAAATAAAGAAAAGAAATAAGAAAGAAAGGACATAGAATAGCAACCGAAATAGCAACAGAAGTTGCAGTAACAGTAGTAGTAGCAGCAGCCAGATCAGATCGAAACAACTGGACGAGAGAAAAGTAGAGAAAGAGAGAAAAAGAAAGGGGGAAAAAAAGAGAAAGAATAGATGCTCTCACACATCGAAAAGTATACTATAGTCACTTCTCATAGGACGTACATGGTCGACCAAACACAAATATCACTATAGTTTTTTGATATTCAAGTATTTCACATTATGTTCTCAATTCAACTGAAAGGCCAACTTCTCGGAAACGAAATGGAACGTAAAGGGAACAAAAGCATATCGACTCGAGTCACTGCTGCTACTCTCCTTCTCCTGCTGCCCCCAGTCAAAGACACAGAGAGAGAGAGACCCAACGAACTCAAAATTGGAATAGAAGCTGAGCTGTTATATTGGAACAAGAGTGCGGAGAACAAAGGATCACGTCCGAGAAATGAAAATGAAAAGAGAAAGGTAAGGAGAAAGTAAGAGAGAAAAGGAGATTATCATGGAGAGATGTAGCGAGGGGAAGAGTGGTCAGCTTTTGTGCCTCATTGGTCCGAGAGAGCGAGAGAAAGAGAGAGAGAGAAAAGGAAAGAAATAGTACAAAATACGATTTCTGCATATATTGATCAGAATGTATTGAAAAACGTCCAAACAATTCTGTGCAACTCTTATACAAAATACTGAGTTACGAAGTAGCAAGCACCAAGTGTGTGGAATTGATGCATGAGGAGTGAGTGCGTTTACTGTTCACTATGATGTGCAAGAAAAGAAAGAAAGCGAGAGAGAGAGAGAAAGAGATAAAGAGAGAGAGAGAAAGAGATAAAGAGAGAGAGATGGAGAACCCAAACAAGGCAGTCTGCCAAGATCCAAAGAGATCAATAAAATTGTGTGCAAATTTTCATTGCTCCATTGATCAACTTTATCTGGTCTCCCTTCTCCTCCTTTACCCAACCCACCATAATTCAGAGTCCCTCTCCCTCCCCAAATAAAATCCATTTACAATCGAGAATCCTCATATCACACAACTTGAAAAAGTATCATTATTGTACATTTACGAACTTTGTACTTAAAATCCCGAGAAGAATTCTTGTAGCGGACTTTGTGCTGCCAACTTATCACACATTTTTTTATAGTTTCCCAATAAAAAGTCGTAGATACAATTTTAAAAGTGCGTTAAAAAAATACATCGTTATTTTTATGATGATAGCGATATCCAATCCACATGTGTTATTATTAACTACTTTTCCAAATTTCAAATTTTTACATGACAGTGTTTAGGAGTTTTGTGTAGTTATAATCAAGAATGATATGCAAAAACAACTTCATAAATTTAAAGATAAAATAAGCAATGCTTAATTTAGTTCTGTACTCATATTTACTGTATTTCACCGTCTTTGGGAAATTTAATTGGGTTTAGTGAGAGAAATTGAATAAATTCAACTATGTGCAAACAACCAATGAAATGAAAACTAATCGGAAAACGAGCAGGATGGACAAAATTCTACCTCAAAACACACACACACTCGTAAAGCAACCGACTAAACGTCCCGCCCATTGGAAAAGGAATGAAATTTTCATATACTTCATCATCGAAAAGGTTTTACCAAGCGCGAAATTACCGTCCTTCTCTTCTCATCTTCCCACTTTCTCTTTTTGTACTCTACTCATCAATTAAAAGTCGTCCTGAACTAAAACAAGAGGGAGAGAGAGAGAGAAAGAAGAAGGACCTCAGGAAAACCCGCCCTCACAACCAGACTAAATTCGTTCTGTCTACAATATGAAAGTTCCTAGCTCAAATTTCATTCTAAATTCATGTTTTTTTCAAGTTCAAATGAGTGTGAAACTCAAAGAGAGAAAGGAGACGAGTCAAATTAAATGTTGGTCCTTCCATTTTGCTCGCACAGTTCTCTTTCAAAAATAACGGGATTTATTCACATTGATTCACTTCATAGTCAATGGAATTGTTTGGTAAGGAAAGTGTGTGAGTACAAATGCAAATACGAGCGACCAAAGTAAAAGGGCAAAGTAAGGAAATTCAATGTGTACACATGAATTTGAATTTATTAATATTTGGTTTGAGAAAAACTCAAGTCGGCTCTCATATCCTGTGGCTTTTCCTTGAGAGATGGGAGAAATGTGACGTTTCATTTAATTTCAAAGCAAAAGTGTGGAGTGTGGGAATCGTAAATCGTAAATAGTAAATTCATTCATCGACTTGACGGTTTATCTCCATGCTCCGAAGAAGCTTTAAAATATCTGAGTCACATTCAATTTATTTTGATGATTTTCTAATCTGCACATCATCTTCACTTTCCCCTCCCCTTTCCTTTTCCCTCTTCCTGTTACTCTTAAACTCAACTTCTTCTCTCTCTCTCTCTCTCTTTCTCTACTCGGATTGCTCATCGACCAAGGGAAAAATCCGAAATGTTTTCACTTGAGAAGAATCTCATCTTGTCTCGTCTTTCTCCATCTCAGCATACATCTATTATTTATAGTTTGGATATTCGGTGAGTCAGTGAGAGAGATGCTTTCCTTTTATTTATGTATGCGCATAAATATGAAAAATATAAAGGGGGGACGAGAATAGTACACACACACACGTGAGATAAAGTTGGATTTAATCAAACTGACTATATCTTGTTACATGATAAAGAGAGAGGGGCCGATGATCTAATGTCTAATGTCTACTGTAGTCAAGAACAAAAGAAAGATGTTTGGGGAAAACAGCTGGTACTTATGCATCTGCTCTTGTCTTTCTGTAAGTCTGTATGTGTGTTTGTGTGTGTGTATGTGTGGAGAGAAAGTATATTATAAAACTTTCACCAAATGTAAGGAAGAGCTAGTTATTCTGACTTGAGCTGTAGTAGCGATAGTAAGAAAAGTAGTAAAGGTTTGATCTTTCTTTCTTTCTTTTTTTCGTCAACATCTTCACACACTCAGACTCAGCTTGAGAAGATTTGAATCGAATATGGATGACTCTCTTGGGCGAGGAAGGGCGAGAATTGATAGTGGTGCAGTCTAGACAAACGTATAACAGATGCAGTATTATGGAGAAAGGAAGAGAAAAAAAGGGGGGGGAAAGAAAAACTACAGAAAAATTCATGGTGTGAAAGTATTTGCCTCTGACTACTTCAATATCTTCTGATGGTACTTTTCTGGTACAACTCACTTCCTCTCTCATTCAATCCATGAACATTGGTAAGCTACAACTAACAGGAAAACTCTCTCTCCCTTTCTCTCTCTCTCTCTTGCTTCTATAATCTCTCACCTAACTTTCTCAGTTTCTTTTCTTGGTATGTGACCGTGTATATTCTGCCCTCACTTCATATGTCTGTGTGTGTGTGAGTGAGAGATTGAGAGAGCGAGAGTTTCAGGAGAAAGTTTCTCAAGTTTTTCGTTTTCTCTCTTTCTCTTTCTCTTTCTCTCTCTCTCACTCACTCTTCTGTCTATTGGAAGTGGGAACTTTTACCATTCCCATTCTTCTAACTAGAAACATCAAAATGGGTAACCATGCACGTATTTTCACTCCAACTTATCTCAATATGGAATATACGGATGCTTTGCTTTAGATACCTCTAGACGTCTAGCGTCGAGTCATAATATATTTGAGAAAAAAATATACGTGCTTTTACAAATCCTTATCTAAAGGATATCAAAACTTCCACAGTTAAATCCATCTGTATCC
This sequence comes from Gisinianus flammeolus, assembly GCA_034699125.1. Taxonomy (NCBI): domain Eukaryota; kingdom Metazoa; phylum Arthropoda; class Collembola; order Symphypleona; family Katiannidae; genus Gisinianus; species Gisinianus flammeolus. The sequence continues at coordinate 113,009 of JAIUND010000023.1, read as the reverse complement.
GTAGATTCTCACTCATGTTGAACGTACACACATCCAGACTCACATGTATGCGTGTGTGTGAAATGCATAGTAAACTTGGTTTTATACCACTACCACCGTGAAGGGGAGAAAATGAAGACTAAATGAGGACGACAATATGAGGATCATCTACGATCTATGAAGTTCAGGTCAACAATCCGCTAAGTGGTTCCTTTTTATATGTTGGAAAGGAAGGTCTATCCCACTTGATTTTCCCAGCTGTGGATGTACAATGAATATACGACAGCATACATCACGACTATATGACAGAACATAAATTTTCAACTTTGAAAACTAGAGCCAGACCTGAAGCTAGAAGCACTTTCCCTTTACTTTCTCCCCCCGTTTCTCTTCTCTCTCTTCCTCTCTCTCTCTCATTTTCCCACTGTCACCCAACCACCAACCAACTTCCTCCATGTACGAGACCATAGAGAAAATGTCTGGTTTACCTGCGTCAAGTTGACAACCAGACAGGGGAAATCGAACGTTCGTATCTTTCCTGGTGAAAGCTTGTAGCCCGTAGTCTGTTTGGCAGAGAGAAAGTCTCATGCACATATGAAAATCCATGTAAATGGCAGATACTCGACCATAAACTTGAAGATTCTCTAACCAACCACACTAAATCCACCACAAAATATTGTATGTGTGTACAAACGTGTAGTGTACATGCAGACAGAGAGAGAGGTAGAGAGAGAGAGAGCTCGCAGATGTATCAACAAACTTTTAAGGAGGTTAAGTGCACATTTATTATCAACAAAATCGAGCTCTCACACTCACTCACACACTCCTTCCCTCCCACCATGGCCCAATTTCCATATCTTCATATGTCAATAAAAGTCCATGGTTCTTAGTAGTAAGCTCTTTCTCTTTTCACTGTGTTTGTGGTTGTGGATTGAAAGCAAATACGTTCTTCTCACAGTAGAACACAATGCACAGACATGAGCAAGCTCAAAGGTTAAAAAACCATGGTTAAATTTTGGATTTTCATGTTCAAGTTCCAAGTTCCAACCCAAACAGACGTCAATGAGCCGCGTGGAAAATGAAGGGCAAAAAAAGGCAAAGGACTGTAGAGAGCGCAAAGGAAATGCAATCAACTCCATTTATATTGTGACACCCCTGGAGAACTATTTTCCATGTACAGACGAAATGATTGTGCAATAAAGTATAGAAATGGAGTTTAGTGTTGTTGAGGATTTGAGTAATTCAAATCCCGTTTTTTCCACTTCCACAAACCAACAACTGGAATGAGAAGACGAAGAAGGAGAAGAAGAACCAGAAGCAGAAGCAGTTTTGAGTCTGAGTTTTAGTTTGAGTTCGACTTGTAGGGAATCGAGAGTTAAATTTAGTCCTTGTACTTTGTACTTTTGTACAGAGTTCAGAAGCTTATTTTATGACTTGAGGGTACAAACTACATACAATCCTTGTGCAGTACTAAGAAGAGGATGGGATGACATTTTAATCACTGCTAGTGATCAGTTAAGTCTTGTAGTCAATTGGGAAATCAGGAAACGGGTTGACTTCGACTGGAACTATAATCTCTACTTGCCCTTTACGCTTTACTTACGACTTTCTCTCTCTTTCTCTCTCTCTCTCTCTCTCCCACTTTTCACTAATACTCTCCGTGTCTCGTCTGGATCCTCGTCAGATCACTACGTGGAAAAGTTGAGGAAATTTTAAGTAGTTTCTTGTGCTCTTCACTTTTTCCCAGAATTCACGTCGAAAAAAAAGGATGAGAAAAAAGGATGTTCGGGGAAATGCGGGACAAGGAGACGATGCGAGTAACAAGTGAAGAGGAACTACTTGACAGATTTTTTTTCTATCGTGCAGACAGAATACATATAGAACGTTGTTTATTGGTTTTGGCAGGAAGGATTATAAAAGATTGGTGCATTGTCCTCGGTAGGTTCAAATTGCAAATCATTGACAAGTAATTCAAATATTTCAAGTGGAAATGTGCAGTAAATTGAATTATGAAATGTACAAGAAAACCACACAAAATCTAAATATACAATAGTGAACACATCGAATGAATTGAATTGAATACACTTTATTAACGTGTTAAATGATGGTTAGGCACCAATAGTCTAAGCGCAAAATGCCCTCTGATCAACAAACGAGTCAGAATACCGAGTTAAATGTGTCTTAGAACTTGTGTAATGTAATGAAAATATATTGATTATGAGAAAGCATGGATTTGTAATTTGAGAGGAGGATGATAATGACGGGCTCGTCGTAATCAGTAGTCAGAAAATGCCCGTATTAATGAGTACAAAGGACCTGGACGGTAATGATAGACTGTACAATTTGATGATGATGAGTTTGGAGAGGGAGCGACAGGATGGAATAGGCAGGGAAAGTAGTCTATAGTCTATGTGAATGCTTTAACGACAGGTTCAAGATGCACCTACAAGATAAATTGGCTTAGTTAAAGTCTCGGCCGTGTGCCATTTGTCAACATGATGATGAGACTTTAATACCCATCTTCTACAATGTATGTTGAGGCATGGGAGAGGAGACACGGCATTAAATTTACCCACCATATCATTTACTCTTCGCTCCTCTTCTCTCTCTCTCTCTTCTCTCTCTTTCCCTTTGATATCCTCTACTGATACACGACGTGTACTTTTAGTTTCCAACGTATTTAATTCCAAAACTTATGACTTGATTGTAATGACGGTAATCCATTCATCGGGTATACTCTCTTTCTCTCCCCTTTCTTTCTCCTGTTCTACTTACGTTCCTTGTCAAAGTAATTAACTTCAAGTTACCTACCAACTAATTGCTAATTATAATTATATGTACATTGCTCTCACTCTAAAAACTGAAACAAAAATGAACTCTCACAATCAGTCAAATGCTGTAAAAAGCACAAAAGTCAATATTACATGGATATTCCTTCAAATTCAAATTCAAGGGAGTACATAGATCCAGAATACAATAAGAATATTAAACACTAATTCTGCCATGTCACAATTTAACGTTCAAAGGAAATTCTCATACATAATAAATCTACGGTGCAATCCCAATTCACACGTTTGAACTATCTGGGGATCAAATCCGGAATCTGGGAGCCAGCGGATGTGGATCCAATTAAAATTAATTGATCATACTCGAGGCAATATCTTCATTTGAATGAGGGGAATTTGAATGAAATCTGTGTGAATGAATAATTACTAATTCCATACACCACATCGCGAACCAACACCACACCACTAAATTTTATATCATTTTGTAATTGTGTGTATTACTGGGTAATGTAATATCTTGCAATTTAATGACAACCTCTGTGGGAATTAAACAAGTCATTCAATTACAAAGATTACCATTATTTTTATTCTTACTATTATGAGTGGTCATTGATGTTTGTGTGTGTGTGTATGTTTGAGTTGGTGTTTGGGGATGGGAATGTCCATCAGAGGACAAAGCGTTTTGCATTATATTTTGTTAGTAAATAATGACGGAGAGTAGAATAGCCTAGTTGCTGGGTATCCCATTCTCATTCCCTCCTCCTCTGATTTGACAAATAAAATAGCACTGAGCTTATCTCCTTGAGTCTCTGAGACTATAGAGAATTGGTTTGACTTCCGTCTCCTTCCGTCTCATTGTAAACTGTGTACTTTGTAGGCAAATTCTATTCCTCGTTCATGTTCCTGAATGTTGACGGTCATGCGTGAAAATGGAATTTAAATTGAAGATGAATATTGCAGTGTGTGGTGGGCTGATGCGGTGTGGTGGGCTGGCTGCCGTTCGTCTCGACGTACACAAACACAAACACGACCCACAGTATTTTCACCAAGCTCTCATTTCCCACCTCTCTCGCTCTCTCTCTCTCACTCACTCTGGATGCCACCTCTAACTTCAACTTCAACTTGAGCCGTTACTGCCATTGAGCATTAAATAATTGCAATGAAATTTATTACGGGTACGCAATGCGAATTTTACTTGAGACTCCATGAAAAGTCCTTGGTGCTGGTGCTTGTGATGATGGGGTTCATGGGTACATGTACATATATATACATATGGACGTTATGGAGCGTTGTGCAATTTTCCCATTCCCAATTTGCAATTTGAATTCGCTGTATAGAGTTAAGAAGCAAAACGGCTACCTCTTTCCCTTGCTCTAGACCTCTTCCAAATTTCAAATTCCCCATCAAACACTTGAGCCAACCCTCTCCAAGCAATTCTCACTAATAACAAAACATCACGACCACGACCATGAAGGAAAATACAGTTATGAAGGGAATAATGGAGAAAGGTACAGAGAGAGAAATGGAAAGAAGCCCAGTTGCGAGTCGTGTGAAATGTGCACGCAAGTATTCCATTTTTTCTCCTTATATATTATTGTAAATCCTGATATATTTTTTTGCGCTCCTGTTCATTCTCATAACTGTTTGAGCATTTGGAAAGATTTGAAGGCCACTTGTACTTTTGCTTGTATGACTGTAATAAGAAAAAGAAGACGGGGAAGAAAGGGGTCTTTTACTGGTATTTGGGGGTCTTTTTCTTGGGCGAATGTGTAAATTCTTATTATATTTCTCTATTTTTTTCACAAAGAAAAATATGAGCACCCCAAGAGAGGAAGAGTGAATATAAAATGCATGGGAAATTGCTCTCCGGCTTTACTGTCTCTATCTCTTATTTTGTGTGTGTGTGTGTGTGTGAGAGAGAGAGAGAGAGAGAGAGAGAAAGTGAGAGCGTCTGCTCTGCCATAAATTAAACATGATCGGGTGACCGTGGCCCACAGTTTTTTCATCTTACCCTTTTCCCTTTCCCTCCTTGTAACAAAACGTCACATAACGTGCGTGAAATGTTAATAACATTTTTTTTCCTTTTCTTGTAAATTGCACTTAGTCATATCTGTAGTCATCAAATTGGGAGGTTCTCAACATGGTCCCTTTTTCTATGCCCACATTTCTCCATAAAAAACACAAAAAAATATTTTCTTTACCCATTCTCGTTACATTTGACGGTTTTTATTTTCATCGGAAGGATTTCACCAGATTAAATTGCCAAAGTCAAAATCGAAATTAAGTGGTTATGCTCTCGAACCAATTATATTTTTGATTCAAATTACGATTGAAAATACAATATGGCTAAAAGGTAAATGTCCAATACGAAATTCACTTTTTTGCCTTTCCCTAAGAAAACGTTTTTGAATTCCTCAATTTGCAGGTGTAAAGAATTTCGGTAATTTTTTTTCTTTTTTGCAAACTCTATTTTGAGAAATTCCAATTAGCATAGAAATTCTGTGCTTAATCTATTAATCTGAGCACGATCTTTCGTAGATGTAATTCAAAATGAAAATAAAATGAGGCATGAAAGTATTTGACCATTTGTTTTCATTTGATAATTTGTTGAGTCAAGGAAAATATTTCCCCATCATCTAATTACAAATCCTTTCCATTTTCATCACGATGGAGTCATTTGTCGTTGAAAATGTTTATTTTTTCCTTTCGTTTTTTCGTAGTAAAAACCGGAGATGCTTTCGATATTTTCCGTAAACTTTTCTTATGGGCCAAGAAGATAAATGTACAATACAATGGGACTTGAAGACTTGAATTTCTTCTCATTTGTTCTGTGAGAGCGTGAGTTTTTCAATTTATTTGATAGAACAGGAGAGAAAAGGGAGCAGTGAGCAGACTAAAAGCTTAAAGACGAGGGAACGAAGGAAATCCTTCAACTACTCAAAGTCAGGTTGGAGATTTCAAGGAATTTCAAGATGGTAAAGCGTATTTTCTTGCCAGTGAGGAGTTTAAAGACGAAATAAAAGTTGAAGGGAAAGTTGTCTATAGTTGTTGTGTAATTCCCATTCTCCGTCTCCACAAGTAAAAGTTAATTGCATGACCTCAACGGATGAAATACATATAAAAAGAGATACTCCGTCCACTCATGTGACACTTCCAAACAACGTATTTGATTATGCGTGAAGACAACAATTGAACAATAGTATCTATTATTATTATCCGTAATGCCGACAAATGAAAACTCTAGAATTTCCTCGTGTATCTTACTTCTAAGCTCAAAAGCAGTTTTTTCGTTGGAGGCAAAAAATCTTTGGACTTTTGGACTCTAAAGTTTTGAGCATGGGAAGAAACCGTCTCAGTACGATGAATTGAACAACGAAAGTCATTTATTTTTTGAGATGGAAATGCGATGATTTTTTTTCCCTTTCACTTTCGCTTGAGTGGCAAGAGGAATTTAAAAATACGAAAACCCCATTGTACAAATTTCCTCCATTGAATTCATCCACATTTTCTCACCTTCAAAGTAATGGCCATATGATGATACGAATAAATAAAAGAAGGAAGGGAAGGACTTGGAATAAGAATGAGACGAAGCTCAAATTATCACAGGATTCCTCACATAAAAAGAATGTGGCTTGAAACACGTAAGTAATGACGACGTTCATAAGTTTGAAGGATGGAATTACAGAATGGACCAAGAAAATGGAGGAAACCTAAATGAGAGTAATTTGCTTGGTTAATGGAATGGAAGGAATTGCAATTAAATTTAAATTTCCACATAAGGACTTCAATCTAAATTTTTTTCCCCTCTCATCTACCGCTTCCTCTTCAATTTCTCTCTCCTCGCTCTCGCTCTCTCTCTCTCTCTCTCTTTTTCCCCATATTTTTTCTTGCCCATTGTTCAATTTTAATGAAGATCCTTGATTATGGATAAGACTCCTTTAATTAAGCAATGAAATTTCAAATTCCTCGTTCGGCAGGGAGGAGAGATGGCAAAAGGGAAAGAGAAAGGCTTTTTCAAAGTCTAATTACAGTGAACGTGTAAAACGTAAAACTAATATAGAGCTCCTCCAACTCTCAAATTTTAATAAGTTGTTTACCCTGACTCTCTCTCCGTCTCCAGCTGTAGACAATGAGGACGGAATGAAAATGAACATAATTCGTGATGGAAGATGGAAGATGGAGAATATTCGTTTATTTATAAATTACAAACAGCAGACAAAAACCAACGTCTATTTTCTAAATTCGTAATTCTAAATTCTGGTTTGGACTTCTCGAGGAAAGAGAGTCAGAGCGAGGAGGGAAGTGAAAGTAGCATCAAAAAAAGCAGTTTCTTTGTGTAAAAGTTGTAGAATACATATACACAACACCCAGGAATAATAATAAAAATAAAAATAACTATTTCCCTCGTCCCTGCGTGTCTCTCTTTACTTTCGACTGTCTATGAATTTGAAGATAAAGGGACTTGACTATGTCATTGTCATTGCGGACGGGGAGACTCTACTCCATGTACAGTTGTGTGAGAGAGACAAAACAATGGGATGGTCGGAGCAATAACTTTATATTAACTCGTCTCGAGCTCAGCTCGTAGTTCGTACGCAGTTCGATCCCATCACATATCTCTCCATGGCATCTCATCTCCTTCCCCATCCAAACTCACTACATCCATTGATTTTCTCATCTTTTTTTTGTTGTGCTCCTTTCTCTTCCCTCTTTCTCCTTTTCTCTCTCTCTCTTTCTCTCGAATCTTCGTTCTCAACTCAACTCACCAACACCAGAAACCGAGATACAACGCGATACATTTATTTTCCATGTACTCTTCCTCCTGAAATGGTTCGAATGTGAACAGGAATTGGAGCAGAGAGAGAGAGAGACGAGCAGAGCTTGAGGAGGTAGAGAAATAGAGAGAGAACGAGAGAGAGAAGGAAAATGATAAGTCTTTTCTTGAGTCATACAAGGGTATTATTTCCTATATCATGGATATGGCATCAAATTGTCGCTTTTCCCTAAATTTATGCAGGGCCATGAATTCCTCAAGCTCTTTTTCTCCCATCAGACTCCATCACTTCCTCTCTTTCCCTCTCTTTCTCTTTAGTTTTTCACTACCAGCAACCATGGAAATTGTACACCATTTTGTGTGTGTGTGTGGTGGTGGTTTCACTACAAAATGCGCAATACGATGACTTGAGTTGCCGTTTGAGTTTCAGATGTAACTTAGCACGAAATCCTCGAGACTCGCTCAATTTTGTCTTGACTATACATGAGGAAACTGATAGACAGTAAGTTAGGCTTTGAGTTGGAGTTTGAGAGCTCGTGGGAAACCAATGAGGCCGGGTCTCTAACCTCAGTAGTACGTTTATGGGGAGGCTTAAACTCGTTGATTTTTCTGGAATATTGAGCAAACACGATCGACAAGAGAGAGAGTGAGAAAGAGAAAGAGAGAGAGAAGAGATACGACTGCTGTCGAACAAGAAGACGAAGAGAGGAATCGGCTCGACTTTCTCTTCAGCTTCCTCTTTTTGCTGTTGCCTTCGACTTGAAGTTGAAGTCGAGCTTCAATTTGGCCCAAAGAAGCATCATTAGTCAGCTCCATTTAGTTTGATTAGATGGAGTTTCGCTCTTCCTTGGAAGGCAAGTGAGCGCCATCCTATTATCATAATGTGATCGGGTGTGAACTTATCATTACACAAACTTATCGTTAGTTTACTCCAAGACCGAATTTCTCTCTCTCTCCCTCTCTCGCTACTTCCTCTCGTTCTTTTCTCCTCCAATGACGTTAACAAGCAACTCCATTAAATTTTAAGAGACCATAATAATTTAATTTATAACTCAAGTAAATATGTACGCTCGAGTCATTGGACAGTTAATTGGGGAATGTGAGCAGACGAGACTCGGTACTCGAAACACACAAACACACACACACGCGCACACACACACACACACAGACACAATTTCATTATATTTTGTAGTGGACTTTCATTTTCAAAATTGTACTCAAATAGGTATAATAAAATACGGAATACGGAATACCTCACGTCCTCGCCTTGGAATCTACAACTAAATGAGTCTCTCTAATGGTGATTGTATACACATTATCCTGATCACTTTCCCAACTAGCTCTTCTTCCCCTCCCTGGTACTATACATTTTCTCCATAAACCATAATTTAATGTAATGCAATGTGATATGAAAAGGAGGAAGGGAAATGAATGCAAACTTTTCTAAATGAGTCTATTTTCTCTGAATTCCCTTCATTTCTTGACGAAAAATATTATTCCGTTTTTATCCTCATTTTTATTTAAAATTTATAATTTACGATAGAAAGGTTTCATCAAAAAGGCTTATCTTATTTTGTAATGAGCCTTTTGCCATTAGTTTGAATATGGAATATTTAACAATGTATGATTTGGGTATATGATAGTTTAGAGAAGTGGATTGCTTTGGAATTCTTTTTTAATCCGAGCTTTCGGTGGCACTTTGGCTACCTTCTTCGGGGAATCAGTAATTGAAGAGTACAATAATTACTGGAACATTAAATGTATACAGTTAACTATAATTACACTCGACTTGACTGAATCACAATTAGATTCAGTGATTAAAATTCTAAATTTTAAATTCAAAATTCAAAAATAAGAATTGTGACGTATACGAGATTCAAGATTTAAATTTAAAAGTGAAAACCCTTTTTGGTACTTTCCCATCTCCTTTCTTGCCATGTAAAGTACGGATTTTGTCCTCTTTTTTCCCGGCTCCAAGCGTCACAGAAAAAATGGACAAGTGGCGTTAAACTATTCGTCCTCCAAACCCACATAAATTCACACTTTACATTCTCACTCACTTGACTAGACGAGGGAACCTGAAGCTGAAGACGAAGGAACAGGACAAAACAGATGGAACATCGAGAAAAACATGTTACAGACAAAGACGAGAAAAGAAGAGAGAAAAAAATAACATTGAGTCTGGATGTTTCTTTAAACCTTATTCCCTGGAAATACAATCTACAACCGCAGAGTCCTCGAGAAAGTATAGAGACAGAGTCAGAACCAGCCGTCTTTCTACGCATTCTATGTATGGAATGGAATCCTGTCGGAGTCTCTGTAGAACTGTAGTCTGTAGAATATCTAAAGAACCCACCAGTCTGGCTCCTGTATACATTTTCTACGTTATGCATTATACATACTTTAACTCTGTGGAGAGTGGAGTACTGGAGGGCTAGAGCGTGAGCTCGAGGGTTTGAGTAGTACGAGTTTAACTGTACAAGAACAAGAAAAAAAGACAGAAAGAAAGGAAGAGAAAAAAACAAGACGAAGGAATAGAGAAATAGAAATGGACTTGGCTAGTAGAGAAGGAGAAGGAGACGGAGAAAGAGAAAGAGAAAGAGGAAAAGAAAAAATAAATAGCCCAAAAGTTGCCAATGCAGTTTTCGATTTGACTTGACGAGTAGTAGACGAGTATTCAAGTTGAGTTGCGTGAGTGCACTGTGTTTTCCATTCCACTGTTTCTCTCTCTCATGTTATTTCTCTTTTGCTTTCTGTTTCTGTTTCACGATCGCTTTTGCCTTTACATTGCGATTGCTGTTGGGCCTGAGCTCTTTCCCTATCCAAACTGGCCTTTCCTCCTACTTGGCCTCGTCCATTTCCTTTCTTTTCCACCGTCCTCCGCTTGGACCCACCAAAAAACCAAATCAATACTACTATACGAGTACTATGGAGCGAACACAACAAAACAGTATGTTCTACAGATATATTCTCCTGGTTTTAGCCACGGCTCCACAATGTACCTGAGCTCCCGTTTCACACACACACAAACACATACAATCACTAGCAAAATTCCACGTATCCCTCCGAACATGTTTTGTTGTTGTTCGTTCCTGCCTGTCTTAATTCTCCCTTCCTTCCTCTCTGTCTCTCTCTCTCTCTCTGTCTGTCTGCCTTCCTCTTTAAATATGTAGAACGCACAATGCTTTGAAAAATATTTGTTGTCTTTCCATTTATCTTATTCTCATTCCCTTTCTCATTGAACTTGCCCTTACATACGCAAATACTCTTTCCATATCTCCACACACTTACACGCACATACTTTCACAAAAATTTCCAAATGAGCCTCGTCAATCGGCCTATAAACTCTTTCCTTTCCTTGCCTATATTTATTCTCATTGTACTCACGTTGAATGGGGCAACCGATTACACGCACTCCCTCACCCGCACAAACAAAAACCAGAATACAAAATAAATACATACACGTGAATATGTATGGAAATATAGACTATGAACGTGGACTCAACCATTTCACCATTCACCAACCATCCCTTTACCAACCAAAACATATAACGAACAGAGTTAGAGTCACTGGACTGGGGGGAGGGGGGAGGGGGAAGCTAAAACCTAAAACTGAAGCTATAATAAAAGGACATTCGTATTCCCGTTTGTACATATTTGTTCAGAATATAGGATATTCTTATATAAACTTTCTCTCCTTTCTCTTTTCCCTTTCTCTTTCTCACTCTCTATATGTATTTACACACTTGTTTTCTGTTTACTCATGAAGAGATACGATTATGACCTGAGAGTAAGGACAAGCGTAACCGTAATACGGTTCAACGATGTATGGCTTGTTTTAATGGCTCCAAACAAAAATGCTCACTGAACGAAAAGTAAAAAACAAAAAGGAAGAAACTTCTTCCGAGGGTTGAAGAGAAGGATGGAGGAGAGAAATAAATGACTGTACATTGGATACAAGTAGAAATAGCAGTAGCAATGGAAATGGAAGATGGAAGAGAGAGAGAAAGAGGGGGACAGAGAAAGAGAGAGAGAAAGAAAGAAAGAGAAAGAGAGACGAATGATGGGGAATGGAGAGAAACGGTGATTATTGTAATAACCAAGAGTCGTCGTGTGTTGTTTTTGTATTTTGTTTTTGTTCGGGAGCAGCAGGCCAGAGCAAAACTGTAATGTGTAATAATAATAATAATACAACGACTAGTTGTAATAGTTTTTTCTCCCTAGGTTGAACTATGCATAGTTTCCAATGTTAGTGTTCAAAAGGTATTTCTATTTGTATTTGTCTAGCTTGAAAGCGGAGGATTGGAGGGGAGGGAAGGAGAGAAGGAGGAATGTTTAAGCTTATGATTTAAGGGGATTTAGGACAAGTCCTTCTAACATCCACATGCTACAATTCCTACATGTTGGTATGAGCTGTTGGATTTCGGATTTACGCAATAAAAAAAATGTACATAAAAAACGGAACAAAAACAGACAATTCTCTTTCTCTCTATACTTGAATAAAAAAATCTTTATGGGGCTTCCACCTTCCACCTCCCAATTGGAAATACAAATACAAATACATACGAAAAAAAATACAAATGGGACGAGAGACAGAAAGAGAAAGAGAGAGAGAGAGAGATAGGATGAAATGAGGACTAACCTTGCTTATAGCTACAGTAAAATGAATGCATAGTTGGGAATTATAAGTGATTATTAGAGTGCCCCACGCACTCAAATACATTTACACACGCATTCTAATCATTGGGTAATTTATACGACTAAGGACTTCTGACTACGCACACCATTCAAATACAATGCGTTGCAACCCATTACCATAACTAGAGACTGGTGACAGTCATAAGGAAAGTAACTAATACTTCTCCGACTCCTGCTCCTGCACGCACCATATATGTATGGAATATGAACTATGCAACTACACAAAATGTCCCACTGCTCGAGTACAAGAGTACTATTACTTTGCAATTTAATTATGATGACAGATGCAATTTACATACGTGTGTGAGAGAGAGAAAGTCATGAAGAGCGAACGTTCTTAAATATAGACAATTAAATGGTCATGAATAGGGTACAAGTTAAAGTTTGTATCTTGAAGAAACCGGAGGCCTCGACTATTTTTTTCGTAAGAACCACCGCATGTCTTTCATATTGATTAACAATTTTTTTCTGGCTCACTTTCCTGTCTTCAACACGTATCTCCTCATGTGGGGATCCCGTCGTCAAGATAAAAATAGCGAGAAAATCCATTTATTGTTTAGTCATCCTCACTCTAATTTCAGGGGATTAGAAATCAAATGTAATCGAAATAACATTAGACATAAATAGGTACTAAAATATTCTTTAATCAAGGAAGGACAAAGGATTTTTTGGAATTTTATAATTAGAATCCACAATGCTCAATCATCAATCCATAAACTCCTCCCCCCACCCCCAACCTTCTTGTCATTTTACATTACACATACAGTAGTAACACTATTACGATGACGATGAGGATTACTATTACTATGACTATTAACTGTATCCCAGGAATGTAATTGATAATTCGGAAGGAATTTCCGAAACAAGAGTCTCCATTTCATTTGCCTCCACTCACTCACTCCCTGTACTATAATTATCGTCCTCATTTCTCTCTCATGCAATTTTAGATTGGGTTCCTTGGTTCAAAGTTTTGAGTCCCACATTTCTTTGACTCGCCTAATTACGAAAAACGTGTGTGTGTTTGTGGAGAAAGTAAAAATGAATGTTATCAAATCATTAGAAAAAGTACCTCATTTGACTCAACCTTGATTATCATTATGGTATACCGTGTAGAGACCAAGAACCAAGGACTAAAAAATATGTCTTTGTCAAATCCCATTTCTCGTTCTCTCTCTCTCTCTTTTTCTCTCTCCCACACACACATTTAAAAAAATTATTCTCTCTACTGCAGGAGGCAAATGAGAAATTCAAGTGAAAACGACAACACGGAGGAGAGAAGAAGAAAAACGAATGGTTCAACTTTTGAAAAAGTAATTTATTCCTACGAATCTCTCTCATTTTTCAAACCATGCTCACATATTCATAGCATACATACAAATATGTATATGTATATATATACATATGTGTATACTTGGATTTTTTTTTAATTTGGTTTATTTTTTGCCTGCTCGCGTGTTCAAATAAAGTGCAGATTACCACGCTGACTCGCTTGTTGGGTGTGTTCAAAAAGGCGTGAAAGATAACCGAGAGAGAAAACGAGAGAGGGAGAGAGAAAGAGAACGTGTGTCCTGAGTGAATGTGCGACGAGAGGATAACTCAGATCGTATATAGTGCCAGCACCAGTGAATTGTTACCACTACCACTGTAAAAAATAGTGACTCTAACTTGGGTAATGAGTTAATATTCAGAAAAATTGAATTAGTTCAAAATTCCCTACCCATCCGTTTTTTGAGAGAGAAAGAGAAAAAGAGAGAAACAAAGGCTCGCTCAGGAAATAAATAAATAATAAACATTTGTGGGTTGCACATTTTGTACTAAAACAAAAAAAAACAACTTGCAATAATGAGAAAATGACAAAAAAAAGACTAGAGAAATGAATTTAAAAAATGTTGTATGTACTTTGAACTTCCGATCCCTTCACACTTTTATCCAGTGATAAAGTAAGTATATACATGGTTTTGGCTCGGAATTGGAATTAGACAGTCTTAAACTTTCCCAAGGACTATAATAATGAGAACAATACTAATAATAATAATACAAAAGAGCATGAGAAATCCACACACACAGTTCAGACACGAATCGTTTGTTGAAAGTTTTGGCACAATCTTTCATTTTCAGTGTTCTTGAGCAGCATAAGAAAATAGAGAGAAAGGAGAAAGGAGAATGGGCCCATGTTTTGTTTTGGACTTTCCAAATAAATATCCTTCTCTCTTCTCGTACTTACATACTTTCACTGACTGTAGACGTGATTGTAGAGGGGGGATTCATAATTCTGTAGTAGTAAACTCTTTGTGTGTTTCAAAGCAAACCATTTGAGACTTTGGACTTTGATAGGAAACGGACACCCAGCAGACTCAGGGCCGTTCACATATGTACATGCACACAAGTCCATTGCTACATGATAGATGATGATGTATATGCAAGGAGAACACGCCTCTCTCCAAATAGTGACAAAAGGTTTCACTGGAAAACATCATGAAGAATGGTAAACAGTAAATAGCAAAGTAAATAATATGTACATATACACAGACAGAGAGAAAGAGAGAGAGAGAGAGTGAGAGAGGGGACAAAACACTTGTGTTTTCCCTTTCCGTTTTCGGCTTGCTTTTTGAGAATAGACATGTTGTTACTGTTTCTCTTTCTCTTTCTGTTCCTGTTCCCAACTTTGACTTGACTCAAAATACAAAGTACAAAGTAGACTGGTGAGTAAAAGCAAATAAATTGAAAGTTTTCACTTTACAGCTCTTTCTATAGGAAATTGGAGCAAGAGGCCGGACCCAACAAACAAACTTCCTCCAATCATTTACATGTGACCTGAGTGTACACACATATGATTAGTATCCATCTAATGGAATTTGTTTCAATTTTTTCAAATACATGTGATCAGTGGAAGCTCAATCGTTTGAACATCCTGATCAAAATCCAAATTCTGAACTCAAAAAACTGATTCTAGTCCTTTTAGATGATTTTGTTAATGATATGAAATACAGATATAAAGCAGAGTTGCCTTGTTCCGAATTATTTATCTGTGGCTATATATTTGAAAGTTGATTTTTTTCGGGGGTGGAAATCCGAATTTAAATTCCAGTTTAGATTTTGAATTAAGCTCAAGCTCCAAATTTACATAGCTCGATGGATTTACATAGTTTGTGTGTGTGAGCTTGCGGGACAAACTTTTGCACCACACAAAAGAAGAAGATAAAAGAAGGGGGAAATGGAAATGGAATCAGAGTCAAAACTATCTGCAGAACAAAACCTATAACGAACGGAACTGATTAACAGAGAGATAGAAAGAGAGAGAGAGATAGTGAAAGAGAAAGAGAGAGTTGAACCTTTGTGCGCTCACTCCAAAGTCCCCGGTTAAATCGGATTCCAGGTTCAAACTACATGGACCCAGTTTTGAGTAAGAGTTCCAGTCTAGCTCCCAAATTCAGCTCACTGTCTATTCTGTCATTTAATTTCTCTCTCCCAAATTTTAATCATGAGTTCTATTTCATGTCGATGAAAATGAGCCCAAAATACATGCGATACGGTATAATTGTATGCATAGAATTTTGATTTCCTCCACACACTACACTACACTGTCAAAAATGTCTCCTTCTCATATTATTCTTTATCAGACTCAAAGTTCACACTCAAAACGCAAGAGTTCCTTTTGTATCAGTATTAATTCTGGAATTGATTTATAATTGATTAAATAAATATTAAACATGATTGGGGAACACTGGAATAGCATTGACAATCTTTTACATCGTCATCGTATAATTGTTGTGTTTTTGTTATTTTCCAAGGGAAATAAACTCCCTCATTATGAAAATGGATGATCTTTCACTTGACTCAAAAATTGAAAAATAAATAACTTGTATAGCACACAAAACACAGTTTCTCATCCTGAGCAGCTCTCCATGTAATTTGGCTAATGAAAACATTTGACTTTGCCGAAATTGAAAATGATTTACGACGAGGGTCATAAAAAGGAAAACGTCAAGTTGAATATTCTACGAGGACCAAGAGTTAGACTACTAAATATATATATATATATATATTTATATATATATATATATATATATATATATATATATTTGATTGCCCATAATACGATTCATGAATACGATCCAGGAATAACGAACAACCCACAGCGAGTATGATAAAGTCAAAGGGAAACAAATCCCAAATCAAATGACGTAATAATGAGAATGTCGATATTTTCATTTTCCTTCTTCTTCTTCTCCTCCTCCTCCTTGTTGTCCTCCTCTACAATTTAGAATTTAGAATTTACAGTCTATAGTTTACAGTTGAAAGAGCATACACGTAAAATTTATTGTATATTTACTCAGCTTGAAGTTGAGAGGAGGTGGAATCAAAACTATAGTCCCCATAATTTCCTCATATATTATTTCTCCACACAAGACAGAGAATCACAATATGAATTTGAATTTATACAGTTGCAAAATGATGGAGAGTAAAAATGGTAAAATGCCGTTCAACGGTTGACTGCAAAATACTTTGTACTTTGCACAATGAAACCAAGGGAAATATCCGTCCATGTAATAATAATATTAATATAGGTCCAGGCTTTTTCTCCCCTCTCTCTCTCAACAACCAACCCACCAACCAACCAACCAACCACCCAAAGCAACCAACCAACGAACCCACGAAAACCAAATTACCCGTCAAAAAACCCTAGTGCATACACGTTCCTCCATATCCATATATATATTGAGTTGAACCTACCTATATATTATTATTATCCCACGGAAACTCCAATCCAATGGAATGAGAAACTTTACATATATTTGAATATATAATAATGTCCCTACATAGAAATTTCAATTCATTCAAGTCATAAATAGGAAATTGTATGCTGTATACACATACATTTAGATTATACATATACCGAACCGAACCGAACCGGAGAACATCGATAGTCATGGACATGGACTGTACAGAGAATACATTTAATATGGAATTTATACTTGTATATTTATATAGAGTAGAATAATATGGAGTGGTAAGTCTTACTACATGAATTTCTCTCTCGGTTGTGTACAAACTACAAATATCGTACGTAGATATATTATGTACATACGATATTTACTCGAGAGGAAAACAGTAGTAAAGCTTCCTTCTCTCCCTTCAATGCAATGTACAAAAACTTACTTTATGAGTCCGTCCTTTCCATATTCCAAAGAGAAAGAGAACTGCTGCTCTGTTTCTGTTTGCAGCAAGAAATAAATCCAGATAGAACACACACGCACACAAGCACTCATGGCAGGTTTTGTTTTGTTTTTCCTTTTCTTTTTCTTTCTTTCTTTCTTATTTTCTCGTCGAAACCTGGAAATTTGGCTACATGTATAGAAAATGTGAGAGAATATTTCTCTATGGAGCTTGTCGAAGTTCACCAAATTCACAATTGAGGATTCACAATAAATATTATTATTAATATACAAAATTCACAAATGGAATTGAGATGAAGAATTGCTTGCTATGTAGAATGTAGACTGTAGAATGCGATGCAATACAATTCCAATACAAACAAGTTTATCATTTATTTTTATATATAGGTATTTCAATTCCTTATTGAAGCACACACACTGAGACTTTCATGGAGTAGTCATTTTAATTCTGATTATGATTATGATAACAATGATTATGATTGTAGTTGGAGTTGAAGTTGAAAAGATTCATATATATGATGGATCCCAATAAATATTCCGACTTTTTCTTTTTTTCTTTGAAGGCGTATTACTATGTATTATAAGTATTATTATTATTCAGTGAAGAATATATGAAGAGCCACAATCACTCTCATTCATTCTCCCGACAGTGAACGAGAAATGGACAAACACTTTTCAAAAACAACTCCTCACTTTCTCTTTTACATTTCTCTCTTGCATTTCATGGGCATGGGAATTGAATTGAATTCCAAATATAAATTCCTTTCCCCACTTTTACTTTGACGTTTGCTTTAACTTTTCACTCATCAACTCTCTCTCTCACTTTCTCTCTATCTTTCCTACTAATTAAGATGACAATATGATTCACAAATTTTGGTTTTGGTTGTTTTGGTTTGAGATTTGTGAGAAAAGTTGACTGAAGACCACGAACAAGAACTAGAACCAGAACAAGAAGAAAACTCGCGTCCACATTGTTTATTGTCACGCGTTAGTCAACGAGAGAAAACTTTCTCTATACTACTCTCTCTTCCCCTTCCCCCCGCCCCTTTATTTTTGTACTTGGTCCTGTC
Organism: Gisinianus flammeolus; assembly: GCA_034699125.1. Classification (NCBI taxonomy): domain Eukaryota; kingdom Metazoa; phylum Arthropoda; class Collembola; order Symphypleona; family Katiannidae; genus Gisinianus; species Gisinianus flammeolus. Next base: position 94,525 of record JAIUND010000023.1, on the reverse strand, counting down.
TTTGTGTCTGTGGATGAAATGGAAATGGAAATGTGAAGAAAACTATTCCTTCACAACAATATTTCCTCCACACACACACAAACACACACAGTTCTACTTTTTCTTTTGATGACGAGACCCAACACACACTTGAACAACTTGAACATGTGACCTCACTCTCGACTACCAAAACTAGTGTGTAGACTCTCAAACACTAGACAGACACATAGACAAAGTATTATTCACATCTCACTGAATAATAAATGTACCAAGTCAAGTCCATACAGACCAGACCAGACCAAGAAGCTGAAGACGACGACTCCAACGTGAAAGATACTTGTACAGGAGAAAACTTTCCAATTCCTCTTCAATACAGATATGCTTCGTCTGACATGACACACATCCAATCATCAATAATCTCCATTGAAATTACAACAAATCCAAAATTTCAAACCAACAAATTTCCACTGGAAAGGCATTTTCTCTCCTCACACTTTCCATTTGATATATACGATATATTCCTAATTTAAATTCAAATTCAATTTCAATTTCACACTGGGATTCACACACACACACACACACAGAAAGTGAGAATTCACTTGACGGATTTGGATGTACGACCCTCAAAAATATACTTTATCAAAGGTTAATCAAATATCGAAGCTGAAATGAAATGTGACGATATTCCTCATGTTTCCTTCTGGTAATCTAAAGAATTGGCTAATACGACGGAGAAACGAGCCAATTTTTTTTTTTTATATCATTATTCCTCCACTGATTGTGAGTCTTTGTAAATATGAGGAGGAGGCAGTTCTTGTTGTTGTTGTGGTTGTTGTTGAGCAATAATGTGGTGAATGTTTTTCCTTTTTGTTTTCTCCAGTTGAGTATGTACACGAGGAAGGTGAAGGATTCCCATAGATTGTTTTTCTTGTAGAGTATAATATATATACATAGAATAATAAAAAGACCACAAAGTTTTTCTTTTCTCTCTCTCTCTCTCTTTGTCTCTCTGTCGGTCTGTCTATGTTTGAACAAGTTATTTATACGATGGATGGTGGTTATGTGTGCAAGTTTTTGTCTTTGTTCGGTTTTCAGATTGATTATCTCAACGCGAGAACTTCCACCTGAAACCCAAAGCACAAAAAGAACTCTCAGAATTGAACAAATGAGCGAGAGCACGAAAATAGGCGATGAGAAGAGAGACCTCGGTCAAATGTACACAGACACATTTGAGTAGAGAAGAAGAAGAAGAAGAAGAAGAAATCCAGGAGAGAGAGAAAGTGTGGAAAGTGTGGGTTTTTTCACACAGTTGATGACTCTTTGTTCTGCAAGTCCAAAGTATGACAAGTTAATTGTACACCAGCTTGACCACGACACAGAACATGACCGCACTTAACTAAATAACTGTGTGACTCGTTAAGTCGTTCCACATCCAAATTGACATTCATATGTAGGTGAGATTTGAATGTATTTTCCCTAGTTGATTCCGGGGATTCGGTGTGTGGATTGTGAGTGTGTTTGTATATTTTGTATATAGACTGAGAATTGAGAGGCGTTGGTGGTGAATTCACTGGAGAAATCAATCTAATACTCACACCCCAACAAAGACAGTTTATATATGTGGAACATCCCTGAGAAATTCACAATATTTCCATTTTAATGATGGCAGTAAAAATAAAACAAAATCCAAAAAAACCCATGAGAAAGAGCATCGTGTAGGTTTTTTGTTTCTTGCAAAAACTATAAAACTCTCATATGTGTTTGTTGACTCTGAGTTGAGTTGAGCTTCACTTGAATGTTGTGGGTTTGTTCCTTTTTGACATTCACCCTCACTTCAGACCCATTCAAGTAGGAACAATAACGAATGAAAAATGAGACTCGAGACTTTCACTTTCCTCTCCCTTATTTGTTTATTTTATATATCATTAGACCATTTTATTTCCACTCCTCGACGACTAGAACAATGACAACACTGAGCCATGAAGCCGTTAGAATAATATGAACATTTTCTCCACCAATAATGAATATTTTTCCTTGGTTTCCATTCCCAGTTTTCTTTTCCTTTGTTTCAGATTTTCCTCGCCTTCGACACACACAGAGACACGGAGAGAATCAACAGCCAAGGAAAGCCGACACCAATTTATACGAGGAAAAGTCAACGTTCTATATGAATTCCAATCCGTATTAGTACTCGTATTCGTATTTGAACAAGTAGTTGAAATTTAATTTGAAATTGAAGGCAGTAAGAAAAAATTTGCACACGCACTTACACACAGAAATAGACACACATGAATATGCTTACAAAAAAAAAATGTTGCTCTGACGTATTCTCTGTATTCCCTCTCTCTCTCTCTATATTTCACTTTGTTTCCTCAATATATTATTTGTTATGATTATTATTATATAAATTTTTTTATCTTTTTTCCTCTTTTCCCCGTACGTTTTGTTGTATTGCTCTAACTTTTACTTGAAGTTTGAGCTCCTCTCCAAATTGGAATTGGACAGGAGGAGAGGAAAACGAGAATTTTCCTGACGTCGTTGTAGTTGCCTCTTTGTTTGTGTACTACTACGAATAGTAGAAAAACGAGTGTAAGAGTTTTGAAGTTGAAGGTACGAACATTTCGTAGCTCGCTGTTCGTAGTTCGTCGTTCGTCGTTCCCTTTCCTAGCCGCTTGCTACTGGGTCTCCCTCTCATGCCTTTCTCTCCTTTTCTCTCTCTCTCTCTCTCGCTCATCCAAAAATCCAACTCAAAAAGTTCTACTTGGCAGTTTCTCCGAAAACTCCAACTCTCTCTCTTTCTCTCTCTCTCTCTCTATTTCTCGATCCAGTCAAAGTCGGGGAAGGCAAAGGCAACAGCCAGAGCCAGAGGAAAAGCAATAGGAATAGGAAGGAACAGGCAAAGCCTTTAGGAAAAGACAACAGCAAAGGAATGAAATGGATTGAACTGGAGGTGCGCCATCCAGCTCCGCGCACAACCCAGTCTATTGATTCACCCAGCCATCCAGCCAGTCTCTCCCACCCACCCAGCAGTAACAGCAGCAGCAGCAGAAGCAGCATCAAAAACGACTCTACATGAACATACGAAGAACAGGCAACCTCTCCGTCCATGAACATTTCCTTCAAGCCAGCACTTTTCTCCTCTTGCCTAAAACCTGTTCCTATATTCTCTATTCTCCATTCTCCAAACGTTCCCTCTCTCCCAACCCAAATACACAGACATACACGCACATACATATATATTTATATATATACTTTCTCTACAGCGTACACATTATACACATAGACGGTACGTATATGTACATACAACTAGTAGTCTATACATAGTCGAGTGTGCGGAGAGTCTCCAAAGCTACAGTTGTATGTACCTACAAACATACGATACTAGCATACGAGTTGGAATAGGAATAGAAAGTCGAGGCCTACATTCTTCCATACATTCTTCCATACTCCCCCAGCTTACAGTCGAACACTCACACAGAGAGACAGAAGAACACACAAGAGGAGCATAGAATATCTGAGTTGACTACTCTATGGCCTACTCAGTCTCTATAGGATATATTTTGGATTCTCCTTCTCTTTCTCTTCTCTTACAACCTTCCTCCAATTTCCCAAGCTCTGAGTTCTAGTCGACGAGTATACACGAAGAGAAACTCTCACGGAGTATGAGAAACGAATAGAGAGCGAGAGAGAGTAGAACATCAATGTTGCTTACCCACCAGAAGAAAAAAATGGTAGGAACGCCTTTGACGTCAGCCTTCCAAAACGAACCGACCAAAACTCCCATGCCATACATAGCTTGGCTCAACTCAAAACCAAGTCTGCTCAGCTCACGGAAGAATAGAATAGTAGAGAGAATGGAAGATAGCTTGGGATAGAGAGTCGAGGTGTGGAGTAGAAATAGAAATAAGAGGAAAGAATGAAGCTTTCCCCATTTTTCTTCTCATACTCTTTCTCTTTCTCTCTCTCCTTTTCTTTCTAGTAGACGCGGAACTTTGCTTGTAGCTTCTATTCTATTCCCTATCCAGTACTCTTTTCTCTCTCTCTCTATGTTATACAGCTTCCCCTTTCAAGTTGAGGAGAAGAGACGAGCACATATTAACCAGATACTCGGAAAAATACCTTCTCACTTCCTCCCCGTGTACTTTCTCTTTCTCTCCTTGCATATTTATCTTGTGCAGACGACTAGCAACTACTACCTAGGTCTACATACTAGAAATACATACAAACGAGTCTCTCTCTCGCTCGTATTATACCTACGTATATACGGGGCGTTGCAATCTCACATGAATGTCTGTGGAAAATGCAATTTAGCTACCTTGACTAGGTGTGTTGCAATATCAGGAGAGACACGGTAGACTCTAGATTGTAGATTGTAGACTATGTTCAAGATAACAAATACTCATGCACATCTCATCTCATTTTGTTTTTTTTTTTTTTCTTCTTGTCGTCTTTAGTTTTGTTTGAGCAGTTGAGGAGTTTTCCTTTCGTGCCCGTGGAGCTTTATTGGATACGACCGTCACTTAACAAACGAACGAAGAGACTTGTACTAACATGTTGCCGCTCCTCTAATCTCTACAATGGCATCTCCAAATAAAGTGTGAAGACAAAAAAAAGAAAGAAGGAATTCTTTCACAATTGAGTAAGTTGTCTCTCTATTAAGCCATTCACAGACCAAGATGAAGCGTCAAGTTTATTATTTTGCATTTGCTTCTTATTCTTATTATTCTTCTTGTTTTTATTCGGACTCTGTTTGGGTTCACAGTTCCGGATTTTCTCCGGACGACTTTCTCTTTCTCTCTCTCTCTCTTTGGTGCTTTCCCTTTTTTCACTTTCTCCTTGTCTTGTATTCGTACAATCTGTGGAGGACGATTTGGATAAAGGTGGGAATGAGAGCAAGAGCAAGCGAGTAAATAGCAAGTAAGCCATGACAGTGTGTGTGTGTGTGTGTTTATACGGAAAAGGCCAACTTTTCCCTTTCTCGTCACCTTATATTCTGGGAGAGGAGTGAGAGAAAGGAAGGAAGGGAGAGAGCAAGAGCAGGTTGCGTACGTAGATGCTCCACTGCCTCCACACTGAGTTTCCTCGAGTTTCCGACTTGCTGAATCATGGATGAGATCCACATTTGTACAAACATATTAATCGCGAATGTTTCAGCACTTTACTCTTGCGTCACTCGCGCGCGTTTGCTTTTTCTATAAGGCAAAGGCAAAGGCTCCTCTCTCATTCCAACTCCAACTTGAAACCATCTATAAAAAATCCCAATCCCAATCCCAATCCTCGATTAAACAACCAAAAGCCGGAGTTAGGCTCATGTGAAGTTCCACTTGCTCTCTCTTTCTCTCTCAGACATACTCACACTCACACACCCATAATCCTATCCTTCATTTCCCCTCTGTTAGAATTATAATAATTAGAACTGAATTCCACAGAGAAAAATCAAAAAGAAAAACTCGAGTCATCACATTTTAGCCTTCAAAATACATATGTTTGAATTAACCAGAGAAACGTTACTAGACATTGTAGATATGTTTTGTTTTTTAGAATTGAAGGTTCAAGACTCAAGATTCAAGATTGATGATCGAGTATGCAATCAGAGAGGAAATTAATTATCTCGTTTTTTTCGTGCTGTCAAGTCTTTTTTCAGATTTCAAATTTTAGATTGCTCTTTAGTATGTGTATTTATCCAACCGTTTCCCATTTCCCATCCACAGCTCACATTTCTCTTTCTTTATCTTTCAAGTGGAAAGATGAATCTGGAATTTTTCATTGGACAAGGTGAGAGAGAGAGTGAGAGAGAGTGAGAAAGAAATAGAGAAGATAACAATGAGGAGCAAACACTTGACTCCATCTGACCTCTTTTGTCCCTCACCCACATTCCTCACGTGTACAATAAAGAAAGACAATAAACCAAAATTGGAATAACGAGAATACCGTCCGCATTCGGCAAGGACATTCAGAGGAATCTCAGACACTGAGAGAAAAACGGAGGGAAAAAAATCCTCCGTAGTCAGAGAGCTCTACCATGGAAAAAGTAGTAGAAAATACTGGACGGAAAGTCCTAGGTTTTTTTTTTGTCTACTGCTTCAAATCTTAATTTTGACAAAAATGTGATGAGGAATGAAATTCTTCACATTTATTCATTTATACAAGTTTTCCCCAACATTCTCTTTCAAAGATGGACAAAGGAAATCCACTAAATATTTTGTGACCTGCCCACCATAAAAAATCACAAAAAAAAAACCTGTGAGCTTTAAACCAGTTGTTCACCTTCTCAAGAATGAATTGAATCTCTATGTTTTCTACACTCTGACAAAATTGCATTTCTCGAATCTTAAATCTCGTTGTCCACTTGACATATTTTTAAGAATAAAAAACTACCTCTAATAAAAATGAAAAATATGAAGAAAAAGGAAAAGAAGGAAGACACGGGACGAAATATGAAAGTGAAATTTTCATTTTTGTCCTTCACGCTATCACTGCCATTTCATTTGCTTTGTAAAGAGAAAGTAAAGGACGCACCATACGGCAGAGGATAACCAAGTCAAGCCACGTCAAGGAAGAATTATATAATATATTGTGTACTCCCGTTTCCTGGTTGCTGCATTAACTTCCTTTAGCCTCCTCCGTCTCCTTCAATTTCATGGCATCAACGACATAAATCTCTCTTCTTATTTTCAGTTCCTCCTTTAGAAATTCGAAATTCCTCCCATACACACTATTTCCCACACGAATTCCCTACCTTCCATCCAGTACACAGTCCACAGACCCTCGGTTGCTAGATCAGGAGTAGTTGAAGAGGACTTTCTCCCTTTCAAAATCGTTACCATGGCAACTTTCCATCTGAAATATATATCTGTATAGAAAGCAAACACGGGGTCTCATCAGTGTTCAACAAGACAATCAAATCCAATACACTCGAGCCATCTAAAATCAATGAGACTTCATTGATTTGCAAGTTCAAAATATCTGATTCAACTCCACTCAATTCAAGGATTTCTCCGTACGGTCGGCTACAAACTGATCCACCATCGAATTCCAATTTAATCCTAACTGAACACATAACTTGAGGTAAAATAAAGCTAATAAAACCATTATTTCTATGACCATGAACTTGACTGTTCTATTCTCTCTCTCTCTCTCTCTCTCTCTCTCTCTGTCTCTCTTAGTCTGGCCTCAAGACGTTGGATTTCTAATGCCAGATTTCCTGCTTGACTACACGCATTGTGTGTGACTCCGAGCTTTCAACAAAGTCTATATGTAGTCTAAATCCTCAATGTTCAATCCTATTATTGAGTAAAATATTATATGTCAAGTTGCTCCAACTGTCGAGTACAAAAGATGATCGATAAATTCAAATCCCTACCCTCGAAAAAAAACCAATACTTACGTGCAACATTTATCCTTTCATTATTTCCTTTATTTAGTTAAATTACCTTTACATGCGATATTTATATGCATTTGTTTCGGGATGGGCGTACTTGTTTTAATGGTATTTCTATTTTTTCATTGCGTTCGGATTACTTAGTGCGTCATTTTTGACAGAAAAAATATAGCTGCAATGCAATGGGGAATTTACTATATTCTGCACTTCATTGGAGAAAAAAACCAATTTCTTTCGATACTTTGATATCGATATTGCATAGAGAGAAAAAAAGGAAAAAACATGTTGGATGATTTTTAGTTTCGTCTATTCCTTTTTCCAAGCATAAGAAAACGAAAACAAAAAAGTGAGGAGGAAATGTCTATTTCAAATGCCAAAAGTCATTGAGAAAATGTGAAACATGAACAAGTTTGAATGGATTTGATGATAAATTCACTCAACCATGGCATGCTGGAGAAAATCCATATGAGTTTCAAGTGGATGGTTGATATTTGTATTTGTATTTGTATTTGTGTGCTGGTTCTTTTCTTCTCTCCCCTTCTGTTCCTTTCTCTTCCTGCTCCTAGTTTTCCTCTCATTTCTTTTTCAAATGGAAATTTAAACTTGAACCAATCTGAATCTGAATATCAATAGTAAATTGGAAATACCAATACTAATATTTACACACACTAAGCATGGACGGATTGGTAATACACGGAGGGATTTTTTTTTTTGTGAACCAAAGGCTATTTGTTATTTGTTATATTGGCTCTGATTAATAAGAAAAGGAGAAAGTTAGATCAATAGTTTTCCTCTCTCTCTCTTTCTTCTTCTCTTTCTCTGACAAAAAACATATACTATTGTCATATGTGGATGATTCTCCCCCATTTTTCTATGCCAAACGTCACTCCCACGTTCACATTTACTTAGTCATTACAAATGTATATAGTGAGAGCTTGCGGGGATTCCGAATGTGGAAATGAAACCCACTCAGCTTGGGAAGCTTTAGTTGAACTTGAGCGGAAACGGAAATCAAAAGCAAAACCGATATTTGAACTCTCTAGTTTTGTCTAATAGAAATAGTTGGACATGTAAAATAATTCATTCGTGGTGTTTATCCAGGATTGTTTGTGTAGTTTGTGTGTGTGAAAGGGAGAGAGAGAGAGTGGAAGATGGAGGGAAATAAAGTTGGAGAAAATGTATACGGATAAAGGATAAGATTGAATCCTCGAGAGTAATTTGAGGAAAAGGGGAATACGATTAGGAAGAAAATGGTCGAGAAAGACTTTGGATTTCAAACAAATCGACATAAATCGTGTGGACTATCAGTTCAACAAGTAGCGGTGATGGTGTGGAAGGAATGTTCGACGACATGTACATGAGATTTCTTTATAGAAGACTTTCTTTTTTTTTTACCAAGAAGGAAAAAGAGAAAAGGAGAAAAAGGAGAAAAAGAGAGAATGAGGAAGAAAGAAAGAACCCAAAGGAAGAGAAGAGAATGGGAGACAGAATAAAAGTAGTGAGAAAATTCCAAAAGGAAAAGACTCGTTGGGAAGACAAAGTGTATGTATAGAGCTTGTGTGGTTGAAAGGGAGCCAAATGACTTCCAACTTTCACTCTTCTCCATGTCACAGTCTTTTGCTTTCACGCATTCTGAGAGCCCAGTCAGAGGCAGACGCAGAGACAAGGCAAAAAGAAGGAGAAGGGGAGTGAAGACGATGTAGCTGTTATGAGATTTTTTCATCTGTTTTCTCCTTTTTTCTCGCTATTTCTCTTTTTTTCTCTCTCTCTCCTCTCGGCTTTCGTCCGTCGTCGTACAAACTTTCTCTGGAGAAACGCTTATACGTACAATGTCATATGTACATACATATATATTGCCCCTATTTTCCATTCTATTTCTTCCCCTGTCTCTCTTTCTTGTACGCTCAGAGTATAATATACGACTGTTAAGTGTATGGCGACACCAGCAGACAAAAAGACTTACAACTCAAAGTGTACAACTTTGACTTTTTTTGAAGGAGAGGCAAAAGAGAGAGAGAAAAAATGAATCTCTTGTAATGGTTATTCATATGTATTCATATGCCACGATATTCCAGATTCACATTTTTTTTTCTCCTCATACTACTCAAATCACACATTCAAGGAGCACAGTCCAAGATATCTGGCTTTTAGTAACCTCTTTCGAACTTTCTCAAATGCTTAAAATAGTATCATAGTAACTTTTTTTTTCTTCCCCTACTTTTTTCCCTAGTCATCTTCGTCTTTTTTCTTTGCCAAGTTCCTTATTATTACGAATATACTCAAGAACAAAGATGTAGTTCAAGATTTACACAAGAAGAACGAATGGATGTGCTTGAAAGAAAGAGGGAGAGAGAGAGAGAGAGATATTTTTTTCTTCACTTCCTTACGACCTGACCTTTTTTCCGCTTCAGCTTCAGAGAAATGTGATGGCAGATGGATATTTTTTTTTCTTTACATACTTTCTTTACATCTATAATTGAAGCGTGGATATGTACAGTCTGCATATTTAACATGCTCGGTAGTCTGTACATACGTTTCTCTAGAGAAACATAAATTTCAGTACTTGTAATCTCCATCTCAATGCGTCTTATTATCAAATTTCAGTTTCCGTCATCATCCTCCATCCTCCCTGAATTTACAGTCCCCTCCACTTGGACTTTTAAATATATATTTGAATTTCTGACTAGCAGAGAGAGAAAGTTGCATTGTAAATGAAATAATATCTTGCGTTTTGAATTCTGTATGGAAATCCAAAAATGAGAATCATTTTAAAATATGAGAAACATGTTCAAGTCTGCTTGTAATGTTACACGTATATATGCAAGGGAAATAACGAGACTTTGACAAAGACGTTTTTTGACAGGAATCCAAATGGAAATGAGAATAGGTTTAAAACAAGTTTCCTTGCCGTCCAAAATTCCGTATTGAAAATTCAAACCACGAAACCGAAACGGAATCACAAATCCTTTTTTTTTTTCGTTTCGTTTCCAAATCCAAAGGAAAAGGGAAAGTATATAGAGGAGAGGGAAAAGTGAAAGAGACACACGATGCCAAAAAAGAGCTGTTAAGTTGTGGCATTTCCACCAAATACACAGACCCATACACACACAAACAAATCCCGTTCCTTTTGCATTCATAACAGACTTTTCCTTATGTGAATTTGAAATCCACACATTTGAAAAACTCATCCTCCAGCTTCTATCCAGTCAGGTGCAGAGATAGAGCGAGGGACGGAGGAGAGAGAGAGAAAACTCACAACATATTCCAGAAGCTCAACAACACAAGAACAAGAACATGAGAAGAGAAAGAGAGAGAGAGAGGGCAAGAAGATTCAAGCCTACACAAGAGAAACGAGAAGAAGAAAAAGTCCAAAAAAGCTACTGTTCACTCCTAACTCCTAACTCCAACTTACATTAGACTGAGTCTGAGACTAGACGAAGGGAACGGGTCGACAGGAGTAAAAAATCGATGCAAAGCCCGATTCATTCGATTGGATTTTTTTCCTCTCTCTCCCTCTCTCTCACTTTCTCCCTCGTTTTACACTGCTGGCAACTGGCACTGACTCTGTCTCTGTCTCTGTCTCTACTCCTACTCTTTGGCATGGTATGCTTTCTTGGGGGAAAAGTCGACAAGAGCTCCACAAGCTATTTTGCAGCTATCATGTCTTCGACTTCTGTGTGTGCAAAATACGTATGCACTTCTTCCGTACGTGCCTGTAGTGGAAGATTGTGTGAGTGGATATATGTCTTTGACTGTTTTTATAGACGAAGGAAAGTATGAGTAAAAAAGTGAGGACAAATTCTGGTATTACAAAAACTGATAGAGTGCACACACACACAGGGAGACAGACACACATGTGGCAGGGACGAGAGAGTGAGAGAACGAGAAGATAGCAGGGAATAGAATATTAGCTCCGCACGAGACTTTTTATCCTATAAGTGCATCAAACAGAAACCATCATAGTCAGCAAAGGTTGCTAGCAAGTAGAGAAAATAGAGAGAAAGTCGAGAAAGAGAAAGAGAGAAAGTGGGAGTTGAAGAGCAGTCTATCGACGGGTGCTCCTGCACCTTCATTCCATCTTTCTAATATATATTTCTTCCTCTCTCTCTCTATCTCTCTGTCTTCCTTCCCCGGTCTAATATCTAGTGTATTGACATGTTTCGGATGAAGGCTCGAGGCAAGAGTAAGAAAGAGAGGGAGACAGAGAGGAAGGAAGAGCAAAAACCTACGGTTGGCCCACTTTTCATATTAACAATGCTTTTAGTCCGGGTCGTCTAATCCATCCATTTCTACTGCTACCTTTTTTTACTCACAGATTTTGTCTCCCTCTCTCCCTCTCCCTCTCTCTCTCTCTCTCTCATCCATGTATCTAAGTGACAGGATCATGACTTGTACTTCATATTTTCCAAATGCGTTTTAAATAGATACTTTCCTTGGGAAATTCAAATGATGATGACCTTTTTATACAAAATCTGAGAAATGTACAGAAATGAGAAGAATTTCCTAGGCAATTCAAAAGTACATATATCTTTAATAAAACTTGGTGTAGATTTCTTTAGGAATCTGTTGCCTATGCGGACTTGACTGTGTTGGCTCGAAATAATGTACATAGTATATACTGTAAATGATTTCCAGACTTGCCGGTCCGCATTATTTAATAAGAAATGTACGCTATAATTTTGTATTAAATATTTGTATGGTATTTTGTTGGTGAGGAGGATGATGAAAAGGAAGAAGATATGAGGAGATGAGGAAATGGAAGCATGGAAATCCAAATCCTGTATGATAACGAATGTGATTTCTTTCCTTCCTTTTCTTAATAAGGGGCTTAACTACTCAAACTCATACTCTTTTCTGTTTGTACTGACTGGATGTATAAATGTACGCATGTACTCTCATGGTTCTGGGAAAGGAGAAAAGAAATTCTGAGTAAATAAAAGGAGATACATAATGTGAGTCAGACGTAAGATGTACGAGAAAATGGAAGGAGAGAAATGGCTCAACTACTACAACGATCGCACACGTAGGTTAGAAAGTAGAGCCAAGAGGGAAGCTAATAAAGCGAAATATAATATCCAAGGACAACGTTCAGATCCCAAAGTGTCATTAAATGTGAGGGAAATTGTATGACGATGAATATGCGAGGGAGAAGGAGAACCAAGTGTCTTTGTTTCTAGGCGAGTTTGAGTTGAATTGGGTTGAGTTGAGTTTAAACTGAGCCCACACACTCACACTTACACACTCACAAATTCAAACTCATCTATTCATTCAGGTTGTATGCTGAACCAAGAAATTGATCCTCTCATGCTTTCAATCAATCCCATTTTTCCTTCTCTTCTCTCTTGAATGATGCCTTAGAGTCTCCTAGAGCCACCGAGTCATTTATCTTAGTCATATCATGTCTTGTTGAGACTCTCTTGATAGCATTTCAGTCGAACTCCAGTATAAAATTCATACATAATTCTTTTTACCAGTCACCATTGCTCTCGCTCTCTCTTTCTCGTACTCGTGGCCTCATTTCAAATACTTTCTCTCTACATTATTTTACCCTCTTTTCCTCCATTCCTTTCAGGAAAACTTTTGAAAAATACACATTGTTCCTCCTACATTTTGTATATAAATCACTTACTTCTGCTGCATAGCCATGCAAAATCCTCAATCGTAATCTTCACAATCCCTTTAACATCTTCCACAAGATTATTCAATTTTCCTTGTTCAACTCAAAAACAACGTTAGATTTTCCAACGTTTTGTCCGAATGAAAGTGACTCTCTTTTGAGTTTTTGTCACTTTAACCTGCTCTGATGTGTACTGGTCAGTCTACAGAGAGTTTTCATTAGAATTATGAAGTATGAAGCATGGGCTATAGATTGTTTATTGTACCTATGTACCTACATATTTGCCCTGTCTCTTTTGTGTTGTCTCGATGGTTTAGAGTGTGACAACAACTGACAATTGACACGACTACCAATTTACCACCTTAAAAACTCTTGACAAGAGTGTTTTTTTTTCTAAAATGAAAAAAATAAGCTTGTACAATTCAACCAACTTTATCGCCGAGCAAATAAATTGTTCTCTTTCCCCCCTTCTTTTCTGGGCTAATTCAACGGAGGAAACTTCGATGAAGGGAGATGAAAAAGAAGAAGAGAAAGTCAATGAAGTAAATCATTTATTTTCTCTCAAGTGGTGGTTCGACAACGGAGAACAGAGTATTTTCGTCTTATCCTTTCCCATTTCTCTCTCTTCCTCTCTCCCGCTTTTCACCGTTTTCTGAAGCCTGTCTTCAAAGAGACTCAAGTACGCACAAGGCTGACTCTGATTCGGATTGTACTCCGGAAAAACGAGAGGAAAAGACGACGTTAGATAAGGAAATAATGACTGTGCGTGTCAGTAGCAACAACTGATGATTTTTTCTCTCCTTTCCCCTGTGTTTCCCTTCCCTACATTTTATTCCCTCCATTTTACCCAACTGGGATTAACTTTTATCAATTATGTGTACGAACGATTTACAGGTATACGTTTGAGCTTGATCCCACTTCCATTTTCACATTTACCATTTCACTTTCCCTCTCAACCATTTCCTGTACATATTCCACTAAACAAAACCATTTTCTCTCCAAAATATAATCACTCTTTCTTCTTTCCCTCCGGATTGGTTTAAATATTTCCTGTACATACTAAAAAAAAAATCATTTATGGGAGCCTTCATACACAAAAAAAACCTGGAAGAAATCCGGGAACTGACTTGAAAATATGGAAATTGGAATGAATTTCAGGAGAAATGCAATCCGCATTTAAATAACGTTTCAAGAATGAAGAAGAACAACAGCTAAAGAAAGGGATACTAAAAAAAATGAGAGGAAACCTGGAGCTCGTCCATAATACAGTTTTTGTTGTATCTAGCCGCAAGTAATTTAAAATCTTGAGTTGGTAATACAAAGTGAAGTTTAAAGATAAGGAACGAGCGGGGAAACTAAAACCTGTACATATGAAGATAATACTCCTATATATAGTTTCTCCTTTTGTTTGAGAGATGGAAGGAACGGAGAAAGGAAAGAGAAAGTTGGTCCACACACACATACACAGTCCTCACTAGTACACGAGTAATGTTCGTATGTATTTCTGTATCTGTAGAAAAACTATACTTAATTCAGGACCATAGAATGTACTGAGTAGCAGCAAGAGAGAAACTATTTTCAAAGCTTTCAAAGCAAACCCAATCGATTTTTATCTGTTGGTTCATTGTACATTCTCCGGGTGTATTTTGTATGTACATAAGTCCATATCCATATCCATGATATGATGCGTATACAAGTGGACTCTGAGTCTGAGTTCATTTCGCTTTACTTGCCCCATGAAACCTCTAACCAGTATCCAGTATCACTACTACTCGCCGACAGAATACACTAAAAAGAAAGATAGAGACAGAAGAACCAAAAAAAGAAACCATGGTTGCTTTTTTCATGTTTGAAAGGTTGTAGTTGGAGTTGGAATTGGAATAGCAAGTGGGATGATAATAATGGGGAAAATCATATAGAAAAACTAGAATATGTAATAATATCACCACGAAGACTTTTACTGTACTCAATACTGACAACAAAAAAACGCTTCAAACTCCAAACTATCTGTAGAAAAAGAGAGACTACGTTCACAATCTACATACACGGACACGGACTCGGATACAATGATGTGCATGGTGTGCTGTACAATATGGAGATTTGACACAGTTCAACTGATCAAATTACGGACGAGAATACAAAAGGAAAAAAAGCCCTGAGCTCCGTCTACAAATTGTGTACAGATAGTATGTACTTTGTGAGCACGAGCTTTCTCTCTTTCTCTCTCTCTCTCTCTCTCTCTCCGCGTGTCTAACTCAATTGACACCACTAATTTTATTCAATCCATGAACACACAGGGCGAGAGAAAGTAGCCACATTCAAGTACACATACACTTTCTCTCTCTCATGTATCTCTCTGTTATCAGTGTGTGTGTGTGTGAGTACTTTCTCTTGTATGCACTTCACTGTTAACCGTGCATTGTATATTCAAACATGGACATAGTCAGGTTTTGTAATTGTACAAATAAACACACACACACACATACACACAAGTAAGCCGCCTTTGTATTTATCTACGCAGGTCAACTGGACTCTGTCGACCACCATTTGAACTAGTCTTGAACTCGGCTATTATATCCAGAAGAAAAAGTACAAGAGGGGGGAAAGGAAAATAATGTCGTTAGTTATTCGGGACATAAAGAAAGTGCTTTATGCAAATGCATCATGCTTTTTCCGAATAAAATACTGAGTACATAACGTACTTCTTTGGGCACAAAAACATAATTTCAATGTACACACTCACTCATTCACTCAATTTGTACATGGGCATAAATACGTATATACGTAAATATCATATACGATATATATATATATGTGTGTGTGTGTATTTGAATTGCTTCTAGCATTTGATGAGAGTGGATGTGAGACAACTTGAACGAATAACAAGGACTAATCGTAAGTGGAAGGCTCGTGGATAGTGGATGTTGGAGGGGTATACAAGAACGAGAAGGACAGAGTATACATATATAGAACGGAGAGGTAGAAATAGTTTCACGGGTGAACCCAAACCAGCTCCAACCTTCCAACTCCAAAACTGTACACACATATTAAGTTTGCCTTTCGGCTTAGACTTTCACTTTACTTTCCGCGGGAGTTTCTCTCCCTGTCTCTATCTATATGATGGATATGAAATTTGTTCATTGTGTGTGTGTGTGTGCCCGCATGAATTGTCCCTATGTACGAGGGATAGCCTTGAAGTTTTCTCTTCATTATTCGTACTTTGTGTATACACCTACATACAAACGAGAGAGAGAGGGAGAGAAAGAGAAAGCAAGTAAAAACGTGTGGGTCTAGCAGAGAGCCACTTGAGTTGCAAATTTTTCCCCGGTGCAAAAAGAAGAGAGAAAACACTGTACATTCATTCATACTCATGTGTACAGTGTACAGCTCGTGTTGTGTTCTGTTCTGTGGCCGTTACATTATCACAATCTCAGACTTTCCACTGTGTATTTTTTCTGTATTTATTACGCTCGACTTTAAATGCATTCGTTTTTTTTTCTTGTTTTCTGTTTTTTGTTAATAAAGGTGTGATGATACTCTTGGAGTTTGCACAAAGGACATTCGTGCCATTTTCCTTGTATTTGGAAGTGAATGCAAATGTAATAATGGGTTTGCGTGTATGCATAGAAATGAATTTATATTTATTTATTAGGGTAATTTTTTGCATGAGGATGCCATTCAAATTATTTATGGTTAATTTATGCTTCAAGTTATGCAGATGAAACGATGTGAACGTTCCGAACGCTCAAACTTACCTTGTTTCAAGTAGAGAGTGGTGTGTGTGTCAAAAACCTTTGTATCAAACGACCCCACACCGCTGCCAAGTTGTTTTTCGTGTGTACAAAACTTGTACAGTGCCACAGAGAACAAAGCGCAAAAAAATTAGTTGACTGGACTTACCTGTAAGGACAAAACAAAGAAAAACATGATTAAAACATGAGGTACAATGTAATTTATGTCTATATTTCAATGTAATTTTACATGGTCCTTCAACGGTACTTTACATTGCATTTAAATTCAAACTTAATATGTCACGAGATTATAATCTTTACGCAATGTCCTTTCACGCATCACGTACTGTACGCATAACATTTTTTGGAGTCTGGTTTTGACTGCATTCTGCTCTCTTTTTCCTTACTTTTCCACACAAAAAAAAAACCTACATTTCATCGTATAGCGGCATTCAAAACCGTTTTAAATATTAAAATAGGCATGACAGCAAAAAAAAAAGAAACAAAAAAGAGATTTCTTGGTCCTTGCATTTCCCTATTTTCAAACCCCAACTGCCAATTGTCAACTGACGAGGAGATACAAAGAAAGGAATCTCGGATGATTTTTTTTTTTTACAATTTTGTCACGAAGTCCGTTGACTACAAATGATGTAGAAGGGGACTCGTGTAAATGACTTGAGTTGGTTTTCACAGTTAATTATTTCAGATTTTTATTGATGTGGCTCTGATCTCTGATTTGACTAGGGAGACTCTCATGAGGAAATTATGTAAAAACATTCACGACCCAAATGTGTGTCTAGTCTAATCTATACTGTTTACAGAATCTGTAGTGCAGATGAGACACATTTCTGGCATAGCCACAAACGAAAAGGTTCCGGACAGTTCAAAGTTCAAAACTCAGAGCACAGAGACTCCAATACAAACATGTACATCCATATAAATACACACAATTTTTGTTTGCCCACTTTTAAATGTTAATTATGAATCATCATGTTCATCAACATGAGGGAATTTTCATTTTATATACAGCAATGTGAATGAATATAGGGAATTTGCTCAATGAGAGATATCGTATGCAAGATGAACTTGGCGGAAGGTAAAACTTTTGTTTCTATTTTTTTTATATATTTCCCCACACAAACTCCTACATATATATTCAAACATCCATCCAGTCATCCATCCATACATCTCCAACCTATCTTGAGTCTTGAGAGTTTCCGGACTAACAAGGGAAAAAAAGCACGGAGAGAAATTCAGAAAGAGAGAGAACAAAGAATCGTCTACTCCACTTAATCGAGTTTCTATTGATCCACCCTTTTCCAAGTCGTCTCTTTTCATTAAATTGGCTTTTCTCATCGCATCCCTATCGAACCTACAAATTTCCTTTCTCCTTCTCTCTCTCTCTTTCTCTCTCTCTCTCTTTCTCTCTCTCTCTCTCACTGTTTTTACTTCAAAGTTTTTAACTCAAACACGAAAGCGCACGATATAGCTACAGCTCAGACCTTTTAAATTAGAAATCAAGGAAATTAGCCAGTGTCGATGGAGACGCTCTTCCTCTCATATTTCCTGCATAACATAATATTTTCACCATATTTTGATTCAATCAACCAACCATTCCCTTTCCCTCCTTTTTCTTCACAATTAAATTAAATCCCCTCCTTCCAATTTTATATGTAGACAAAATTAGAAAGGAGGAGGAGAAAGGTTGGAGAGATTGGAGGAGATTGTACACCAATTTGTTAAACTGTTTGTGAGTAAATATGTTTCCTATATTTTCTTATTTCCTCTTCCAAGTGAATTCACATTTGGGATAGTGACGACAGCTAAAAAACTTGCCACCTGTCGTTTACTACTCAGAGAGTCTGGACATTGAATGATGAAGCAGGAATGATGAGGAAATCGGAACTCAAATAATATCCTTACTGTTGCTCTCTCCCTCTCTCTCGCTCTCTTTCTCTTTCTCTTTCTCTTCCGTAGAATAAAATCTCCCGTCATAAATATTTTGACTTTGTGAGTATGTACACAAGAGATCAAGTCCCTTGAGAATAGAATCGAGATGTGGAGCTGTATTTGTAAATAGTTGTAGGAGCAAGAGCAACAGTACGAGGAATATAATAATTTGTAAAGTTTTGCGATCTGAGAACCTTGACAAAATACTCAAATACTCAAATCCTTTAAATCTCCAATGCCAAGACGACGGATGGCCGGAGTCTCAACTTTCAAAATCAGTAATCTCAAATGGCAAGACTTAAAGCTGTGCTCCCTCCCAAAAATTTTGTCAAGCGTAAATTTTGAATTTGACTTTTGAGAGCTTTCATTCTCCCATAAAATCTGACTGTATCGTCATTTATTCTCATTTCCCTTTTCCCTTGCCTTTCCCTCAAGTTTCTTGTGAGAACAACAACAGAGTGAGAGTTCAAAAGGGTAGGTGATGCAAAGAGACAGAGAGAGAGAGAGAGAAAGAGAGACAGTGACTCTGGAGGCTTGGGAAACACCTGACAAGATGAATGACTATTTGACTTTGGGAGAGACTGTAATTTGGGGGGAATGACAGGATATTTGAATGGACTAGAAAGTGCAACAGATGCAAAAGATTGACGTGGAAAGATAAGAGGTTTATTTGCATAGTTTTATAGACGAGACCGTGTACTCTATATATATATATATGTATGTATGCTTTACGCTCCCTACCACAGAGGAAAGGGGGGAGAGAATCGAGAGAAAGAGAGAATAAGAGGGCTGGAAATTTGGAGCCGGAGAAGAAATCAAGAGAAAGTAAAGCCGCATTAACAGTCAAGTGGAGATTGAGATGAGGAGGAGAGTGAAAGCACACGAACTAGAGAAAGTGACGAACAGGAAGAGAGAAAGAGAGAGAGAGAGATGTAAAACGTTCAATGTAAAGTCAATTCCGACTGTGAACTTGCGTCGTTTCCCACACACAAACACAAGACCCAGGCATGCAGGCAAGCAAGAAGGTGTTTTGCTCACATGGTGACAACTTCAATGGTGTGCTATGGAAATAGATTGGACTTGTGGTGACTTGTCGCCAACTTACACTAAGGTCTGGCGTCTTATCCCACGTGTGCTCATTTCCTTCAAATGATACTCCGTGTAGAAAGAATCAATAGTATGAAGACGGAGCCTTCCGGATTCCCAGTATTCTGATACAGATACTGAGAGATTCGGAGAAGGAAGGAAAAGATAGTCAAATGGCAAATGAATGATAAGCAACGTCATCGTTTCGTCTTTTCCGATCCAACCATCCCTCAATTCATCTTTCATTTGTGGGGAAATGTTAGACGGAAACGGGTTTTGAAGGAGGGCATGAACAAATTTACACGTGTCAACGTGAACGCGAGGAAATACGTGTGAGAACTTTCCCACTCTCTTATTTAATTTGCCTGGAGGCACGAGAGTGGAAGCTTTGAAATGTCTGAGTCGAATGTACAATTTACACGCAGCAAAGGCAAAAAGGGAAATGAAGCACACACCAAAAATCAAAACCGCAAACTTGGTTTTCTCTAGAGCTAGGAATAAAATGGGGAATGAGTATTTTTTCTTCGTCCTCATTTACGTACATAAGTTTATGCATGAATATATATTTTGGAAATGAGAGTCAAGAAAAATGAATACAGTTTGAATGTGTAGCCGAGTCAAAAAAAAAAAAAAGTGTCTTGAAAATGAACTGGAAATCACACATATAAACATGGAATTCAAAGAGCTGATAACGTTGGAGTAGAGTGAAAACCATAATGAAATGTATATCATTCAGATAATGGATCTACACAAGTGGAAATTACATGCTACAAGTATAAGCCTTGCGTAAAATGTGCGTCAGGTTTTCTAATTGTAAATCATTTCCATGATGTAATCTACAAAATGAAGCAAATTACATGGTACGAACTTACAAACGTTGTTGTTGTGAACAACACACACGTTTCCCAATGAAAATTATGTTCTATTTCCCGCACTCGAGAGTCATTTTATTCGTCAGCAGGCGTGAACTTTATAGCTAGTCGGTAGTTCGACGTGAATATATTTTCCCTTTTGCATACATACACTCGAACAATTCACTAGGAATTCCATGTATTTTGTATATTTGTACATAAACAGAGAAAAAATGAATTGCTCCAATGTTCAAGTACAGATATTTGTATGCAATGCATACTATGCATGTGGAATGGTAGAACTATTGGTATAAATTTCTCTCGCTTTCTCTCTCTCTCTTTCTCTTTTGGTTTCATTTCCCTCTACAATTTCTATTGGTAAATCTTTAATTAAACCGAAAATTCAGGTCATGAATTTAAGACTTTTAGACTCATTCAACGTAAGCCTTTTGAAAATCTTTCTGACTCTCTCTCTCTCTCTCTCTCGTGGTCTCCAAATTGTTTTTCTCTCCCATTTCCCCTTCCCGTTTCATCCTCCAAGTACAAGATATTCCAAGTGCCTCTTCAGTTTTGTATATTATACACACACAAAATTACATTGCCACGTTTGCCGCAGTAATAAGAATCCTTTCCTTCTTTTTTTTCTCTCTTTCTCTCTTTTTTCTCTCTCTCTCACCCCGGCTCCTCTCCGTTATGAGAACACTGGGGAATCTGAGCTCATTTACGAGCTCATAAACAAATTAAATTATCTCACCAAATTCCCAACAATAAAACTATAATGACGTATTAACCAATCGTATCTTATTTATACCCATTAGAGGGATTCACACAGCAGACAGAAACAACTCGAACAATTTTTTTTCCTTCTCAATCCTCAACTTTCAACAAACTTTCAACAACTCTAAACCCCAAATCTTATTTTACTACTAGAACATGAATCTGTCTACACAATTTCCATGCCTTTTGTTCTCTTGTGTAGGATGAACCAAAAATGTGTGTGTGTGTGTGTAAAAGAAACTCAAAAAAATTAATTGGTCCTCTTTAAAATTAACAACCGAGAGTCAATTCAATTGGATTTTTTCAACTCATATCAGGGAAAGTGCGTACGTACACGTTTTCAAATCATCTGTATGCGTTTGTAGAATAGAATTAGATATTGAAAACGCACCCATGTGTACATTTCTATTATAACGTATAAACTATCCTGGAAATACGTTCATCAAAAAAAAAATCCAAAAACACACCAAGTGGAAAGTGTGTTAAACTTTATCGTATTTCTTCATTTCTTTATACGAAACAATGCGGATTTCCTCACCCGGATATTCTTTAGAGAATGAATTGTAATATATATTTTTCAGATTGTATTGTTTTTCCTTTTATTTCCGCCTTCCTTCCATCTTCCGTCTTTCTCTTCCGTATATTTGGAAAGAAACTCAAAATGAAAGCATGTTCATCTTTTCTCTTTTTCCCTATTCAAAATTGAAGAATGGCTAAGAGTGAAAAGTGGGGGATAGAGAGAGAGAGAGAAGGATAAAAACCGAGAGAAAGAGAGAGAGATAAAACGTGTACATAGAACATACAGAGTATTTAATGATGTATTACTCTCTCTCTCTAAAGACATATATACTTGGGAAAGCCTAATGATTTCGCGCTTGAGCCAATCTTTTCTTCCTTTAGCACATTTTGACGAGGTCTTCAACCATTCCACTTCCACTTGATTCCAGCTCAAAGTTCCCTCTCTCTCTCACTCTCTCTCTCTCACACACACATACATGCTCTCTCTCTCTCTCTCCTTCTCTTCCAAGTCTATCAGAATTCTCATCAAGCTACTCAGTCAACGTCTAATAAGGATTATACTTTTTGTAGCACGCAAAAGACTTTCTGGATCGTCTAATTCTCTCACTTTCCTACCATATTATAATCGATGAAAGAGACGGTCTTTTCCAAAGGGTTAGTTTTTTTCTTCGTCTTCTTCTTCTTCCTCTTGTTCATATAGTGAAACCGAAAAACCTTTACGTGTAACAAAGTACAGGGAAACTACTCATGTCTCACACACACTACATGAAACCCACGTACCCATTTAGTTCGACTTTTTCTTCTTGTGTTTGTGTGTGTGTGTGCGAGTGTTTGTGTATGGAAGATAGAAACTGGAGGAGCATTTCAAGTCTCAACCATTCAACTCAACATGGCAGTGACAACGAAAACCATTAACATACTAACAAGAGTGTGTACTGTAGGTACACACAGTATAGACATAGAAATAGAAACGGAAGGGAAAAACTGTGTAGACTGTAGACGGCAGAATGTGGAATGAAGAATGAAGACGAAGACTGTATACAAACAAAATCCCGTACGAAACGAAAATGAAAAACACATTAAAGCTTGCGATTGTATACCAAAAAAAAAGTGCATTTCTCTTTGGATATGCATGTATGTACGTTCGCGGGGGGAAAGCCAACTATAAAAGTTGAGAAGAGGTCGTTTTTTGCAAGTACAAGTACAAGCCGACAGTATTTCCTTCGTTCTTTTTTTCCCCTTTTCCTTCTCTTTCTCTTACTTTTTTACCCGATTCCTTTTTTTGAATGGTAGGCAAAATCAACTTGTGCGCGGCCAGATCTCTTTCTAGCTAATGCATTTTAATGAACAATTTGAAAGCCTTCTTTTGTAGTTCGAGCTTTCAACTTACTGAAACTCGCATCAACTCGAATCGAGACTGGAGAAATAGAGAGAGGGAAAGAGTGAGAGCGAGAGAGAGAGGGGGAAAAAGAGAGAAAACCTTCCTTTCCCGTCTGCGTCTACTACTTCGTTTCGTTGGAAAAGAAACGAACCACATAAATAACTCTTCCGCTTCGAATGCAAATTAGAATTTTTGCAAGTTCAAAAAAAAACTTAACGTCTCCATTGTCTTTTATCAATCTGCTTTTTTTCCCTTGCTCGTTTCTTTCCTCTCGCATCACATCAGATACTTTTCACTCTCCTGCATGACCAAGACTTTCACTTTACTTTCACTTTACTCCCTCATTCTTACTCGATTTTCTTAATTTCACATTTTCAAAAGATGAACGTAATTTATACAGATGTTTAGTACAATGTTTTTTTTTTCTTTTTGTGCCAATCGGAGTTTTTTTTAACTTGAAGACTTTTGAAGGGAAAACCCGAGAAAAGTATAGTCAAGAGATTGAAAGAGCTTCGGTTTTTAAACCATTTTATAAACATTTCTGCCATTCGAAGAAAGGATTCATTCATTCTCTCTCAATTTGCCATTTACAGACAATACATTTAAATAAATTCTTTTCTTTTTGAGCAGATCAAGATTCAAGACACAATTTTTTTTAAGTCAATCATCTCAGAATTCCATTGAAATTGTAAGCATGTTTAGACTCTTCTCAATTTTCATATTGGTAACAATCAAAGTCCATGAAATTAATTTTTGTACCTATTTCTGTTTAAACAAGATTTTAAGAAATCTCAATTTTCTTCAAATTCATAAATAATCCTCCATTTTAAATGGATTTACAATGGTTCCAATTTAACGATCAAATAACAGATTTTTTGGAGCTTGTGCGGAAAAAGATGGCTGGAACTTGTAATACATAAAAAAATTCCTTACTGTTTTTCCAGCGAAAAGTTGGCTGTTTTCTCCAACTTTCTCTTTTCCCCGTCCAACTTTCTTTTTTCCTTTTCCCTCCATATAATAAACCATATTTTCGAGGGTACGTGTGACATTGGAAGGAATATATATGTTTTATGGAAATGTATAAAAGAATATATGAGGGACGTATAATATATTTATTAGAGTGATGATAGGGGGGATATGAGAGAGCGAGAAAACATGAAGAATGAAAAATCTATATATAATTTAAATGCTTCCTTTTGTTCCTTCAAATCCATCGTATATATTTACCTATTACTGCTACCCCAAAAAATGTGGTTTATATGACCTTATTACTATCTGTCGAGTATATTTATGATATTTATACCTTGGCATTCACCATTATGTCCGTCTTTTGATGATCGGGTGAACTCGACCGATGAAGATGAGTATGATATAAAAGTTTTGGGATTAATGACGGGCAATAGGCTATGAGGGAAAAAGTACTACCTTTTTCCCCTGCTCATCAATGTAATTTTTTTATGACATGATTCACAATTCCATATCCCAATTCAGGATTTACAGCTTTACAATTCCAACTGTATTATAAAATGGAGTACAATATGATTCATAGTTTTATAGTCTTGGACATATTTTTTACCCACTGTTCTTCTTTACCAGTTCACATGTACCATATACAGATATATACATAAGATTTAGTGTTATAAATATTGCACTTTACTCTTAGCTGTTTTTCTTTTATTATATTCCTTTGCTCTGTCACGAAGACCAGAAACAAAAATTTGGGTTTCTCATTTATGAAATTGCGTGTGCAGTTCCATCTTTTCTTTTCCTACGAATTGCTCCTGCTTTCAAACCTTAACGTCTAATCATTAATGCATCAAGCCTCTCTCTCTCTCTCCTTTCCTTTCTCCTTTTCTCATGTCTAATGTAATTCAGTAATATAAAATTTTCAGTAACTACTTGAGAAAGGGTTTTTTCCTCCTTCATTTTCTCCTATTGTGATCGTACTGCGTACATGTGAATAGTAAAAAGTTTTTTTTTCTTCTTTCTTTATCCTTTTTTACATTACATTTATATGTAGTATGTACATATATAGTCAAATATCAAATTCGTTGGGGTTTTGTTTGTGTGTGTGTGTGTGACGCTTTCGTTTGGTGTTTCACTTAAAAGACTGCTCAATTATTTTCCTTACCAGGAAATACAAAAAATAAAGAGAGAAAGAGAGAGAGAGAGTTCAAGAACCGCTACGGACTGTACAAATCCTTTTCGAATTCCTCGCATGGAATCACTTTTAGTTAATTATTTCATACGGAGGGAGTTTTCATGGTCGCTGTGGATAATCTTATGGATTATCCCAATATGCAATTATCTATTGCTGTATGACATGGACGTGTGTGATCACATTTTACACACACACACATAGTCGGCTTTACTTTGAGTTTGACTTTAAATGTATAGATTTATATTTAGAACGAGAGCTCACAGACTCCAGTTTCATTTTAGCATTAGTGAAATCTTTTCGAGAGGGAAAGCTTTGTTTCAGGAAATTAAATACCCGGAGAATTCTTAAATGAGAAATTCTTATGAAATCCTTTGATATTTTATTCACAAAATTTGGGTTATTGAACGCACTCGAGGAAAGTCATATGACATGAACTTTCAAAGGAACAAGTAAAGAAGAAAAATGTGCAAGCACAAAATGCATGCATTCATTCAAGTACTGCATTTACACATTCCAAGATTCAGCTCGAGCTCACGGAATAAAAAAATGTTCAAAGGGAAAAGAAAGAGAGAGCAAGAGCGAGAAAAAAACGGGAAATACGAGAGTCTAAAGTGACGGTGATGGGGAAAAGAGAAAGTTAAAGTCGAAGTTCTTTTCACCAATATGGATTTAGCCATGATTTGATTTGAAAATTCGTTAGGGAGACGAGGGCGGTCAGCTTTGTCAGCAGAAACAATATAGTTTCATTTCCATTGATTGTATTAATATGCATTTCAAAATCAGCGATAGAAGAGTGGAAAAGTTACAAGAGAAAATCAAAGGAGGAAAAAAGAAAAAAGTTGGCTGGTCCAATCAATTAAATAGAAGCAAAAAAAGTGGAAAGGACATATTTTTGATTGGGACAAACTTGTACATGAACTCAGGTTTTGGAATTTGATGAGGAAACGGCATTTGATTTCATGGCTTAAACTTTCCTTAAACTTCCCACAGCTTTCACTGTCCCTTCATTTCTTCATATTTACCGTATTTGTCATGGAGGAATTGCATATGCATATGTGTAAATAGTAAATGACAATGCTTCAATTTGAATTCTGCAGAGATGATACATTTTTGTCATCTCCATGCTAAATCCTGACATCCGAATCAAGAGCATCAAGTGTTATTAGTATGCAAGTGACTGTACTGAGGATTTCTCCCTCAGTTTACAGTTAAAGAACCTTCACCACACAGAGTTGGTCGTGGGGAGGAAGAGGAAGACGTGCTCCATTCAATTTCAAGCAGGAAAAATCTCATTTAAAGTAGGTCAAATTTGCATTTCCCACCCTCAACCAACAACCCAACTCTACATTCGCCACTCGGCCCCTTCAACACAACACGAGTGGACAGCCATTCCTTTTTTCTCCCCATTTTTTAAAATGTATGGTAATAAAAATGTATCGTATGCAAAAAAAAAAAGATAAAAAACTAAATAAAAATAAACTTGCGTACATACAGATAAGTCTTAATAAATCTTGGGGAATAAAAAAAAATAAGAATCCTACTTGACGTTTTCACTACGCTTAATTTTTCTGGTTACATGCAGAATAAAAAATCCTAAATACTAAATGTAAAAATGGGAAAAATGTGAAATGGAATCATGAACATGTAAACTTGTCCCCATTCTCCATTTTTTTTTTTTTTGCGAATGCTCATGTTTATTCTTACTTAGAATGTGAAGCAGTTGGGAACGTCCGGTGTTGTTCCTTATCACGCGAATATAAAATAGAATTAATCTATTTTACATTCATCCTGCTCCCCAATTTTCCCTTGCTCACCACATTTAACATTCAACATTCAAAATTCTCAAAATCTCCCCTGAATCTTGACTCTGAATTTTTGAGAATGTGAAGAAACTAAAGAAAATTTCCTTTGTATATAGTTATTTTAGAGAGTCCAGAATATACAAACATTTAGTCTCGGTTGGGAAGAGAGAGAGAGAGAGAAATTGTGTGTGGAGAAAGGCAACACATGGAATCAAGTGAATGGTGGAAATTTATGGTGAAAGTCTCCGGAACTAGTAAACTACATCAACAAACATTCCTTATGCTTGTATGGAAACTATAAACTATTTTGTGTACGCAAAGAGTACACCGGCACATACAGTGAGAGAGAGAGAGAGAGAGAGAGAGAAGGAGAGAAAGAGACCTCCGAATAGTTTGCGGGACTTGACTGAGTGATGATGTATAGTACGAGTGTGCGAGATAACTTGATTACACGGGATACGGTAATCAATGTTTTAATTAGTACGAATATTCATGGTATGCCACATACAAAATATAAAATCTCTCTCCTTTTCTTTTGTATTTTGTACATTGGATTTTGAATTTTAGACTTACTCTCTTTTAGTTTTGAGTTTCTAGTTTCTAACGGATTTTGGATAACATCAAGTAACCATAAGAGCATTTTTAAAAATTCATTTGATTTCTTAATGTATACGTACATGAAAGGAATGAAGGGGAATGGATGATGGAGAACAAGATAGGATCATAAAAATTCATGAATGAAAGCTGGAATTTGGAATTTGTACGATAGGACACTTAAAAGCAAGTGTAGATTTTCTCTACTTTAATTTAATATTTTATACAAGAATGGAGATGTGTGTGCGTCATCGACGACCTTGTCCACCTGAGACATTGAATGTCCATTTACTCGTTTATATACTTAGTATTTTGAGATTGTGGACAGTTGTCGGTGCGATTGAGGAAGCGAAATAATGTGAACGAGATAACGAGAGAAAGGAGAAAAGAGATGGGTGGCCGTTTGTACAACTTTCAGTGCCAATCTTAAATCCAAGCAAGAAAATTCTCTCTCTCTCTCTCTCGAGTGACATTTTTTGGGGGGTTTTCACTTTTTCATTTTGAACAAAAAAAAAATAGAGTCGAACCATTTCATGGACCACAGAACAAAAAAACGGAGGTCGTCGCCCGTCTTTCTGCAGTACGCAAATGTGAAAGCATAAAATAAAATATAACATATGTTTGTATTTATATATGTCTTTATGTATGTGTGTGTGTGTGTAAAGGATTCTATATATTGTTACAGATATTATTCCAATGCCTCTGGTTTTTACAGTTTTTTAGACTTATACTTGTTATCCAAGCTACAGCTAAAAAACGACACACAGCTTCTGTCTTCCTCAAACGTTGACTGTACACAGTCGAGCAGAAAACAGTTGACTGGTCTAGTCCTGGTGGTTGAAGACAGAGAAAAAGTGGGACATACTAAATTTAGTTTTGGATTTTCATGTGGAATGAAGTCACGTATTTTGTCTTGGTACCATGACATGTTGCTGCTGAAGTGGTGTGCAATGTATATATATATTTATATATATATGTGTGTATGTGTGTATGTGTTTGTTCGTTGCTGGTCCTTAAGGGCATAATGCCGTCACATTTTCAGTCGAATGAGTACAAGCTCAGATCAATATTTACATGGACGAACATGTGAGAATCACACAAAAACACACAGACGACAAGACAAGTCTTACATATCGTATATATACTGTAGAGATTGGACCAACTGTGTTTCTCTCTCTCTCTCTCTTTCCTTCTCATTTGCACAATATTTTTTCCCCATTGCATACGTACTGTTTGTCCTTCTGTTTCATTAAGCCAGATTGGTGACAGAACAAGGGAAGAGAGAGAGAGAGAGAGAGATTGAGAGAAAAGAAAAGAAAAGAAAGAAGAAAAGAAGAAAAATATATATTGTTCATTTCTATTTTTACTTTCACTTCCTACAAACACAATGCAAAATACAAAATACGAAATACACATGTGTGAGCTATCATCAGTTCCTGATCCCGATTCCGCATATCAGGAAAACTCTACACTGTTCTGTCATGTATTGTAAATTTATGGATCCCCTCTCATGTTCACTAGTATGCTTTGTTTGTTGATAATGAATACAGAGAGCTTTTGTTCTCCCTCTCTCTTTCTCTTTTCCCCTCTTTATTTCTGTTTATTTGGAATGCTCCATCAAAACTTTCCTTCTATAGGTGCAGATAGAAAAGACAAATTTCTGATTTGGGGTTGGATAGTCTGTAATACATATTCCGAATCCCAGCCGTCACAGATAGTCAGCTGGAAATTCCATTTCCCCCAATTCCTCCAAGTGTTGTATAAATTGTGAGTCTGTCAATTCACCACCCGTTTTTTCTTTCGTTTTGTTTTTATTTCAAAGGGACTTTGAAATACTTATTGATTGTCAAGGGAAAAAATCCTTGTTGCATGAAATTCAAACCGAAAGAATTGAAACAATCTGAATCGTTCCTGTTTCACTCTTGACTTTGTGATTGCACAAATTTTGAATTTCTAAGGATGAGGCCAAACTGTGGTTTCCTTTGTATTTACATTCGTATTTTCATTCGGATTTGCATTCGTATTTTTATTTTTATGTGCACAAACTTCAATATTATTGTGTGAGGGTTTAAACAAAATAAAATGATAGAATTAACAACTTGTGACTGCCAAATTCCACCTTGTGGAATCTAGTGTACTTTGATAAAACATTTCAAAGGTTAGCCAAGAAAAAAGTAGAAATCTGGTTAGTATAAGAAAGAGAGAGGGAGAGAAAGGGGAAAAGAGAAAGAGAAAAGGACAGAAAGTTTTGAACAGAGTTTAAGAGGGTCCGCGAGCTTGAACAAGAATAAAAAAAAGTAGCAGGATTCTCTGGGATTCTGAAACATATTTTGTAAATCATTCGTTTTATCCCGGACATCAAACTATGACAGACTTGTGATAGCTCGATAGTTTAGACTCGGCTCTTTCAACTTCCTTCCCTCAATCCTCACTACTCACTTCAGTCACCAATTTCCTTTCGCCTTCCCTCAAAAGAGGAAAGGAAAAAAAGTTTTGACAGGAAAGTAAGGCGAAAAAAAAACAGCAGCAGTAATATTTTCGCTCTCTCTCTCTTTTACTTTCTCGTCTGCGTCACACGTCAGTCGTTCTCTGTACCTTCCGCTCCCTCTCTCTCTCCCTTCTTGTTGGAAACTGAAAACTTTTCTCCTACACATATTTTTTTTTCTGTACGACTATTTTGATTTTTTTTTTCGTGCTCCAACGCAAATGAAAAACTTGGAGGGACATATAGTTGACTCCATGGGGAAAATATTTCAAATATGAATGATATTCCTCCTCCCTCCAGGAAAAAATATGTATGGGTTTAAATTCGACATGGCAACCAATGATCCCAATGCTCAAACAAAAATCTTTAAAATTCCTATTAACTATTTCGATTTCCTAAATGTGATTAATTAGTAAATTTATTTTATAATTTATTCATTCTTATTTTGAATGCCTGACGATGTGGACTGATTGATCTACGAAAGCTTGCTTTATAATAGAAATCAAAAATATCCTCTTAACCGAGTTCGAAAATGGTTACAAAAATATGTATGTAGGTAGGCACATACAAAATAAAATTCCTTCCCGAATACCTATGAATACCAAAACGACTACGAATACACAAATATAAGGAAATGACACTCTGCAGTCTGCATCTTCATCTTCAAATCTGTAAAGATTTACTGGCTCGTTCTGTTCCTCCTCCCAAAAAAAGGGAGAAAAAAAAAATTTGTTTTATGTTCAAGAGGGAAAAAAATTGGTGGGCTCTTTTTCTTCGTAGAGAAGAAGAATGTGGAATGTTGTTGGCGGCTATACTGATGATATTACACGAGTCAAGACAGTCCGTTAGTTTCATATGATTTTTTGGGCAATCTTTATTTTTTATACATTTTTTTTGACAGAGACTTGAGACTTGAGACATGAAACATGAACGAAATATCATTACGTATGGCATCAAGTGGGATATCTTTCATATCTGTAATACATTGATGATGACGACAACGACCCAATGAATCCTCGAATGCAATCTGAATTTTTTTCCCCTTCTATTTAAGTACATATACACATCACACATACATCAATAGTCTACATTTCCCCCGTTATTAGTCGTACAAATATAATACATACTATGTATATTTGACAGTTATATCGCGATAGTATGTACTTTGTACTGTGTAGTTTGTATTTTACTAGCGGTTTCAATCTAAAATTGCATTATATACTGACATAACTGAAGGAAGAGAGAGAGAGAGAGTCTCCATTTTCCTTACAAAAAAGGGTATGTGAGATGAAATGTAAATAGTAAATAGGCCAGAAGGCATATCTGGGTGAGTTGACGTGACTTTCCCTGCTTACAATAAAGGCCCTTTCAACTAATAGACGCATCAACATAACATTCTCTAGCACTTTCACAGTTATCCTTGGTCTTGGTCTTGGTCGTCGTCCTCGTGTGTCCTCGTCGTCCTCTTCTTGGACGTATTTCTATGCTATGAGCAAAGCTCTGCATGTACATCTGTATCTGTATTGCTATTGCTCTCGTTACTGCTTTCGCTACTACATACAGCTCCGCTATCATTACAATAATCATAACCACTTCCATTTCCTCAAGACGCCAAAGAGAGAGAGAGAGATAGAACGGAAGAGTCGACGACGACAAAAAATAATAAACGGAATTTTAATGCAGGCTCTTCTCGGTTTTTTTTCTTCATGGAAAAAAACCGGGAGGGAAAGAGGGAAAGAGAAGGAAACAACTCCAAATGAAGTACCGCTGAAAATAAGAAGCTTGTTTGTCTTACTCTGTGTACCAATAAATCTGAATTAGAATCATATCATACTCTCCGTCCTTCATATATACACACACGAATGCACAGATACACTGAAAAAAAAAGAAACTCTCAATTACGGCAGAGTAGGTCATGGAATAAATTTCATAGTTTGTGTGTGGATGTGAGTTGAGCTTCCTCGAGTTCTCTGTGAGAGTTGTTTGGGTAATGCTCGGGATTTTCTCATATCAAAAAAACCCAGTCACATTACTGTCCACCCTTGAAAGTCTTGTGTATTAGTTTTCTCTTTCTCTTTCTGTTTCTCTCTATTTTGAAATTCCTTTACTTTTATTTTTGATGGTACAAAGTCCAGATATTGCAATCCAATATCCGTAGTTTGAGCCCCCTCAAATAAGTAGAATTAATTCAACGACTTGACTGGCAATCAAATGAAATGACAAGACAAGTTCCGTATTACTGTTCAACCGTACAAAAATATGTTCAATAGCAAAAACTGGAAGTGGTTGAATGTAAATATGTAATGCGGTGATTAAAATTTCTACGGCATATGTGTGTGTTTCACTTCACTGCATATGACGTTTTCTCTCAAATTCCAAAATTCTAAATTCCAAATTGAGAGATGGTAGAGAAATTCTCCTGGGCAGAGGAGAATTATATCGTACATGCGTTCTAGATATTTACAAATCTAGAAATGTATAGTTAATTCCTTAATTAATAAATGAGCTTGGAAAATTCATTTCCGGTATGAAGAAAATTACTTTGGACATATACACGGACAGACCAAATAATTTAAGAAGTTGAGATCAAAGAGAAGGGGAGGGAATTCCCTTTGTGAATTGGAAGTCTATGCGTGTTTCAATCTGTATGACCAAATTCCACCTTTCAAGGCAAAGACAAACGACGGAGTGCTGAGAGAGAGAGAAAAAACCTCAGATGAGAGTTTGCAGGATTCTGAGTTGAGTTCACAGATCAAAGTTGTTAATGAATTTAAAACACATGTGTGCTCCTCATCAATAGGCTCGTTTCCCTAAGCTTATCAGCCTAACTCCAAAAATTAAGTTAAGCTAAATTAACGTTGCTTAAAAAAAAATTAATAGTAAATTGACAAATGTTTTAAAACTCTCTCTCTCCTAAACAAAACTTTTATAGACTTCTGACTTGTCTCCGTAACTTTTCTCAATTCTAAAGATAGCCGCTAAAAATATCTGTACCTACATTTTTTTTTTTGGGGGGGGGGGGGGAAGGAAAAAATGCTGAAAGAAAATATCTGTTTTTTTTATTTTATTTTATTTGTTTTTTTAAAAAAAAGCCTTATAAACTTGGTTGGTAATAACATAAAGAGTGGACTCAAGACCATTTATTTAAAGGTTAAGTAGACAGTTACGATTCTTTGGTAATACTTTGAGAAAAATAAAAGTCGTTTATTTTTTCCTCTCCAAGCTCAAAAATTTTAGATGCTGTTATATTATACTGGTGATGATGATCTCCGGTTGCTTTGGCTCCTGGCTCCTCACTTCTACTTCTGCTACTCTCACCCATTGCCCTACTTGAGCCGTAATAAAAGAATACTCCAGACAAACTCTATTGACTCGACTGATAGAATGTGTGATAGGATTAGGAATTTCCTCAAGATGCACCTGCGATGAAATTTTTTAACCCTTTTTCGCCATCTCGTTTCTCCTTTTCCTTTCCTCTTTTTTTTCTCCTTCTCCTCTCCGTGAGAAAAAAAAACCAAACCAAACTGAAAGCACAAAACCGAGCGGCAAAAGGGAAAGCTCGCTTTGGATAATGTTTTTTCCCCCACTGTCGTAACCCTTCAACATAACATTACACTCTTCTGGTTTTGACTTTCAACTTTTTTTATTTTGAATCTATACGCGAAAGTAAGACTTGAGACTTTAATAGCGCTCAAAGGAAAGTAACAAGTTTTTACTCAGGGACATTAAACAAACTCGCTCATCAACATAGTAAATACAACTGTCCAGTTCATCAACTGGACTTCAAGTCCTCCACAACACATCATCCAACTTTGGTCTCACAACGTAAAACAACAAACTGAAAGAAAAATGTATCGTACATTGTAAAAAAAAATAAGGAATGTCGTAAATGTGAGAAGATTGCGAATGAGACCAAATCCGAGTTCATTCTCAAACTAATACAATTAAAACAGACAAGAAACAAATCCGCTGTCAACTATTTGTATGCTATAGTAAGTAATTCCATTTGAAATATCCAATAAAGGATGAAACCAAACTGATAATCAAATTTATCAGTACAAAAAAGAAAAAAAAATCATTCAGCGGGACTTCCTTTGACGTCTCTCTACATATGTGAAAATGGGAAGAACATGTAATGTAACGATAACGACCACCAGCTGTTATTTGCCGAGAGAAAATACGAGAGAGAGAGAGAGAGAGGAGCCCGGATTTTGTCCAATGCGTCATTGAATTGAATCGCAAATCCAAAATCCAACTAGCTATTCCAGCTCCAATTCACATCCAACTCCAACTGGGAAATTGAGAATTTTAACATGAGACTAAATTGATGTTTTACTCATCCTTTCCCTTGAATTCCAGCCTCGTCAAATCTATTCTCTGCCCAGCTACAGCCATGTATAACTCCGGACACAAATATTCCAGCCAGAAACTCTAGACATCAGGCAAATGCTTTTGTAACTATGAAGGACTAAAGAACCACCAGAATCTGACTCTGACTCTTGCTTGTACATATATCCTCACATCCTGTATATATTTAGTATCCAAAATTCCATATGTACAGACCTCTGACCTCCTTTCCCATTTCCGTCATGCATATTTCACCCACTTCTCACAGTCGATTCTCGAGCGTCAAATTCAACGAATCCGAAGCCAAAATTAGACTCAAATTTAAATATTTCTAACAAAAAGGCCCCCCTCACTGCCATTGCCATAAACCACAGTACAATATATAAAAGGTCACAATTGAATGCGAGGAATAATATTAATGAATGCGGCTACGTAACTTTTTATCCCATCTGAATTTCAAAGGGAAAATATAAATGTCGAATTACATATATCATCTGTGATTATTTAGTTCATCTTTAGTTTCCGGAGGAGAATACAAACTTTTTACAAGAAGTCTGATGCAGTCCGCAGCTGCATGATATTGAGGATTATTATGGGATGAAGGAAAAAAAGAGTCAATTGTCTGTAAGTCTTTGAAGCATCGTTGGAGTGGTAAAATAAATGGCAAGTTTTATGTACGAAAACGACCGAGAGATGAAGCAGAGTTGGAGGCAGAAAGACAGGACAAGATCGAGAGAAATGTCTGGGAGGAGTGAGAGAGCTGGAATGATGTAAGGAGCGAGAGAGAGAGAGAGCGACAGAGAAAGTGTGTAGATGATGAGAATGTTGCGACAAGCTATTTCTTTGTAAGTATAAAATTTAAATGGCAGTTTCCAGCATCTCTTCCCTCCTCTCCCTTTCACTTTCACCTTCGCTTACATCCTCATTCCAGATGCCATTCCAAGGAAGGAAACAGAGAGAGAGAAAGAGAGAGGGAGGAGAGAAAAGGAGAGAAAATGAGAGAAAGGTACAAAGAAAAGTCGGTCGGTTGTTGTATGCAGTGAGAGAGAAGGAGTCGTTTCTTGGGAAGTATTATAAACTTGTACATATTTTGTATTGATCCTACTTGTGAAGAGATGATGTGCGGCGAGAGAGAACTGCTTCGTTATTACGTTGGTGGTTAAGTGAGATGGTTTCACTTCGTGTTTGTTTATGAGCATTCAGTCCCCGTCTATGTTCTCTTTTCTCTCCTTTCTCTCTCCTTTCTCCTCCATACCTTCAACGCTCTCCCTCTCTCTTTACTTTTTCTTCTCTTTCCCCATCAACATCCTTTGTACAGACACACATACACACATACTGAAAGATAAATCGTTGAAAGCATTTTGGTGGATGTTGTTGGACGGTGGTGGAGAGAAAGACGAACCACGCCCTGAACATGAAACATGTTGATGAGTTTCCGTACCAGAAATTATGTGCATAAGGTTACAATGTCACCATCGTCTCAAAAGTTTGCTCTCCTACTTCTTCTTCTTCTTCTTCGTCTTCCTCTTGGAGTATTAAAGTATGAACAGATTCCATTCTCACATCCGTTTGAGCTCTTTCCTCATAATAACTTTCCAAGTTTGAGTTTTCCAAAAGGAAAAAGCTTTTCTTCACAACTTTTCCACCAAAAAGAAGAAGAAGCCCCCCGTCAAACGCAAAAGGGAAAAAAATATAAAATCAACTAGTGCGAGCTTTCCTCTCTTCAGTTTTTTCACTACCATTTCCCTATTTTCCCTGTGTAAACTATACACCATCACCATAGAAATCCTCATGACAATACAGAAAAATTGTGGGGATTCCCCCAAATTCAGACAATGCAAAAATATTTGAATTTTCTCTTGATTCTCTTCCCACATTCTGAACCAAACATGTACGATTTGTTCTGCCTTATTACGATAGAATTTTGAACTTGAATAAAAAGTATACATAGTGTAGAAAATACAAGGGATTTCCCTTGGTGATCAAAGTACACGAAGTGTGGATTCCAAATTGCGAATTGTTATGATTTATGTTTATCGTGTATGGTGGAATATACCGCAAGCAGAAAGGAAGGGAGTCTGACGTCGTTTCGTGAATTTGTACAGTAATTTCCTTGTGGATGTCATTTGTCATTTGTTATATTTTGATTACTGTGCGAAATGCAAATGCATAAGGTAAATATATATATATATATACTATACATACTGTAGACTGGAGAGTTTCAATGGAATGACATTACGGGATTGTTTGAATGTAGTCCGAGTTGGTAGTCGGTAGTTTGGTAGTCAAATGAAATGAATAGAAAATACAGAAAGAGAGAGAGACAGAGAAAGACCAATGAAATGGTGGGGAATGTTCAATGTTTGTAATCTCACCGTAATAAATGAAACTTGGATTTGCGATTGCTGCCTATCTTGAATGAGGCGAGAGAGTCTTTTGGCTCTCTCCACAGTGGGCATGTGTTGATTATGACGAGCTTGGGGAATTTCATCCTCCACATAATCATCATCACCACCATCATCGACATGACCAAATTGACTCGTCGTCATCGTCGTCATCATTATCATTGTCATCTCATCCCCTCCATCAGGACTTGGACTACCACCACCACC
The DNA here is from genome assembly GCA_034699125.1 of Gisinianus flammeolus. NCBI lineage: Eukaryota > Metazoa > Arthropoda > Collembola > Symphypleona > Katiannidae > Gisinianus > Gisinianus flammeolus. The sequence goes on along the minus strand of JAIUND010000023.1, from coordinate 57,252 downwards.
ACCACGATCACCACGACCACCACGACCACCAAACCCAACACCAACACCACCAACAGCACCACTCATTTCCGGTGGAGGATAAAGATGAGGATGTGGATCGAAAGTGAGACCCAAACTGAGAGAAATCTCTGCCTCGGTAAGATTTCCAATAATGGCATTATTGTTGGGCACACCATTCTTCCGCATCAGATTCCCTTTATTCAACGTTGTTTGTCTCCCTGTGGGACTCGATGACTCTCCTTTATTTTTATTTTTATGATGATGTCGTCGAGCAGTACGTTTGTGATTGTGACTGTGGCTGTGATTGTGACTATGACTCTGACTCTGACTATGACTCTGACTCTGACTCTGACTACCGGGGTCTGGTGATAATGTAGCGCCGGAGATCCGGCAAGGGCTTTTACTTTGACTCCGTCCAAAATGTCGTCCTTGTCTCCGATTCACGGGGTTCTGAAGGGAAGGGAGAGAGATGGACAAATCATTGGGTAGATTCAGATTATACAGTGGACTCATCTCTTTCGCTCTAATTCTCCCATGAGCTCTTCCTCCTCCTTCTCCTCCGCCTCCCCCCATATTTGTAGATGTACTGGGTGAGTGACTCCGACTTAAATTGACACCACAGCAACTCGAGGAATTGGCTATCTTCACGTCGAGTGAGGGCTCTTGAGAATTGATTCGGAATGATGAGGAGTCTGACAGGGAATTCAGAGCCACTTCGTCCTCCTTAGATGAAGAGGAAGAAGATGATTGGGATGGTGATGGGGAGGATGATCTGGAATGGGAGCGAGACTGTGACTGTGATTGAGACTGTTGTGACTGTTGGGACTGGGAGTAGTTGACGGATGCATAGGAAGCGACAGAGACCGAGTCCGGTGTCGACACGAGGAAACCATTCACTTCGTCACAGCTAATGATCCCTACTGTTCGACTACTACTCGGGCTCGTGAGTGTGGTGCTCCCACTCCCAATACTCGCCACACTCGAACCCAATGGATGTACAATCAATTTGGAGCTCAAATGCTGGTCCGAAGGATGATGATGATCCGAGTTGACACCCGTCCGTCCACCCATACCACCAGCACCAAATGTCGATGATTCAGCAGCATTGTACACATTTAATTTTGGGATGGAAATGGTTCGATCACCGAATCGGAGGGAGTCGGTGAATGCGGAGATGGGACAGGAGGCTTCCGCTGAGAGTGGTCGACGACCTCCAACAGCAGTCCCTTTACCCATCATGATCCCATCCAAAGGGATGAGTTGACTCGTCGTGGGGGAGTAGCCGCCACTTGGACTACAACCGAATCGCATGGCATTCATAAGGTCACCAAAACTACCGGAAGTCTCTTTGGTGGGGACACATTGATGAGTGGTTCGAGACAATGACATGTTGGATCCACTATGGATTTGACTCTCAATGGCTGCTCGATTAGTAGTCCGACTAAATCCTGTGTGTGGATCCTCATTTTTATGGATCCTGTTGATCCTGGGGAGGGAATGAACTCCAGAAATTCCAGGGATTTTCTCCGTGTCCTCAACAATCCCAAATAAACTACTTGAATTCCCTTGCCTTTTCCCAATTCCAATGCCAATGCCAAGTCCAAGTCCGAGCCCAGTTGGACTGAGAGGATAATTAACACCCAGTTTCCCATCCGTTGAGGAGGAGGAGGTGGGATTTGAGGCTACGAGAAGTCGATCAATATCATCCGGTAGACTACTTGATCGACGACGGAGTAAACTCCCGCGTATACTCTTTCTATTGTTAGTGGATGTGGATGTGGATATGGATGTGGAAGGAGAGAATGATGAAATCAAGTTTCCTGGGCCTGATGTTTTCCCGATCCTGGCCAACCTGAGTAGGGAGTCTCGATTGCCACATTGTTCCAATAATGTCATTGATTTGACAGGAAATAGAGTCGCTTTTAGTGGGAAAAGGAGACCATAGTCTAAACGGTAGAGTTCTGAGACTTCTTCATCATCTCCTGCCACTACTCCAACTGGAGTTGATGCGGATGTGGATGTGGATGTGGATGGGGTTGTGGATGGAGAGACAGAGACTGACGAACTAGATTCCTTCTCCTTTTCCTTCTCCATAATTTTCTTTTCCGCTAAGTGTTTTTCCATTCTGATCAAAAAAAGCTTTTCGGATATATCAATTCCAATAACTGTCACAACTTGTATTTCAATGCCGACTTGGCAAACCTAAATCAAATCAAATTTACTCCACTTCGTCTTCGTCTTTTCTCGCTCCTCCTCCTCTTTTTTTTCCTTTTGCCCTACTGATATTCCTCTTTTTTAAACGAGCTTTACAGATACGTCACGATTTCAATCCACGTCACTTTTGTCTATATTTATTTATAAAATTTCATCATATTTTTTTCTTGCTATTTGTTTTTACAAACACGTACACAAAAAGAGAGAGAAATCCTATATATATATATATATATCGTATTTCCTGTTTAAACAAATTCCTTGTTTACTTGAGACAAAATAGAAGCCGTGTCAAATTTTACACATATTATTTTCCCATTTTTTAGCTCTCTCTCTCTCTCTGACCCGGCACACTTTTTATCATTTAGGATTTTTTGTGCGGAACAAAAAAACTGTAACTTTAGCTTTTAAACCATGATGGTACACCATTAACAAATAATTTGACACAGTTTAATTTTTTCCGCATACACACACACACACAAACACAAACACACTGCAATGAAGATTCGGGATTTGGAATTCAATTCAAAATTCAAAAGTTTGAAGGGAAAAAACGGAGAAGGAAACCAGTCGTGTGTGATTTTTCAACTTTTTCCTCGCATTTCATTGAAAAGTAGAACAAACTCATTGGAATTCTCAACGTGCACTAGGTTTTTTTTTTCAAACGTGAAACTCTGTAAAACTTTTTTTTTTGAGAGAGAGAGAGACAAACAGAAAAAGACGAGTCCAAAATTTCCTTACATGCGTGCCCCATAAAAAATCGATCCGAAACAATTAAATTAATTCACGTTCACCGTTTGATGTTTTGTTTTAATTTTATCAGTCGGATGAAGAGAATTGTGGATGAAAAGTAGAATAAAATGTCAACTATATGCCGTTCCGCGAATAAAATGGAACTTTACACGAGTTTCTACTTGTAATTTTCTAAACGTATTGTAAGTAAATAACAACTTATAAATGTGTATATACATATGTATTTTCTTTATATATTCAATTCTAGCCTACTATCAGTTCTGAGTATTCGAAAAGGTGATGGATTTTGTCAATGACGAGGAGGATAAGTCACAATTCGCGATTACCCATTGACAATCCCCACACTTCACTTCACTTCACAATGAAGAACTTATGGAAATTTGACTACACTGTGACTGTGACATTAGACAATTAGACATATCCCCACATGGTGACAAACCGCACACACAAAACACTCTCCACTATGTACAATATCTTACATATTTTTAACAAACCACAAGGATAATTTCCACATATGTTTCTCCTACGTTATTTTTTGGACTATAATTATTATTATTTCTACACACAAAGAGAGACACACACTACGAGCAGTCAGTAACTATTCCTATGCAAACGACACAGTTACAGATACTTGAACAATTGCATCGTCCAATTCCCTCATTTACAATATGAAATGCAGAGAGAGAGACGGAGAGAGAACAAATGGACTCCTGTACAAATAATACAGTTTTTTGTTTATTCAGTTTGAATCTCACCAGGACGATCAAGTCTGAGAACTCATACTCACTGACAAACTAAAAGTAAATTTCATCTCGTTTCCCTCCCACCATCACCATATAGATACGCTCCAATTTATCTATATCTAGACTTTTCTGAGCTTGGGGGATTGGAACTAATACTCGTGATAAAACAAGGAGAATGATGAATATATTAATGAAAATTACTATCGTTCTTCTCTATTTATGTAGATTTAAGATTGATTTTTTTTTCGTATAGAATCCAGGATTTAATATTTGTATATTTTTAGAAATACAAATGTAGTAAATACTTGTGAGTTAGTTTGGGCAATATAAATAGTAAATACTAGAATTCAAATTCTGGATTTATTTCCGAGCACTGACGATGAATATGAGTCTTTTTTTCTTTATTTTTTTTTTTGATCTAAATATCACGAGCAAAAAATAAGGAAATTGTTCAGAGTTTTTTTTTTTTCTCCTTGTTTTTTTTTGTTTGCCTTTCCAATCTGCCGAGAGATTGTCAAGTGGAAACTGTCATAATTTTTGCCAGAGCCAAAGGCTTTTATTAAGAGAACGACCTGGAAGAATCACTCCATTTAGTGTGGTGATCCTGCCGGGATTTACGAGGTCATCTTTCCAGGGAGCTTTGCTCCAACTACGAATTCCACTCAGACACTCCACACAATGACACAATACCATAGAACTGTAGAACACACAACTCTTTCTCTCCTCTCTCTCTCTCCCTCTCTCTCTCTCTCCATCCTGCAGTGCAAGCTAACATTATTTTATTAAGTAGTATGGAGAGTTGGAGAGTTGGAGCATGGTATCGTATAATACCATTGCTATTGTATAGCTTTTTCCATATTCGCCAACCTAAATTCACTCATACTGTTCGACTATGTATATCCTCAAATGCAGACGTATACGCGGTCCATTTAATCCTCTGATTTATATGCGTGTATACAGGATATAAGTCTCATTTAATATAAATACCATATGATTTATACATACAGTCAAGTACAACTCTCGTAGTTGTCCGTGTACTCCTCTAATTTTATTATCAAAGTTGGATATTACAGGGAGGAAATGCGGCATAGAGAGAGACAGAGAGAGACAGACAGACGTACTGCAGTTCCTCCCGTCTTGGATCTTTGTGTGGATTGGTTATGGTGAGATTGGAAATTGAGAGTGTCTTTTGGATACCTATGGATACAAAGTCAACTAAGTACAAGAGAGATGAAATTGATTTTTTTTTACACGCCTTCATTTTTTGTATTTTTTTTTTTATTCTATTGTACTTTTGTGCATTTAGATGTAGATATTCAGCTGATATTAGCAATTTGCAATTTTACAATTTCCATATTTGATTTTTCCCTTTGTGCATATTATGAATTGAGATATTGAGAGATTATAGATTTTTCCTGTGGAAATCTCAAAATCTCCTTTGTGTATTTTGTCATATTTTTTTGTATTCAGCTTGAAGAAGAAAGAAAAAAAATCGTGGGGATATTGATATGGAATATATAGTGTGACGAGGATGACAAGTGAGAGCATTGAACGATGTTAATTTTTCCGTCGTAACATGAAAGTGAAATCCTATAAAAAAAATGAAAAAAACCTAACGATAAGTGTAAATGCACACTGACGACGATGACGATGAGTATCATTTATCATGTATATGAGGGCACCCGCAGATTCCTGGAATATTGAGCATCTGAATATATTTGTAACTGCCCTTCTCTGTCTACGAGACTGATAAATATCCAATGAATGTACCGAGACGGAGAAATGTGAGCATTGCATATACGATAGGTATTTTTAGGCAAGATAACGGTTGGAGAGACAAATTGTGAAAAAATCCATTCTTTCTTATTGCTTCTTTCAGTAGATAAATATCGAGAATATCGAGAATATCAAGAATATTAACATGAAAATGCAAAAAAATACAATAAGTTATACAATAAATGGCTTTCTCGTTTTCTTTTGTTTGTTTGGTCATGTGAATTTCACGTACAATTATACACAGCTAGATTTGTTTTTTTTCGTCTCTTAAGTGAAAAAGAGCGAAATTTGTACATAATAATTAGATTTTTTTTATGTATCGTATCAAAGAGAAATATAAAAGTAGTCGCCTGTAGTTTCTATTGCCGGCTTTATAAATAGTTTGGCCCAGATATCTCTGGTTGGAAAGTGAGTTAGAATAAGGGAGACAGCGTACTAAATGTGTGAGTGCATCTTCGTAAGTAGAATGTAGAAATGTTATAGTTGTTCGGTCGTTGGTCGTTTTGCGAATGGACTTTGTTTTCTCTTGTTTCTGTTTATTGTTTTGGCTTTCGCTTTCCCTTTTATACATACAATATACAGATATACGTATGTATATATTAAAAGAGTCGGTAGTTTGATCAAGTTGTTTGTTATGTGAATGTGGAGTGGGGGGACAACAAACATCATGTGAAGCTCCTTTTCCCCAGTAATACTCTCTGATATTTCTAGTCGTATCGGATACGATACGAAGAAGGAATGGAATGTCTCATTTAGGTTACAAAGCCCGTGGAGGCAATCTCGATGGAAAACAAAATTAATCACGGTTCCCTGTTGCTGCTACTTCTCCTTCTCTCTCTCGCTGTTTTTATTCCTGTGACTATTACTTTTTCCCACTCCAAGTTGGAAACAAACACTCACACACATTCCTGTACTTCTGTATTTTAGTGTATGGAAAGTCGGACGGAGGATTTAGTCCTAGAATAATAAAAAAAACAACAACTCTGGATCTGGATTTACTTTATATATTTCCACCCGCCCTTTCCGAGACCAAAAAGAGAAAATTACAGATATAAAACGAACACGACATCAACGCAACTATTTCATCAATTGTGAGCATTTAAACTTAACTCCTCTGATCCAGGAAATCGGCGGCTTGGTGGTGAATAGTCAATGCTTGAAATTCACAGGGCAATAATTAAAATACGGAGATCATTCCACTGATTGCTTCCAAAACTATAACCATAGAATTCCATGATAATTAGTTTTCATTTCATTTGAAGTCATCCCATTCATTCAATTCAATATGATGATTTCCACACAGTTATGGAATATTGAGGATGGGGAACTGGATTTTTATTTATTTTTTGCACACGCTTCCATGACTTTGTGCGCAATTCATTTCATTCCATACATTCGCCATCTTTTATTGCACAATATAGTATATGTGGTGGTGCTTGTTGTGTGTGTGTTGTACTGGCTGACGAACTGGAGCTCGAGCTCACATGTAAGTACACACACATGGTTGGATTACAAATCCAAAGAAATGTGGGCCATGACTCCTCACCACATAAGTACAACTCTAAACTTTGTAGGAAGAGAGAGAGATAGATAGAGAGAGAGAGATAAATATACATATGTACATAATGTAAGATATATCTGTGGAACTGTAGAAGAGAAGAAGAAGAAGAAAGAATTTCATGGGAATTTGCGAGTGTGTGCTTGTTTCGTCTGGATTATCGAAATTTCTCTCTCGTCTATACCCTCGTTTTTATTTTTATTTTGCTTTTTCCCTTTTCCTTTTGAACTCACGCTCAGCTGGATATCCGACCACGACCACAAAAATGTGGACATCTTTCCTCTTCACATTTGCACTTGTACTCGCTATCCTTTCAGTAGGAGTCCCATCTACACTTACGTCTACGCATACTTGTAAGATATATGCAAACACCCATACGAAAATTAAAAATACTTGTAGATATGCACTCGGCACAGTCGTCCAAATATATTATCCCTATTACATTTATTATGTGTCGAGAGAGAGAGAGAGACAAAGTGAGAGAGAAAGAGAAAAGAGAGGGGAAAAATGAGTTGCATTGTTAAATGTATTTTGAGGTTTCTTCAATTCTTTGTTCTCGCTTTCTTCGCCTTTTGTTTTACGGATATACGAAGGAGACAGTCGACAAGAGTTCAATTAAATTGTCTGGTATCGCCGACTAATTTGATTCCACAATTGAATTTTCTGTCTGTCTCTGTCTCCGTGTGACTGTGAGTGAAAGAGTCAATTTTCTGTGAGTCTTAAGTCGTTCATCTTCAGTTTTCAGTTTGATTGGGAGAAATAGAAAAGAAGGAAAAGAAGACGACCAAGAAAAAAGAGGAAAGAATTGAGAAAATAATAAAATGGGGAGTAAAGACACGTCAGCAGAACGAGAAAAAAAGTAATGTGTGTGTGAGAGAGAGAGTGAGAGAGAGCGAGAGAGAGAGAAGTGGCAGTGGAAGTAGAAAAAGAAAGTGATGATTTAGGTTATGACATTGAACATCTTCTTTATATTTCTTTCCCACTTTTAACTTGACTGAGCTGTACAATGCATAAGGTGAAAGAGAGAAAGAGAGAAATGGAGAAGGGAATGACATCCGGACGACAATGATAAAAGCTCGAAGGCAAACTCTTTAGGATTCGGTTCGTTGAGCTAGTTACGATCCCCTAATCATTACCACAACAGGCTGTGCATACATGTGATTGTAATGACAATGTCCTCCGTTGTCGTCCTCAACGACCACCGATCGAGCCTTGCGAGAGACAGAACGGATAACCAGAATACAAATGACTCGCTCACATACAGTCAAATCAACCCTACAAGTAGAAATGCGCGAGGAAAGTAGGATATGTTCTTTCGTACGAGCTCCTGGGTATTCTCAAACCTAAAATGGGGAGGGGGTGGGACTGGGGACTGTCAGGAGTTGAGAAAAGGACTGGCGGTCTGATGGCAGAAATTTTGTCACGACTAGGATTCAATTCAATCGTGAGATTTTCTTTCCCTGGGAACATGTGGATAGACTCTGCTTCTTCCTCACCATTCAGTCATTCACATACACACAAAAAATTCAGCCCTTCTCAATGTGAATTCAAGCTTGGAGTTGGAGTAGTCTAATCTAAGGGAAAGTGAGGAATTCGTATGAGAAATTTGTATAATTAAAATCGAATTAGCTTCCCCCCCATTTCTCTACATAAAAATGATGGGATATGGAATGTATAATTTTAATGCTTTTATATGAGTAGGTATGTATTTATATGAGAATTTATTATTATGCCCGTTGGATTACAACATGTCTTCCGAGATTTCCCTTGTATGTAATTCACAATTTGTGTAGTAGAGATTTCTTTTTGGTGATGTGAAAACCCCCACATAAAGGTTTTTGAGTAAATGGTATAGAGAGAATTGGGAAATTGAGTGAGTGAATTGGACTCACTCTCCGAGTACTTATACAATAGAGAAAGAGCAGAATGCAGTGAGTTTTTTTTTTTTTTTTGCTGGTAGGGAATGATTTTGATGAAATTGGAAATTGGCACACTTACCAAAAAAAAGAAAACTCCACGACTCTCGACTCATCTTATGAAACTACATGATGTCGACAGTCGACAGTCGACAGTCAATATGCCTTGACTGCTTGTCTCTATATCTATATCTATATATATGGAATGGAAAGTGGTGACAAAAGGGATGGGATATTTGTGATTTGTGATTTGTGTACGTACCGCAAGTTGAGAGCAGATGCGATTCATTGACCAGAGCCATTTCTCTCGTGGAGTCATTCCTTTGGTCTGTCTCTCAGGAATCATGACTTTGGGTGGTTCCTCCTCAAAGCTGACACTCTTCAATGTTTTGTCTTTCCCCAAAGGGACTTCAAGTGAAGATTTCCTCTCTCCTCCATCATCCCGTAGAGAAATCATGGTGTCATCCTGGATTTCATTCAGGAGAGCCAATTTAGTTGTGGGTGAGCTCGTCCCTGCTGAGTCAGCAGATGTTTTCCGAAGGTGTCTGGATGATGACATGGGTAGTTGTCCCATTTCATCATCCTGCTCATCATCATCCAAATATTCTTCTTCATCCTCCTCGGGATGTCGCTCCAGTCCTAAATTATCCAGACGAGTCAATGCTCCAATCCCAAGTCCCATCTCCAATTTGATACTTCTTTGACTCCCTTTCCGATCCAAACCGGACATCCATTCCTCTCGCTCTAATTCCAGAGAATTCTTTTTGGAGCCTCCACTCAACCATTCCTCTTGACTTTGTCGTCGGGACAAAATCACATCCGCATCCATTGAAGTAATCACAGAGTTTTTGGTCATGATGCTCGGCGGTGGACTCATCATGTCCACAGGCTCAAAAAATGCTCCTGCTTGTTTCTTCCCTAAACTCACTCCATATGCATCATAACTGAAGGAATCTTGAGCTGAGAGTGTGGCTTGTTTGGCTATCCTCTCCTTTTGTTTTTGCCAGTATTGAGCTTCAAATTTGTCATTTGCTTCCGGATCTCGAATTCCTATATATGAATACGTATACATTAAATAAAATTCAAGTTCACATTTATGTACCATAAAAAGCTGGATATTATACAAAAGAAAATAGAGAGTTACATTACGAAATAAATTACCAGGCTCGGAAGTGTTGGATTCGAGGGAATCCATGTGGACTGGACCACTAGTGCCACCATTATAGGCTTCATTTGTAGTGCCATCCTCATACTGGGAGTCATACTGTAAATTCCCACGACCTCCCAGCGTTTTCCCATCTCCGTAGCCATCTGGATCATAGGATTCATCCCAGTCGTTGTAGTCCTCTGGACCTGAAACATCATTTTTCCATTTACATTTTGAAATGTTGAAAAGAATTCACGTATAGACAGATGGAGAGAGACAGAGATATACATAGAATTATGATTGAAATACCTGGACCATAGTTGTCATCATCCATAGAGACGGAATATCCCATATCGATGGACTCTTGAACAGTGACTTTAATTCCATTTTTAAAAGTCTGCGTGTCACCAGGTTTGAGGGATGATATAAGGAGATTTTCGGTTGGGAGAGGGACATCAAAACTTTGACTATGAGCTCCTGGTACAACACCAACACCAACACCCACGCCAACGCCAACACCAACACCAGCAGTCCCCTCCAGTCCATAATCTCTAGTGGATGTTTGTCGTCGGAAACTTGCACGGCGAGAGATGGAGTTGGCACGCTCGACAGAGGAGGAGGATGCTGCGATTGCGGAGGAAATGATGGTCGTGGAAGAAATGGGGCCGGATGAGGATGGATGACCCTCATATGGAAGGGAAGAAGACAAATTTTCGGCACTTTGATATGCATAATTGTACTCGGTACTGGACTGAGAGTGAATTTTGTGCAGTTGTGTCTTATTATTATTAATATTAGTGACAGTGATGATGGAAGGGATGGATTTCGAATCAGGTCCAATATGATGAGGATCTTGATCATCATACATGTCTTGAGTATCCCCTTCCACATCCGGATCCGGATATCCATAGTAGTCCCCATACTCATCATAGCCTTCTTGCTCTGCCGGATAGTAGTAATCATCATATTGTTCTCCAGATCCTTGTGAGTCTAGTTTATGTGGTGAATGTGAGGATGTCGTCCGCGGATTCCCAGGTACATTCACAGCAGAGGTTTTGGCTACTACTCCAATTCCAGAAGAAGTCACCACTGGGATGATGGCTGTAGTCACGGGACCCGTCTGATGAGGATGAGGATGGGAATGTATTGCTGTGGCAGTCGTAGTAGCAGGCGTGTTTTCATCATAATACCCGTATTGTTGAGGATCTGTTGTAATCAAATTCCCACTCTCATCATAGTAAGAATTGGCATCATACTGAATATAATTCCCAGCCTCATCATAGTAACCACTATAGTCCCAATTATTCTCATATCCCATTTGATTTTCATAGGCCATCGTGGGATCATCAGTATATTGCTGCTGTGAGTGAGGATGAGCTCCAGGAACTGGAGCAAGTGGTACTATTGCAGTGGTGGGGGCAGTGGACGTAATTGGGAGGGGGAGTTTGGGTAACGAGATGGCTGATGCAGAATTATATTTGGGGTCATCGTAGTGGTAGGTGGAGGAGTTATCTTTATTTGTTGTGGTGTTGGTGGTGGTGGCTAGTGCTGTGACGGTGGCTGTTTTCGTGGTAGTGAGGACTGATTTGACAAAGCCAAGGACACCACCCACAGCTGACTCCACACCCGCACCCACCACGTGAGCTGCATGGGCTGCATTATGGGCTGCATGGGCTGCTACTGCTGTGGGGAGAGCAGCAGCAGGGGTGGGGGCGGTGGCGGTGGGGAGGGGGGTAGTTGTTGACTGTGGAGGTACTTTGGGTAACTCTTTGTACGTTTTGGTTGTGTTGTTGTAGTGGTCCCGAGTGTCTCCCTCTGTACTCCAGCCTTGGTTATCGTAAGAGTAACTGCAAACAAACAAACAAACAACATAATCAGTTCATAGTCCCATTACATTTGACCAAAAAACCGGTCATTTAATTATTGTATTTAAATTTAAATCGTGCATTGCATATGTTGATGGATTTTGACTATTCACCTGCTATCAGCACCATAGTTTTCCGCTGTGGAAGGAACGGTTTGGGCAATCTCGCCGTCTTTACCATAAGCTGGAGCATCTTGTCCATAATCACTGCCACATAAAAAATCAATAGAAAATGTTACAAGGAATAAGGAAACATTTCCCCACACGAAATTCACTTCATTTTTTTTTTTTTTCAAACAAAAGGTCCAGGTATTATTATTCTTTTTCTGGGCAAAGAATGGCGTGTGGTTTTGAAAACAAAAGCTATAAATTCATAGGCTAACGAGAGTCTCGTTCTCGTCACGAGACATCAAAAGAAAGAATCCGGATTTATTAATGTCAAACAAACAATCGATAATTACTTGGTACTTTGTAGTAAGTACGAAGTAAAAAAGTACAAATCACAAGCTTGTTTGGATTGGATCATTGGATTGCATTTGTATTTTTGTATTTGTATTTGCATTTGAATTTGAATTCGCATTGCGTTTTTGTACAGGGCAGAACGGATTCTTTATGTAACTTTTGGTATTTGTGACTTCCGGATGTTCTTAATGATTACAATATCAAGAATACATGTATATATATGTATATATAGAGAATATTGAATGGATTTCTGAAACTAGAAACTTGAACAGTGAGACGGACAATACAATCGTATAATAGTCTAAGAAAATGAGTATAATGAAGAATGGCATGACGCATCATTCATCATTCCGAATTGGACAAGGAAACTTGACCTCAATGTGTACGAGACAAACACAATATTTTATATTTATAATCACGTCCGAATAGTTCTTGGATAAGGGACACACAGCACACAGGAAAAGCTGCTTTGTTCAAAAGTGTTTCCACCACGCAAAAATCTAATTTCAAAATCCTCAAAACTAAATCTGCAATATACGATATATATTTCACACAATAAAAAATAGTTCTCACAAGTTTTTTCTTTCTTTTTTTCTGGTAGGTACGATAAAGAGATTACAAAACTAGATTACGGATCGTCAACTAATACTAAATGTGTGTCCAATACAACTTTTTTCAATGCTGATATACTTGTATAAATGTATAATCATAATCATAATCCCTATCTGTATTATAGGTTTTTATTCAGGAATCGACTAAATTGTACGTGATTTGGACTTTTGACTACTTCAATTTCCCCGTATTCCCGCAATTCTGTGTACTTCCTACACTATATTTTCTTGAACAAAATTTCATGGGAAACACTGCAATAGACTTGTTGACCTCGTTGTTAAAATGGTAGCCCTGAGATGACTGGGATTAAGATTCAAAAGGTAAAAAGTTTTCTCCTTTATAATATGGGAAATTGTAAGGCTCTTCCCTAAAGAAAAAAAGGTTTTAAAGATTCATTTCCCGACAATTCCAGTTGGATATTCGGCTCAAAGTTTCTCCTCGGTATATATATATATACCTACTTTTCCCTTCAAAGAACTCTCCAACTCTCAAACTCTATGCAATACAATACAATGCATGCAAACACAGAACCAAAAACTTTGGACTGAAAAGAAAATCCTACAATTCAATTCAAAAGACCATTTTCAGTTCATTTTTGTCTTGGGTTTTTGGGGGGCAGGGGTGTAGAAGTCTAAAAGTACGGATACGTTGACCCTTCTTGTATATTCAAGGCCATAATAATAATTCTACAATGTTAGAATTTCCGCCTAGATTTATGATAGGTATATATATTTGAAATGGGAATCGGCAGTAAACATATAGATTGCTCCAATATTTTGACAACTACTCGTACATCCCATGGAAATTTCTTTGGATGTTGAGTTCAGTCTATTGCTAATAATAATAATAATAATGAAATTGGTTGTTGTTATTGTTGTTGTTATTTGGGATGATGATGATGATGATGATGATGATGATGAGTGACTTACCCATAGTCTTGGGAGTATTGGTCATAGACGGAGTCCTTTTGGGCGTACTGATTATGTGAGTATGAAGTGGAAGAATATCGATCATTTTCATATATTCGACTATTGCTGTCAAGCACATCTTGGTGATAATCTCCTGGGCCATCGTCGGGATACAAAGTGTCTTGCCTGTCCAAACTTTGCGTTCCACGACTATTATTTTCTGTACAAATACAGACACACACACACACACAAGCAAATGAAGAAAAAAAAAGATTAATACATCATGTCAAACTCAAAATGATGTTCTCCATGTCAAAGTCAAGTATCAAAAGTATATCATACTAGACAAACTTGTGATATTTTTGGACAACCCACCAACCCACAAGATTTGGGCCACCACAACCAAAACAAGTTTCCCTTCCTCGATATCTGTAATCTGTGTACATTTACATGTACAGTTACATTGAAGCAAGTGTTAATAGATTGTTGCGCTTTTATTATTTATTCCACATTTAAAACTTTTTTTTTTTTGTTGAGGACTTGTGGTGAAAGTTCTTTTAGCTTCCTAGCATTAATTTTCAAGATTAAAGACTAGCGAGAGTCTAAATTCTCTAAAGTCAGAGGAAGATTGATTCAAAAAGGAGCTCATTTCTATATCTATAGTTTGTAGTTTGTCATTTGTCGTTTGTTTTATACTGAAAATAAACTTGAAGAAAGGAGGAAACGACGACGAAGACGAAAGATGTCAACTTTCACACAAATGAAGGAGAAAAAACGACGACTATACATATAAGATATATATATATTCGTATATACATTCAGAATTGAGTCTTTGTGTCCTTTTTGGTATGGGTGAAAGAAAGTTTTTATGTGGTAATTTATGCGTCATCCTCTGTCAAAAGTTAAGTGCTATTTCAAAACCAACTCATCATACACATGTACATAAACAATAAACTTGAATGAAAAGTTTATATGTATACGTTCTTTGAAACATTAAACTGACGAGAATTGAAGACGTAGACTGGGATGATAATAATAATTGTAAAAGATATATACGATATTGTCATTTATATATACAGACAATATGAATGGAATAGACAGAGCAATTCTCTGAGAGAATGAATGAATGAATGACTTGACGATGGAGAAGTGAGACTTGGGAAATCCTAACAATTTAATTCGCCTAAACAAACATTTCATTTCATTTCATATTCCCCCTCTGTGCATTATTCTCTTAAGCAGGAATTTTGAGTAATAAAAAAAAGTTTAGAGGTTTTCTGCCTGTGGAGTCAACATGAGATCTTTGGCCATGGCACATCGTATCATTAAGAATCCACAATCTCCTTGCACATACATCTGAACATTTTGAACCAAAGAATTCAATTAAATGTGTATTTAAAAAGTAGAAGAAAAGCTCTTACTTGGAATTTACAAATTAATTCATTTAAATTATTTCCCTGAGAGAAGGAATACGCAATATTCTTTTTTCGTCTGTGATTTAATTAATAGCTTTGCATTGTAGACGTCATTGGACAAGGGGAAATAATTATTTGCTGTGGTGCGAGGACCACCCCGATTTAACTTCCTCAACAGGGTACAAATGACCAATTTGAAATTTCAACATCCGCAGTGCATCTTCTAACTGTTTAATTCTTGTTATGGTGTTAAAAATTAAGCCTACTATGACTAAATACAATTGAAAATTGAAACGATTCTGAATTGAATGTATAATTGTAAAGTTCAATGACGGACGACTGACAAAGGACATTGAGATTGAGTCCCTGCATTTATTTTTTCATGTGAGAAAAATTGTCCTATTTTTGCTGTATAATTTGGGGAAAAGCTCCTACGAGTTGTTGATACTTGACATTTGAACATTTTGAACATTGGTGATTAATGTATGAGGGAAATGAAAAGGAGTTGTAGTTTAATTGTCGTTTACTGAGGCGTTTAGCGTAGTTGTGCGGTGATTGGGAGTAATCTTGAGCGTCGTCGTAATCATCACTGTATTGCCGTGTGTAGGAATCTTCCTTTCGGTAATTATACCTGCAACAACAAAAACAAAAACCATTCAGAGTACAAACATAAGATATATTCATATTAAATATTAAATATCACTCCTCATATGACGGATAATTAATTTTTTTATTACTGAAAACGGTGTATTAAATAATTAAATGCTAAAGCGGCCATTAAAAACGTCTTTACGAGATGAGTAACTAATAAATTCTATGGGCATAAAATGCCAATTCACTAATCTGTACTTGATATTTATTGTGCTGTATATCGTATTTTCTGATGGAACTTTCCCTACGCTTTCCCTTTTCGGGGTTCTTTCCCCTTTTCCTCGTTTCCCTTCCTCTCCATCCTTATGTTACACTATGACTATGAATAAAAAGGAACGTTGAGACAGAATGTGAACTCTCATATCATTTCATTTCATATTCCTATCTACTTTTCACACACAGCTACATAGTCGCACTCTATTTAAATGTGAGAGGTGATGATTTATACTGTGCAACATTTCACAAAATAAGTAAGCATAAAACACATGAGGAAATTTACTACTTTACACATTGGGGGTAAGAGAATGAGAAACCCTCCCCCCCGTTTTCACTCTATACCTCCCCACCTACAGTGTATAAGGTACATGTACATACAGTTGGGCAATGTAAGTACATAGTGGGCATGTCTCTGTCTCTGTCTCACGTTGGACAATCCTATAAAAATAATGTAACATGGGAAGGCTAAAGGTTATAAATCTAAATTTCCTTATATCTTCTTTATCCATCTCTTCGTCTCCCTTCATTCCATTTCCTTTTTGTGCATATTACATTCTCACTCTTTCATGGATTACCCTACAAAGGAAGAGACAGACAGAGAGAAAGAAGGATGGAGTGGCTATAAAAAAAATGAGCGAGTTCAAAGTGTATCCCATTATGATAAAATATACTGGACATTTTTCCATGCAACTTGAGCTAATTAATATGTATGTACAGAATATTGAGACTGAGACTGAGGGAATATACTATACAAAATACAAAATTTTGAGACGGAGGAGAAGGGAAAAACATACGATATGGAATGAGCCGAGGTCAAAAACTCATTATCATTATAGTCCATTTAGTAGACTGATTATGATTGTACCAGCTCAAGTGTATGGAGAGACAGGTTCATTTGTATCATAGTGTATAGACTACACAGAGTATTCAACACTTAGTACCTACGTGCACACGCGGAACGTTCAAGTCATTTTGTCATTCCCAACAACTTACAACTGCCCCTAACGGACTCTCTCTCTCTCTCTTTTCTCTCTCTCTCTTTCTTTCTGCCTACTAATATTCCCGGGGAGGAAACATTTTACTTCTTTTGACTTTCTCCTCTCTGTACATTTCCCTCAGATTTTTGTATACGCTCCAAAAACTTTTATAATGCACTCCGAATGTCCTCCTCACAGTAATAATAATAAAGCGTGTATAAACGATGTGGGTGGAGACAGAGAGAGAGAGACCCGAAACTCTTTGAGAGTCAAATTAACTTGAACAAACTAACAAACAAGAGAGAGAGAGAGCGAAAAGGAGAAAGAAACATTGGCGAGTTTTGAGAATCAACAGGACCATAGGCGTAGCACACAATCATATACAGTAGTTAAATACTAAAATCCTAGCGACTCCTCTCACGAGTAAAGATAATTTGTTGCCCAGTATTTCCCGAAGGAATCTCTCTCTCTCTTTCTCTTTCTCTCAATCCAAGAAAAGTTCATACCTACAAGGAATATTTATACGAGTGGAATGAATAAGTTGAGACTCAATTCAACATCATACAACTCCGATTACTACAATTTGTAAATATTGCCCGTAGCTTTTCCGCCCGCGTCCTATATAAATCAAGGAGGGAATTTTGCGTATGATTCCATATAATTACCCATAGAAAATACTAAATACTGTAGTTGTAGGTTGTAGTTGTAGTTAGTTATACATACAACGGTGGAGCTCAAGCTGGAGTGTAGATGGTCTTTTCCCTATTGAAACTTGCAGTAATAATAGGTAGAATAATGGTAGTAATGACGAACATACAGATATTTACAAGATAAAAGGCAACTGTAGAAATGCAAACAGACTCATTCGCTCAAAGCTTCTGACTGTATCCGTTTGTATTTCCTACTTGGAATTGGAATTTCGAATTTTAAGTACACTCCTAGCATTTCCTAGGGAGAGTGAGAGTGAGGCTGAGCGTGATTCCATCGCTCTAGAGAAAAGTTAAAGGGAATAGAAAAAGAAGAAAGTATGAAGGAAAAACATAGCTGTAGAATTTACGGGGATTCAAAGGATTACGCTGGAAGAAGTTTCCTTGCATTGTTATGTGAGATGTGCTCAACTCTGTGCATCATATTCTTTGTGGTGTTTCTCACAGTTCTCAATGGACTATCTCCATAATTAGTGCCATTCCAAGAAGATACAAAAAATAAAGACCACTCATTCCTCCTCTCTCTCTCTTTTCTCTCTCTCTCTCTTGTATTCATCAGTTTCAGATTATTAATAAATCCCTCTTAATACCCCACATGGTTCATACAGTTGAATTCTTACAATTAAATTACAATACAATGTTTCTTTTGCTTCTCGCCTCTCGTCTCCACTAATTATAATCATGAGGTAACAAATTAAACTTTGCACTTTGATTCAAAAAATAAACTGAAAGTGAAATGAGATGCGATGCGATGTCACAAACTGTAAATTGTCGTTGAGTTGAAATTGGAAACGGAAGAGAATTCTCAATGAGACATCCTCCATGTGATTGTAATCCTGTTATCCTCATTAAATCCTTTGGGTGAGTTTTAAACTTGGAGCTAAATAGCATTAGGATTGAGTAGTTGAAGGGAAAATTCAAATACAGCCAATTGCAGCACTTAATAATGAGATCATTGGAGAGCCCTAATCATTTCCAATGAGTCCACGCAAAGATGAGGCTAATTTGAACTTGATTATAATTATACTAAGGGCTACCCATTTCCTATATTCCTATAATATTCCTATATGTCGTGGCTCCGGAAAAGAGTATTTTGAGCAAAGCGCATTGACGTAAGACCTGACGTACCCGTCATTCCATGAATCGTGTCTTCGGTAAGCACTAGAAAATCAAATTACAAATTAAAATCCAGCTCCATATTCCCCATCAGGAATGTTTAATTATATTACAATTAAATAGTATCTTCTTTTAGTTTAAATGTTAAAATTACCTGTAAGGTTTGTCGCTTTGAGGCCGGCTGTTGTAGTAAAGTGGTTCAGTCTCGGAGTCTCTTGGGTCGTCCCAGTATTGTTGCTGTTGTTGTGGGGTGAGTTGTTGTCGGGGATGGCGAGAGTGTGGCTGTTGTTGTTGATGGCTTTGGGTCTGTGCCGTCAAGTGCTGTTGAGTTTTTGTGTGATTTGATGAAAGTCCATGGGTTTGAGGAAGTTGACGATGACGATGGAGTGAGGTGGGTGGTGGAAGGTAGGCGGATGGGCATTGACTCGAGTTGTTCCGATAGTCATCATCCTTCTCATAGGAATTCTCTCGACTGGAATTTAAAGAGCGTTGCGGTGTGACCAACTGATGTGCTGCCGAGAGGAATTGTGAAGCAGAGGAATTTGGATGTTGACCCACTGGGTAGTTCACATCGGATGTGTAGTCACTGTCCTCAGATACTCCAGCTACACTCCCCACCAAAAAAAAAAAAAACAATACACAAGGATATAGAACATGAAATTAAATTAAATTAAATGAGAATTAAAATTTAGAACATGTGTTCATGTACAGATATATCTCAATGGACTGGGATAATCTAGGTCACTATACATTTCCATATTTCTTTTCATTTGCATCCGTATGCAAGGAAGCTTAAAGGTACTCGGGACTACCTATGGAGAGAAAGCAGGTAATCTAGAAAAAGGCCGAGTGAAAGACAAAGACAAAAGAGAAAGAGAAAGAGAAAGGGGGGAAGAGAAAGAAGGGAATGGAAGCGATTTGTAAGCAAAGCAGATATGGAAATAAGATGAAATCATCCAAGTAAAAAAATTCAAATTGGTTAGTCGTCTTCGTCTCAGAGAGTAAGAGGGAAAAAACCTTGGATAGATTCTTTCTCTCTTTCTCTCTCTCTCTCTCAAAATCTTATGAAATGGACTACCATCAAAATTCAAATACTAAAAATAATCTCATATTTTATTATATTACACAATTCCCTTGACTTTCTCCTTTCCTTTCTTTTGTATGTGTATACTCCATGATGTGACACAGAAGCCGAAACAGTTGAGGAAATGAGAAAAAATCTGCAAAATCATCCCACTATGTGACTCCTCTCGAATTTTCTGAATCTCCAGACCGGATTTGAAATTCAGAATTTGGAATTTGGAATTGGTTAAATTATTATTTTATTTACATATATTTCTCCTTATTTCTTCTTGACGATGCAACGAGTCTCAGCTCCTTTTGTCTTTACCTCTGTTTCATTGTAAATGGTAATTTCATGAATTGATTAAACCCCGTGCCTGTTTTACTCTATGTGTAAAATGAGCACCATCAATATTAATATATACAGACATATATACAGATATTTATGTACCTATATATAATAAAAATTGAACTCTCACTTTCCAATTAAAATTGAAATTGAAGAAATATAAAATGCATGTTGTAAGTTGGAGAACAATATTTTTCATTTGCATAATCATCATCAAGAAGTATTCTTTTGTCTTCCAATTTCTATACACTAAAGCTTTCCCAATATTGAGGAGGAGTCAATAGACAAAAAAGGGAATTTGAGAGCATTTCCCGACAACTTCAATAAATCTCCATGTGAATGAATGAATTGCGAAATGAAAATGTCATTTTGACCTTTAGCAAAATCCACAAATAAATAAACAACAAATTCCTCCGAGACTTTTCCCTTGTCGATAGACATATTGTTCATGGAATTACGATTTACGTGGAATATATTCTAATGAGGATTTTAATGTAGATGACGTATTAAAAAGTTAAAGAAAAGTTGATAGTCCGTGAGATGAGAATTGAGGAAAGTTGGCTATGACAATCTCAAGAACAAAGAGTATTCGGAGTCCCTCATTCACCAGTGCAAATTATTATTATTTAGTTGACGGAAAGAATATATATTTCTATTAACACTCGCTCTCTTGTCAGCTCCTGTCTCGTCTCTTCCAACTTCCAAACGACAACGACTCGAAAGAGAAAAGGGAAAAACACTGACAATATATAATGTCTATATATAACCGTAATGACTGAGATGATGACAAGTCATTCTTTTGAAATATCTTTGATCTTGTATCTCTCCTTCTTTCTCCTGTCTGTACATCAGTATCAATTCAAAACATGCACATAACATATGTACACACAAAGCAGTGACTTTGACTTTCTCCATCTCCATCATCCATCTCACATTCAAGGTTCAAAAGATTTAAACAAATGTGTCTTGTTTCTTTACATTTTCCGAGGCTTAAGGAAAATCTGAGCTCGTTCAAGGAAATGCTAAGCAAATAGTAAAAAGTGTGTATTCTCAACTCTTCTTTGTTTCCTCCTCCTCTCTTTTCCATCTGTCTCTCTCGTCTCTTCTCTGTGTACTCTTCTCACAACTTGAGAGCAAATAAAACTGTTTGTCAAGGCTCCAGCATAAATATATATATAAACAAAATCAATGAGATTTTCATGTGTATAAAAATCGGGAATGTGAACAGAGACAAAAAAATCCAATGAAAATCTTCTTTATTTTTTTTTCCCCTTCATCCACTTTATTCAACTTTCTCCATCTTCAACTGGATTTTGACGACACACATTTTACTTTCACTCCTCATTAATTTTGTATCCAATGCTCAGATTTTTATTTCCTTTCAATTAAAAGTATATGATTCCCTCAGATTTGATATATCGTTGAAAGCTCAAGGCTCAATTTGATTGTCATTGGATATTTACATATCTGTACATTTGCGGTCTACTGATATCGTAAATACGGCACATGAAATTTCAATTTCAAAATTCTCAATCAAATAAATTTGTTTTATTGGTACACATTGTACAGATATTTGCAGTTGATATGCAATAAAGGAGATGAAAAGCTCCTTGGGAAACGGAAAGGAAATGAAATCAATTCCTCTTTGCTGGCAAACTCTATGTACATACAGAGGAAGTTGAATTTCATATTCAGGCAAAGAAGAAGCTGGAGGACTCTCTCTCTCTCTCTAATGACGTGGAAAATGAACGTTCATTCCACAAAATTGTCTTTGTATACATATATACACGATAGATAGTCTCTCAACTCATCGTCAGAAATAGAATATTTATCATGTACGAACTGGGAGAATGTGAAGGAACAGTCCGCGCAAGAGATTTTCTTGGTGCATGTGTATACTATATACATATTTATACTCAAGCTCTAGTCATTTTGCCTATGAGTTCAGTAAAGAAAGAGGAGAGGGTGTAAAAGTACATGGCGTGAATGGTCTGACAAGCGTTACACTCATCGTCGTCAGAATTAGTTAAGAGACGGTGATGAAGAGAGAAAGAGAGAGAGAGTAAATTCAGTCAAAATTACTTGAAAACTTGGATGAAATTAACAAGGAAAAAAGCTTGAATGGGGAAAAGGAAAGAAGTTTTCTCTCTTCCCCTTCAGGCCTCGTCTTCTTCTTCTTCGTCATCTTCTTCATCTTCTTCTCTTTCAATCTGTACTTCGTCCCCGGCATTTAAATTTGAGTCTCTCAAAATTGTCTTGTGGGATTTTTGTCTCTTGTGGCTCTTTCAGCTATTACACTTTCATTTTCTCTCCTCACCTCTCTCCCTGACAGTAATCATATTCTGGACTTTCTCTCTCTCTCTCTCTCTTGCTCTTGACGATGGAGCTATACCTCAACATGTATAAAATGAATAGAATACATAGATCGAAACCGAGTGGGTAGGTTTGTATCATTTTGTAACTTATATATATTTACATATATAGAAAACACTTGAAACTCGGGAACATCTTGATACGAATTTAATTTTGGACAAATTTCATCGAGAATTTGAGAATCGTTTTTACTACTCTTCTATTCTAACATAAATACGATAGTTTGTAGTTTGCACAACTTTTAGTATACGTAATTACTCCAGACGCATCAATACTCAAATGCTTACCAAATTCCAACATTTCCTCTCTCTGTTTTTTTTTGCATTCAATAAACTTTGACCTTTTGCTTGACTGTGTGGGGAATTAAATTATGTATCTATTTATACATTTAATTTCTACCCTATTTTTAATTTTCGTTCATGTTCATAGCTAAAAATATAAAGTGGGATGCGCGTAGGAATTTTTGATTGAAATTTGGCAGAGACAGAAACGGATGAGGAATTAGGAGGGACACACACATGAACAAAGTACGATTAAAATTAAAGGAAAAGGAAATGCATCCAGAAATTCGAAACCAAAATCCCAAATCCGAGCTCCCATCTTTCTTTCCCCATTCTTGGGAAACGCGGACGGACTTTGCTTCTACTTTAGTTTCTTTATGGGGAGAGAGAGAGAGAAAAAGAAAGAGAGAGAGAAAGAGATAGAGAGAGACAGACAGTGGATGGGAAAGTAAATAGAGTAATAGAAAAACAAACAATCCTGACAGGAAAATGAACTTCACATTTATCCCTAATCCCTGTACATGGCGAGCTTCAAGCGGATGATGTACAGACAAGTTGAATCCAATTTGGGACTCAAACCCCTCCCCTCCCCCTCCCTCTCCCCCCAGAACGAGTCCTAGTCCTTTACAAAACCGGCAAACTCACCACAGTACACAGACAAAACAGAATAGGAAGGTGAATCATCTATTACGGATATTAACTATGGATTTCCCAACCATTTCCTCAGGATTTCCGCTCATACACAATTTTATTTGACATGCGTGTGTGTGTGTGTGTGTGTGCATTCAAATAAAAACAATTTTGACGCCAGAAATCCCGTGTATAAACCAAAACCAAAACCAGAAAAGGTGTGGAGAAAGTAATAATAATAATAATGAATTTTCAAGGTCTAACGTCACTATAATGAAATCCAGAAATCTGAGTAACCCACAGTAATATAGAAGCAATAGTAATAATAATAATTATTACGATATTACTAATATTCAGTCTCTCGTCGTCAGTTCAAATCCACTTGTAAGTGTTTTCTCATTTCTTTCATCACATCAAGTGAAATGAAAAATACTTATGAGATGAGATCAAAGGGAGAGTCAAACACACACACACACACAGAAACACATGGCCATCGGATTTAATTAGCAAAACTAAACGGATGGCGAATTCTCCAGACTCTTCTACATATACTTTGACTTTGACGGGTGATGGTTACGGCTTCTTCCTGAAGAAGGGAAAAGAGATAGGACAGCAGTGCAATTGGCAATTACAAAAACTCTCCCTATACTCCTCATTCCCTTATCAACACTGCTTATGGTTCATCTTAAATGAATAAGGTCTGCTTTTTGTGGGCTGTTGGTTTGTCTGTCTACTCCAGTCAGTCTGTAGTCTCACTCTCTCTCTCTCTCTGCCCAAATCAAGTACATAGTAGACTCGCGTAAGTTTTCCAATGAAAATGAAATTGAAAAAGACTATGACAATGAGGATGGGCCAATATTTTTGGCTCCTGTTGTGTAGGACACTTTGACAGTGTCCACGGTTTCCTTTTCCTTTCCTTTTGGGTTTCAATTTCATTCTCATTCCCCTCCAAAGGTTGTTCAAGTTGAATTTGATTCCTAGGATTTGGTACGACCATCCACAATGGAATCTTTTCAATTTCCAATATAGACATTCCGCAGGAGTCGAATGACGGAATGACGGAATGACGACTGTACAACGTCAGACTGAGCATTGCACGATAAATTGACAAGCAATGGGACAAATACAGACTACACAGACTACAGATAATGACATCCACATGGACATGAACAACTAAAAAGGCCAATAAAAAGGACAGGAGAATCTCGCATCTCAAAGAAGTCCGCTGCCTGTCTTGTTTTTGTTCTTTCACTTGCGCTTGTTTGTGTGTATTTGTACATGGGAATTCCCCCCCCCCCCCCAAGCTAATCAATAAATGCGTATCTCATGTATGTACACACACACATGTGGAGGTGTCCATGTATAAAATTGTCACAATAATAGAACCAAGGTCTCATTCATTAGTAAATAAATTGTCCAGTCATGTTTAATATCAGCATATATTGTATACAAGACTATCCTCATCATTATCTCGCCCAAAACACAACCACACACACACACACTATATAGAGTCTAGAATATCCGTTGGGGGAAATTAAACAGTAATAAATACTCGGCAAGCAGTAGTCACAGGCATGCAATTGCCGTTTCTTGTACCTACTTTTTCTAATTTTCCTGGAATTGTTTCCAAATGGGAACCACAACTCATTATAAAGACTTGAACTAATCTACAAAGTATGTAAAAATTACAGGTGAGTGGACGTCGTTGAGAATCTTCATATTGAATTCTCCCCCACTGCTCAATAAATCTATCGCCATATGTAACTGTCGTCCTGCGAATATATTGTCTGTGATGATGAATGAGAGAGTTTTGCACGTTTCAAATGTCGGTAGTTTTACGTAGTCGTCATTTGAATCATTTTAAAGGAGTCATTTCATCTTTGGATTCATTTCTCCTTTCAACCCACCACTTTTTCGCGTTCAAGAGCAAATCCATTAAAAGATTTGGATTTGAATTTGAATTTGGACTTTGAATTCAAAAGCGCTCAAAGCGCTCAAAGACGTGGATTTGACGTACTGGACAAACTAAATATGTAGAGAGGCGAGTATACATTTAATGGAGAAAGTGTTGTTGTATCAATTCTTGAGGAACAGGAGTCTGCTTGCCTTGCTATAGTGTACTATTTTTTAGACGAAAACATGTAACACTCTGGAATTTGTCGATTGTTGACGTTTCTATTTCTATTGTACCCATTTAAGGGGGGAGAAAAAGGGAGGGGGGAAGTCAAGATTGGATTCATTTATCAAGTTAAGACTCTTAACTCCCTGTTTATAAACTGGACCTAAACTCAGTATGGAAAGGTGAAACGAAGCATGATCTACAAAGATTTGAAATGTACTCAGCGAAGGGAGACTTAGGCTCAGGACTCATTGCGTCTTTGGAGGAACAGTAAATAAGCGTGAGTCACATGTCCTGCCTTCCAAATTCAAACTCTCAAACTCTATAGAGATTGAGATTGCTCTATATTCTAAGATCAGATATATCGACACTGGCTTAGTCTCTTTTTTTGTCGTTGTCTTCATCTTTTATCGTCAAGTTTCTTTCTTTTCTGGATTTTAGATTTCCTTATAAAAGACTAAGTTTAACTCAACTGAACTATGAAAAAATCTCTATAAGAAACTTTTAAATTTATCCATCCATGATTGAAGACTACCGATAAAAGGTGAAGAGTCAAAAAGCCTCCCAGCTTTCTCACTCGGACTCCCTCTCAAAAACTAAAAGGAAATGAGAAAAATGGGCGGAGGGACAGAAAAAGTGAAAAAGTGCCAAAAGATTTATAATATAAAAAGTAAGTTGAAAGCTTCAAATTTTCAACTATGACATTTTCATCATTCTTAATGTTTTCCCAAGTTTCTTTGAAATGCTTGAAATCTCACAATGACAGCAAACTTCCACCAAATCTCTCTCACTTTTCCATACAAGCAAAGACACTTTCAATCATGGAGCATTAAAACTTTTGTCTGGATTTGACAGTTAATACTTGATCAATTAATCAATTAGCCTTGATTTTTGTCCATTAGTCCTCCTGATGACGACTCTCACCAAAGAATCTGAAAACTAAATATTCAATTTGTAGGGCCAGATGAGAAATGTGGAGAGGATATCCTTAGGGAGTAGTTTGCAAATATGATTTTGATTTGGTCTGTCTGTCGCTCTGTCTCTCTGTGTTTTTCAAACTCAAATTTCCACAACGTACATAATCCAAGATCTTTTATTTCTAGGAAAATCCCAATTTTTCATTATTTAATCTTTCTCTTCCTCTGCTCTCGCTGACATTTATACAGTGAGAGAGTTGAGGTTTTTTTTGAGATGTGGAGAAACTCGGAGCCGGCTTGCCTGTTCAAGACACAAGAAGCTCACTGGTGAATTTCTGAGTAGCTCGCATCGCGCATCAATTGTGTAATAGTAATTTATGCTTTTCCTCGTGTCAATCGACACGTTTAGAATACTGAAATGTGTACATAACTTTGTACTTTGTACTACAGTACAAGAGAAGCCAAAGAAGTCGTAGGAGCAGTAGCAGTAGCAAGTTGAAGAGGATACTGAGAAAAAAAAGAAAGAGAGAGAGAGAGAGAAAGAGAAAAGAAGGATGTTAAGTCTCCTTGGTTTTTTCATGATGTGGTGACCCAGTTTGAAAAAGAAAACCAAGATAGCTTAACTCGAGAGAGAAAGTCTCAGAATTACTTTCACAATGCGTACACGAACACGTACGTAGAAAAGGGGAGAGAAAGTCCTCTTCTCTCTCTCTCTCTCTGTCTCTCTTGGAAACTTGAATGCACTGCACTTGGTTGCATGTGTTTCCCTATATATGCGCGAGAACTTGTACATTACATTCAAATACACACAAGTTTTTTTAGGTATATCTGGAGATTTTCTATGTTTTTTTGACCAATAAAACTTTTCATTAAATCTCGCAGCGTCTCCTCACGATTCACGATCTTCCCCTTGAAAATACTTGACATAATAATAATATAGAAAAAGAAGTAGGAGGAGAAGAAGAAGGAAAAAAAAGTTTACAAACTCGTGTATTAATGTTTTAATTGCTCTAGTTTGAAGTTTCCATTCCATTTCTGGATTATTTCAATACGGAAATTAGTAAAATGAAACAACAAAAATTGTTTCTCGCCATCCGAATTAAAGAGAATGAGAGAGAGAGATGAGAGAGAGAGAGAGAGAGAAAGCTAGAGAAATACAAGTCATCAAAATGGTTCCTTTCAGACTATTTTTCTTTTGGGGGCAGCTGCAATCGGCCTTCTTCATATTGTAGTTTCCAGACTCTCAAATATCAAGTAAGACAAGATGAATCTCCAAGGACTAAAGATATTGTGCACTTTTTTTATATACATATTTTTTCCAATTCCAAAGAGAAAACGATCTGTAAAAGAGTTCGTCTGTTGACTTTCCTTGCACTGCATTTCCTTTCCCTTTGGTCCATTGATGAAATTTCTAGGCCAACATGTTTTGCCTTAAAAAAAAGTACAACATTTCCCAGTTTTATCGGCAAACACACACAAAAAAAAAATAATAACGAAAACTAACGTGAGAAACTGCAGGGAAGTAGCGCCATCAAACGGCAACTTTACACTCTGAAGTTTACGTGTGTATTTTTTGTTTTCACGGAATTATCTTCTTCTTCTTGTGTTCAACACCACAAATATACAGTCCACTATTAAGCTCGTATTTTGTTTTGTAGTTTTTTTTCGTATGTCTGAACATGAAAAGTAACAGAACAGTAGGAGTTGCATTTTTATTCTTGGAAGAAAGGATGTTCTGGACTATATCAAATTTTAGGTAGTGAGGAACTTTGTGAGTCTGCCGGTGGTCGTTGATTCCTCGAATAGAAGAAAAATGAGAAGAATAAGAGAGAGTTGCATCGTATTTGTATGGAGTCATCGTGCGACCAGTGGACCGTAATCTGAACTGTGAGGAGCATTACCGTTACCATTCCAGAGAAATAAAGGGCACACGAAACACGATGACGACGATGATGACGAAGACGAAGAACAAGGAGGAACATCCCACTCGTTGTTTCATCTTTTCAATAAAGAACCTCCTTTCTTTTGCTTCTTCTTCTTTTTCTTTCTTTCTTTCTCCAGCTTTCTAGTGGGGGGAATTTAGAATTTTCCTAGTAGGTGGATGTATCTGGGTATAAGATATAAATATGTATAGAACCAAAGTCAGCAACTATCATCGCTAGCAAAACCACAAGCATTACAGGAATTAGCCAGACATGACATGAGTTTTGAGTGAGACACTCATCCTTGAAAAATTCCATTCCGTCCCCCCTCCATGAGTATTCATCGCCCCCAGTTCATCTTTTGACTTGAAGAAGACAAAACATTCCATCTCCAGCTAAATGTAAATGGACTCTCTGCACTCTGCACCAAGTTTGGTTTGAATGTTTGGGATTCTTATCTTATGCAGTGTAATGTTAAATGGAGATTACACCAACGTACACGAGTCACACACGCACCACTCCAAACTCCAAATGGCATTAACATTGAGGCAGTCGTGAAAGCACAGCCCCACGGCCGCCATTGTTAGAGCAGCACAGTTGATGACATTTTATAGAAACAGTCCCTTGTCATGCTCCTCACTTGAAGGGATTCCTTGTCAAAACCATTGTTGTCTTTCTCTCTCTTTCTCTCTCTCTTTTCTTTAAATCATGCTCAGTTGACCAAATGTGAAACAGCCGTCTAAACTCTGGAGTTTGGTCAAAATCTGGGCGATATAAGATATGGGCAAATGCACTTTATTCACATTTTCATCTCATCTAAAACGCTCCGGATTTTGAATCTAAACTGGAACAATATTCAAACTTGACAGAATTTTGAGGAGATTCTGTTTGTAAAGTTGACGTCGTCTGCCATGCGATGCCATGCCAAGCCAAGCTAAAAGAGCACAATGGAATGGATGTACATTTATTAGAGACTGGCAATGGCAAACATTTGTTCCACATTTTGAGAAGGATGTTTGAAATTGAAAGCTTTTGTGGCGTGATGTATTTTATTCTATTCGTTCCATTTGACTAAGTAACGCAAATTTAGATAAAATCTGCAGAAAGGGAGTGAATTTGAGTAGGAGTGAGCACAAGCACAAGCACAGGCACAGCCTACATCTGGTTCTGACTGGACAGTGTGTGTTGTACACGCAACTCTAAACTAGGACAATGTGGAAATGGGAAACGTTCCGACTTTTGACATTCGACGTCAACCTAGCAAGGCAAAAACTTGTCATCATCTGATTCCCTTGGATGCTCTTTCATCTCATCGCTCCCGTCCAATTTCTACTCTCTCTCTACATTCCACGGATTTCCTGCACAGTTTCAATTTATTTCTCACTTCTTTCTCAATTTCTCCTACAGTGTTTTGTATTCAATCCTGCTCCAACGTAATTCTTTTCATATCGGATTTCCAATGTAAAAATAATACTATATTTACAGGAACTACCATGCAACTTTCAATTGAACGACTTTCTCCTTTCCCCTCCGAATTCTTTGATATATGTATAAATGTATATGTATACATATTTTGCTTTCAAATCAAGACAAACAGAGAAAAATTGAATGAACTTAAATTGAAATCATTGTGCTATATAGAGATGTGTGTATTTAAATTTCTTATTTTTTAGTTTGAGAAAAAATAGTATTCATTTCTCTCTCTCTTTGTTTTGTCAAGAGAGAAAGCAGAGGTGAATGTGTGGGGGAGGGAAAAGATATATAAATATCTGTAGAGAGGCTGGAAAGGAGATGGAGATTGATTGAAAAGGTGTGGGTTGTTTACACTTGGCCATAAATCATTCATGAATTGTCATATATGAGAAAGTGAAAGATGGAGGAAGAGAATTAAATCAAAAGTAAGTATTTATACAATGTACAAGGACAAGGAGAACGTATACACGCAAGTCAATTGAGGGAAGGCGAAAGGTTCAAGTGGAAGTGGCAAATGGAAATGGTAAAAAGGAAAAGGAAAAGGAAAAGAGGCTGACAGGTACAGGAAGAACAAGAGCATGAAAATGATGGTGAGGAAAGTAGAAGTAGAAGTAGAAGTGGATGAAGATAGCAGAGAAATGAGTGATATATAGAGAGAAATCTGTAGAAGTCAGAGAAAGAAATGGGAGTTTTCACTCACACTCACATTGGACGTAGTACTGATGTTGCCTCCGGGCTTGCTCCTGCCGTGCTTCTTGGTCCAGCATCGAGTTGAGCATCTCAAGTTTCCGTTGAAGCTCCACTTGTTCATCTCCTTCCATATCGGCTGTCAAATAATATAGAAATGAGAAGAAAAAACATCAGACCTTTAGACCCCCCCAGTAAAAATCTTATGTACGTAATACGTACAGTCTGTGTGGAGATTGTGTACACAGTGAAAGAGGGGAAAACGAGTGGAGGAAAAGGGGAAACGAAAATCAATTTGGACTTTCCGAAAGCCAAGAAGGAAAACAAAAATCCCACTTTCCTAAATTCTTCTTCATATCAAAGAGACTTTCTTCGTGCGACTTTGTATTGGAATTGTAATTGGAATTGGAATTCCTGTTTGAGAGAGTTACAGGTGCCTGAGTTACATCAAATCCTCGACTGTACATTACTATAGAAACTACTTGAACGCTCTCATTATCTCACTTTCTTTCCTTTGGTTAAGGAATTCAAGTCAAGAATGAACAAAAAAACGGACTTGAAACAAACTCTCAACTTCACGCCTCAGCCTTTTTGATCCACAATCGTTTAAATACAAAAACAAAAAACCTTTCCCTTTTTTTTCAGTTTTTTTTCAGGAAAGAAATGTCAAATTCACAAAATTTGACATTTGATAATTTGACTGCGTATGTGTGAATACATTGTACAGATATATATTTGATGTATTTGTACAGCGTGTGTGTGTGTATTTGTGATATAGACAAGCTAAGAGAGGATTATTTTAAATTATTATGACTTACCAAATGGTAGCTCGAATCTGGCATCGAGAAGGAGAACATGACCAGTTGGTGTTTTGGTTCCGACGACTTCTCCATCTCGCATCACCAACTCCGCATCCAAAGACAACCATTGACCAGCACCCTCCTGCATAATTAAACAATTCATTTCCCTCTGTCATCCATTTGTTCACATCATATCGTTTTTCTTTCTCTACGTTACTTAATTAATTAGTTTGAGGCAGTTTGTAGTAGCTCTCTCCGTCTGACCTACTAAATATCCACAGTGCACAAATTCCCACCATGGAATTGCATAGCTGTAGGTACTTTGAGTGCTTTCCCCCCAAAAAACCCAGAGTACACAACAACCACTCCAACCTCGTCAAAAAACTCATCCGCATCATTCTCTCATCTCCTTCCTCACCCAAAAACGACAATGCTGCAAAACTGAATTGACGTCATTTTTGCATGAACCGGCGGCTTATTCCTCAACTCTCAACCAAAAGAATCCAGGACCACTTTTTTGCTATGGGTTTTACATTTGATTAGTATTATTTTCAATGGCAAAACTATATATATATTTTTTTTCCTTACATGACTCTCACTCAGTTACCTTCCAGACTGACACAAATAATCAAAATACGAGCTTTAAACTGGATAAAGCAAGTGCATGGCCTCCATTTTTACAAATAAAAAGTTTCTTTTCATAATTTAGTATACGCCAAATATCTGTAGATGAATCTCACAATACGTAAATATGTATATCATGCAGTTCTTGATCATATACTCAGGAAAAAATAATAAAAATTGTAGAAGGATTTGGAGCATGCAATAATGCCATTTCTAGAATTTCGTAATTTGTAATTCCAATTTCGATTTTAATTGTAAATGAGTCTCCGGTCTAAAGCCTGAACGTTTGATTGATTAATGTTGTTTGTTCGATATCTCGGGAGATGAGAATCGGGATAGGAATGTATTTATTTTACATTCTACAAGGATTTTCAAGGATTCTCAGTATTTTCAACTGTATGTGTGTGTGTGTATTTTTATGTGTGGTCGGACAATCAAAATGGAAATTTCGGACACAGTATTATTTGAAAGTGAAATGTCGAGGAAATTGATGGGTCCAAGTAAAAGAACAAATAGGAAATTTTGCATGTGGACTTGAATGCACAAAGTTTTTCCTCCTCTCCTCGCCATATTCTATCAGTATGTATCGTATGTGTGGAAAACCAATAAATTAATCCTGAACACAATGTGGCTGTAAATGTGACTACAATCCAAAAATCCAAAAGACAGCAAGCAAGCAAAACCGATACAATATGAAAAACTGAAACTACACCAAACAAAACTAAACCAAAAACAAAGCAAAAAGGAAAACATTTGAACCTACAAGGTGAGTTTCCTGCTTTAGCGTTAGCTTTTACCAGTACATACAGCTGACTTGCTCTGCTCTACTCAGCTAACTTTGTGGTTCAGATGAGCTGCTTTACTCTCCTTTACTCCACTCTGCTCTACTAATTAGGGAGCGCATATCTTTCTTCATCTTCCTTTCTCTCTCTCTCTCTTTCTCTTTCTCTCCCTCTCTCTCTCTCTCGCTTGCGCTCACTAATCCTTTCAACTGTTTTCACTCAAAATTCCTATGCCTTTTATCTGCTAGTCCATTAGCTCTGAACTAAGAGTCAGAGTCAATTCCGAGTGTATATGAACAACATTTGAAAACATTACACTTGCTCCAAACAAAGTCCTTTCAAATTCTCTTTTCTCCCATGGTGATTCCCTCGCCCGCCTCCTCTGGACTTTACACAAACTATACAAACTATGGTACAAGATTTGTGGTGCAATCAAAGAGCTTTTCCCTTCCTGCTCTTTCTTCAAAGAGTATCTCAATGTGATGGAGCACTCCTTTCATGTAAAGAAATATACGGCGGTAAATGGGGAAGTACATATATAATGAGTAAGATAGATATGGCTACGCGTCATTTTTTGTACGATATTACAACTCTATTAAAAAATATTCTAAAGGAACTCACCTTGATTGCTCTTTACATTTTACCTTGGTTCTTTACCTTCAGCTCGTAATCTTTACTATTCAAATTAATTTATTACTACAAAGTGCAAAGTGTGTTCAGAAGAATCAGAATACATACGATATTTCTGAACATGGTGAGACTCCAGTGTTTTTTTTTTCATTAGTATATATATCGTAGCTATGCAGTTTTTTTCTTCTTTTCCTTTTGCTGTTTCTTTTTAATCATTCATCGGCGCAGTCTTTTGGTTTGTAGCTGTACATTATACTTTTTCTTTGGCAATTGCTATTGTATTGCCATTGCCATTGAATTCGAAAGTTAAATGTCAGGGTTATAAAGTATAATTAAAATACCATGTATATGGTTAAGAATGGAAAAGAAAAGAGTACGAAGAGAGATACTTACATCGTCAAAACTAACAATGTTCGAATGATGAATGTCCCTCAAATAAAGCCAATGGTAGCCCACGGCTTTGTCCCATATCAATCCTTTGTTCCATACTTCAATGAGCAATCCAGTATCAAGGTTATTTATTTCACTGCAAAAACAAAAAAATACAAACATGAATTCAAAATGTACACAACATTATTTTATTCAAATGTGAAAGATGATTCAAATTTTTTAATTTGAAAAAAATCAACACGATTCATAAATTAAGTTGAGTCTCCATAAAATTACAAGTTTCCACACTTCTCTAAGGACTTTTTAGTATCGTATAACATGTATTCACAAGCAATTCACCAAGAAAATCCTCTTTCCCGGCAAGAAAATAAAAAAACGGAAATTCATTTCCTTGGGAATTGTAAGCATTCTGTCTCTGTTCATTAATACTGCTTGTAGTCCTTAGGAATTGGTACGATACGCAAGCATTTAAAGTGAGGATTTGGTGGAGGGATTGTGAATGAGTGGAATTTGAAATTTAAAAATGGTAAGAAAAATGTGAGTGCTCTGTAGAATTTGACAACGGATGTGAGTACTTGCGTACACGAATGACTTTATAACTTGTGCCTTTTTGATAATACACTACAGAGAGAGAGAGAGAAAGAGAGAGGATCGTGTAATGAAATATAATATTCGGATGATGATGGTGGGCGGAAGTGTCTGAAGAGAATGAAAAGTACCCTTTATTCCTTATCTGTATGACACATCAAATGGATTTAAATTGAGACATAAAGAATCCTACATGGAATCACCCATGACCTTTTACTCAGGACATCACTGAGAAATCCCACTCAACAAACCTTTTTGTGTGTGTGTGTGTGTGTGTGTGTGTGTGTGTGTGTGTGTGTGTGTGTGTGTGTGTGTGAGTGTGTGAGTGTCCTGTGACAACTCACGTTTAAATTCTTATACAAAAGTACGAGTAATGTGAATGTGGAATATGGACCATGGTGATGTCAGTGAAAGTAGAGTGGAGTAGTGTGTTGAGTTCTAAGTCCTAAGTCCTAAGTCTATCTGGGAGACTTGAATGGTTTTGTTTTTCTTATATTTTTTTCTTCTTTCGATTAGGCTCCTGCAATTTTTCTATTCCCCATCCGCATTCGCGTCCGCCTTTAACTGAAATGTCTTGAACGAGAAGAAGCGTTATCTCCCGTCTCTCATCATGTCCTCATTTTATTCTTGACATTACTTTATACTTGACATTTAATTGATCTGACTACTCAGTACGTCAGTCCATCAGGCTAACTCTAACGTTCCAGCCTCAGTTGGTTTTTGTCTGCTCTCGTTCTCTTGCCTCGCGTTGACTTTTGACATTATCTGTCTCGCAATACATTTTTTTGAGCAACGACAAACGAAAATCCTCGAAAGTCCTTCACGTTGTAATAAAGAAAATGTTGAGAGTTTCCAGGGAATGAATTTTCCACTTCTTGCAGTAGAAATTCCTTAAACAAACAGAAACAGTGAACGGCATTGGAGGTCTTTTCTAACGATTTTTTTTACCGAGTCTGCATTTAAACTATGCAACTATGCTCAAAAAATTCCTTGAGAGCAATTTGAAGTCCGGAATTCATAATTCGGAAATCGGAAAATGAAAAAAATACACTCATGAACATTTTTCCTTGCAAGTGATTTCCTTTTTTTTTCAAGTCATTTTCTTTCAAAAATCCGAGATGCAAAGACAGACATCCATGAAGGAAAAAAACTATGAATTATAAATTCCATCCATTTCTCTCTTGCCTCGAGTCTCATATGAGTCATGAATTTTTGCACGTCATCCGGTTGAAAAGAAAATGTACAGTTCAACTATCTACAATCTACACGTCTCAACTTGTCAATGGGGGGGCAACGTTTTGTTTTATTTGTTTTGTATACGGAGTAGCGGAAAAGCCTCCTCGTACAAAACAAAGTGTACATACAAAATAAAAGGATTTCAGAGGAAGAGAGAGAAAACAACTAAAGAATGAGGAGTCGAGAGGGACTTTCTGTACACTTTATTTTCTATTTCCTATTTCCTACTTCCTATGTCGTATTTCGTAAGGTTTAGGGAAGAGAAGAGAAGAGTGAGTCAATTCAGTGTTCAGTGTCAACTTACAATGTTGACTGAGAGTCCTCCTCGTCGTCGGACTCTCTCCATCGCAAATTTAAGGAAAACATATGAGAGAAAAAGATGGACAAGTCATTCAGCTCGTCTCTCTCTTTCTCTCTCTCTCTGTTGTCTTACCACCGCTCAAAGATTGCTCCAAAGACTTTTCTTTGTTTTCCTTCCTGTATATATGTTTGTGTGTAGTTTGTACATACGATATGTGGATTCATCGTCTTTATCCGCATCCTGTGGTTGTTTTTTTTATGTGTCCAGTAAACTTGGCTCAAGACTCAAGACCCAAAAAACCAAAATGTCAATTGTCTTCTTTTTTCTCCTTAACGTCACTCGACTTGTTCGGATATTGTCTTTGTAACTTGTACATGAAGAAGAATGAAACCTTGCCATTTTTTTCCCCGTCGATCCAGTTCACCTACATTTACTTAGCTTTCTCTTCCGTGTCCTCTGTTTAGTTTTCAGATGAATGTATAGTCTACTATGTATATGTACGATATATCGTATGAACACACCTCAATATAGATCCGTACATTTCATTTAAAGTGGAAGTAGTGAGAGAGAGAGAGAGGGAGGGCGACAACCCGAACCGACGCTACCTAAAACAACCCACTCAAATCTCATTTTCTTATTGTCGTATTTTATTTAAAGATTAAATCTTCTGTTGTACGTTCAAGTTCTCTAGAAAAGGATGGGAGGAGGCGAAAGACGGAATTGGAGCAAGAGTATATATAGCACGACAATACCCAACTCTTTCTCGCTCTCTTTCTCCTCACTCTGTATTTGACATTTTCCTCTGAATTGTCCAGAGTCTTCTTCTCCTCCAACCCAAAAAAACACTCTTTTGACACGGATCTTCCCTAATGGAAAAGTTAAAAAAAAAAAAAAAGTAAAAGTCTTTTCTCTCTCCTTTTTTTTGCCTTTTCTTTTCCCGGATATGAGGCAAAGCTAAAGAGATATAGAAACGCGGTTTTTAAGTATCGTGAATCTTGATGCAAGACGACTCAAGTCTAAAGTCTTGAGTTTTTTTTATGACGTATTGTATATACATAGATTTTGTGTACTATTTCTGCCTTGTATACAGGCATACATTGACTATAGAACCGCAAAAAGATGATATAAGTACATTCCTTTCTGATAGTCTAATCCAGGATTTCCAGCAATGTACTTGTAGTACTTTTCCTCTTGAGATGGATCCATGGAGTTTGTCTATACGTCAGTAGGTTTTGTCGTCAGTGAGAGCGAGAGAGAGAGAGAGAGAGAGAAAGGAAGATGTAAACTCGTGTAGTAACTTTGCTCCAAGAACCCTTTTTTTATAACTCTCTCCAATCCTTCAGCTTTACTATTTACACTTTTACACTCTGCAGTCTTCAGTCTTCAGTCGACTCCTCTCTCTGTCTCTCTCTCTTTCTCTCTCTGCGCAGTTCATAGCAATATTATGTGGTTTTGAGTACAACTCCTCTAACGTCTCGCTATAAGATATCCTTCTTAAGTATTAATAATGATTTGCAGGCTCTATTACTCTATTTTTTCCTCCTGTGACATGAAGATAAAAATGTTTACAACCCTCAGAATAACGATAGTTTAAATGTGCACAACAAATTTTAGTTTGAGCTGCTCCACACTTGAACTCAAACTACTCAAGTCTCAAAAAAAACGTACAAATTCCCATACATGGGTATGTTCAATCATCTTGGCCCAATCTTTTAGATCATATCATACTCGGCATTGCCGAGTGACTCGACATGATCGATATTTGCGGAATATATGGACGGAGATTGATGGCTCTCTCTCCAATGTGCAGAAAATTCGGATGGGTGTCATATTTTTTTTGATTCTCATTTAAACGAGTCATTCATGCATGGAAATGCTCTTCATTTTTAATTTATATTGAATCTGGTTCACCTTCTCTCACTCTCTCTCTCTTTCTATTCTTTCTTCATGAATGTGAACGACAAGCTCATTTTTCTACATCATTGCCAATGTTTTGACAGGATCAGTAAAAATTGGCTGTGGTACTTTCTATTTTCCAGCAGTTTAAGAGGTTTCAGAGATCCTCAGTTCATCACCATGCAAATGTGAAGCGAAAAAAGTACTCCATTTGAAAAAGTGCACAAGTCGCAAGTCTTTAAAGAGAGTTAAAGACCGTCTATTGTGGAAAAGCCTTACTTTTGCTATTGAATCCCAAACAAAGAGCGGATTTAAAGATTAGAATATGTACGGCCAAGCGTAAATTCGGAATTGGGTTAAGAAGATTTTTTTTTTTCTTTTTTTTTGCCTCTCGAGCTTTCTTGGTGAAAGTTGAGAGTTTAAATGGTAAAAATCCCTGTACACAAAGTGTCCAAACCAGGGAGCGGAGCATAACAAAAAATCTGAAGGCATGGCCAGGAATTGCAGGCAT
The DNA here is from genome assembly GCA_034699125.1 of Gisinianus flammeolus. Lineage (NCBI taxonomy): Eukaryota > Metazoa > Arthropoda > Collembola > Symphypleona > Katiannidae > Gisinianus > Gisinianus flammeolus. Next base: position 18,649 of record JAIUND010000023.1, on the reverse strand, counting down.
GGCCGAGAAAGTTCAGGCATGGCCGGGGATTTTCTTTACATTGCTCGAAACCCTGGGTAAAAACAACGAATTCGGGGTCTAGAATATTTGGATTTATCAGATTTTGACATTGTATTCGGATATGGTTTACCCCAGAATCCTTAGACAAAAAATATTTTGAAAGCAGGTAGGTCAAAACCACCGAATTCGGGGTTTTCAATTCGGATTTCTTAAAGTTTGACTTTGGATTCGGATTTCTCATGACTTTGTACACTTAAATCCTTCGAAACAAAAAAAACAGTTTGAAAGCAAGTCAAAAACTCCGATATAACACCAAAAAATCGGGGTTTTTTTAATTCGAATTTCTTAAAGTTTGACTTTGGATTCGGATTCCTCGTAATTATTTGCCCCGGAGTCGTTGAAGAACAGAAAATACTGAGAAAACAGGTCAAAAACCACCAAAAAACCCGGATAAAACCGAAACGGGTTATCCGATTATGCCCATCTCCGAACTCATCCTGCCGATTACTAATACAATGCCAACAACAATGATTCGAAATCAAAATCTTAAACTTTTCGACAGTTATCGTCGGACGGACGGACGGACGAATATATGCCATTTAATTTGGGGAGCTGCGATACGCGTCGCTTCGCTCCCTAAAAAATTGGGGGGGGGGGGGCATGTAGAAGGAGGGACGTACGAATATATACATACAGGTGAATGTAAATGTAGTTCATGTGGAGCCCTTAAGCAATGCAATTTCCTCATGCTCCAAATCTATTTTTGAAAGAAGTATGTACTCCACGAATGGAGAAAGTGCAGAGAAAGTACCCTGTGAAACTCAACTCTGTACACAGATAACGTCTTAAATAATGTGAAGACTCATTGTATATCTGTGTACACAAAGGTATATCCTTTTTCCTCTTGGATTTGAATACAAGTTAAAAGTTTGTTTCAGGGGGGATAGCAAAAGCAGAGTATGACACAGACTATGACGAGACAGAGAAACAGGGCGCATATCAAATGTACCTATGGAAAATGATAGTAGCATATAGTTTTTTCCACTCATATTTCCATACATCTATATTCAAATAGGAAGAAAACTGGGTTGAAAGCTCAAGTCCTTGTGAGTGTCGAAGACTAGACGAGCCCAAGTGTATTAATTTTGTTTCAAAAACATACATACACATTCAGAGAGCTCAAGTGCATAATAATAAAAAGATATGTACAGATATTGTACCTATAACACGCGGTATAGTACAGAGTGTGGAGTGCATCTGTTTTTCTGTACGTAGGTATATAAAAAAACGAAAGTGAGGGGCATCACTATCATTCAAGCGGAATTTCATGTTTTTGATAACGGCCTTGGTTCGCAGCTCTCAGCTTGCAGCTCTCACAGGCCTTTCCGTCTCCCTTTTCCCTGTTTATTCTTCAAGTTTGTGTGTGTGTGTGTGTACTGTGTACACACAAGCAGGAGCATAAACATGAGAGAAATCCACCACAGAGCAAGAATTTTCCCCGTGTCATACTTGATACTAACCCAAAGTAAAAGGGAAATGTAGTGAGCCAGTCAGAACCTTCAGCTGTATCCGTTGAGTTGAGCAAGGGAAATGCATATGTACTGAATTTATAATTCAAACTGTGTATACCATGTCCACAATTCTATACATATGATGATACGACGACACGAGCTTTCATTTAGCCCTTGTATTGTAATTACACATGCGAGTGTATATACGAATGAGAATGAGAATGAGGAGAAGAAGAAGAGCGTTCCGTTCTGGCTGAGGATGGAAACTTTGTTGCATAATCGTGGCGTGCGTGGTGGATATTAGGAATTTACGAGAGAAAAAAAAACTTTTTGTCTGATGCTTATGCAAGGACATTTTCATTAGCTGTGTGGATTTTAAACCACTAGACATACGAGTATTACAGTATGTCTAGTCCATATTATGACGGTCATAGCTTTCATTCGCCATTCCGGATATTTCCTGAAATTAGCGTGTAAATGTAAATGTTCGTAGGTATTCTGAATTCTCATGGATCATCTTTATACAAGTTTTTTCCGTTTTTTCCTTGAAAGGCTTTTGTCTTGTAAAATTAAATTTCCTTTTCTTTTTGGCAAAGTCAAATTCATGTATATGTAGTCCGAGTAAAGTAACCTCTTTCTTTTAGTGTCTTTATAAATACAGGACCCAAATGTGGAGCTTCATTGTGTGTAAGATATAATGAGAATTTGGTATCTAGTGGAAGTGGGGGAAATTAGAGGCAATTATCGAGTTATAATCGGGGTAATTTCATACGCATTTAGTCTCATTTAACTGGCTAGTAGAAGTTCATACGAGTTGCCATTGAAATTGAAACCTGAGGCATTAGAGAGCCATTCAAACTCGAAGTATGCTTCCATGTACCAATGTGATTGTACCTATCGTACATATACGGCATATGGGTTTGGCCCATATTTATTTAATTAAGAGAACGCACGTTTTTTTTTACTTTGTGTCTATATATATATATGCAATACATTTACAAGGACAAGCAAAAATATCACCCACATTTCTCTATTCCTATCCCTACGTCCTTTCCTGCACCACTGTAACTGTAAAATCCTGCAAGTTTTTTTTCTAGCCGAGTGAGTACTTACGTCAGTTGTCATTTGTCGTTTGTCATTTGTGTATTCCGCAACGCCTTTCACAATTTTAATGACACTCTTCGTCATTACTTTCCAGTTCCATTCAAAATACCTATGCACAAACAAGTAAAAAAAATACTAAAACACGGACTGGGAATTTGCATTTTGTGTTTCCTTTGTCGTTCATCACACTCACTGTCAATTTAAAATGTCAAGGTCTCTTCATCCGTGTTCGTCATTTGGTAATGGTTGCAATGTGTACAGAATTTAAGTTTGGTCATTGTCAGGTAATTAAAATGCAATGCGACACTAGACAAAAAAAACTTTAGGTAAGTTTCCGAGTATGTATTATTGTTCCATATTGACAAATAATTAGGCAAAATTCAGAGTACTTACATATGTGCGAATGGAATAGAAATGATGATCATGATGATGATGGTAATTGAAAAGAAGTTCATCAATTGAATATATTAAATTAAATAAAGGATGTTCAAGACATCATATTTTTGTATTTTTGATGTCAAGGAATCTCTGGGATTTGATTTGATATTCAAAATAAACGTAAAGCACACGAAACACAAATGTGTGGGGACGGACTGTCAAAAACTTAAAATTTACCTATGATATCTTTAATACCTAAGCTAAAACTCAATATGATATGATATTTGTAGAGAAGGGAAAGTCTATTGAAAATTCTGGGTCGTGACAGAAATAATGACACAGGTAAAAAATAAATGATCAAAGGCACTTGAGCAAGGACGAGACGATAAATAAGGGAAATATTCTCTGTTTAGACTTTTGAAGGTCTCTCTTCTCCCTCGTCAGTTTCAAGAGGGTATACAAAATGCTCGGTACATTGCACGAAGCGTTTATATAGGGACGGATATATCTATGTACATTACATTTTCTCTCTCCCTTTCTCTCTTTCTGACGTTTATTGGCACTGCCATGATCAGCTCATGAAAATAAAGGAGCGGAAGAAGGGAAAAGATATTTTGTTTTTTCTACAGATATATATTTCCGATTTTTTCTCAAATAAACTGTAACGATGAAAGATGAAAGCATGTCATGAATGAACAAAAGTCAATGAGAAGGCAATAGAAAGAGAGGGAGAGAGAGAGAGATGGTTGAAGCTTAAAATGTACAAACATATGTTCAAGATTCGTGGGTGAGTGTATGTTTTTTTATGAGATGGGCCCTTTTTCTTTTGCAATATCAAAACTTGTCGTGGGTGAACCAAAAAGATAGGAATAGAGAAAGAGAGAGAGAAAGAAGAAATTGACGAAGGAAAGTATTATTATCAGAATCATATGTGTGCATAGTTCACGTTTCAGACATTGATATACGGAGAAATATCGTTACTCATTTTATTAGAACCTTAAGAAGAGCTTAAAGGATTCTCAATGAATGAATGCCATCCTTTCATATCATATCAGTAGTTCGGAACGCAACTCCTACATATCTTATGTGATATGTACCTATGAAAATGAACTGTACTCACTCTCCGGCTTTGAGCAAGCCCACATAAAAACAGGAAAATCCAACAACTTTCTTCTCATTCTTGTGCAACTCAACTAATGGAAGAAATCCATATTCCGTCATATCATGTCGGAACACATTCATAATTAATAACTAATAATTAACAATGGCACTGTAAATAATTGTGTGTGCACCCAAACGCATTAATTACACAGCCACAGATATTTATAGCTGTATTCACAATTAAATCCCACTCCAGTTTGGAACTTGTAATCAAATTTATTTACAATTGGGCTACAAATGTTATGAAATAATTTGATAGAGAAACCGAGAATTTTTATGTATGTTTTGAATGCTGAACGTCGTGCCAGGACTTTCAAAAATATTGCGCAGGGTAAAATGAATTGTATATAAAATGAAAATGGTGGCCTTGAGCCGAGAACACCTTCAACTATTTAATTCATAACTCAAGTGAGACTGGAACAGGAAATGAAACAACGATGTACGATAAACAGCAAAGTGAATGAAATGAATGTCCGAAGGACTTTCTTCAATGCCCCTCCATGAAATGAAATTTTTTTCTCTCTCTCTCTCTCTCTCCTTTTCCCTCTCTTTCTCTTCACTTGTTTATGCATTTGTAATAGTCTCCGAGACGACTACAACACACAACAAAGTAAAGAGTACACTCACTCGTCACTGACGAGTCGTCAGTGCGCTGTCTTTGAAACAAGTTTTGTCGGGCCCACACAAACATCAAGTGACGTGGGGAAAAAGGGAAACTAAATATATACAGCGGCCGTTGAGTTAAGTTGAATTGACTCTCCATGAACATGGATCCACCACCAAGACCAAGGTTGAGCTCAGTGTACAGTGAGAGTAAACATTTCCTTTTTGGATTCAATAAAAAAAATTCCCTTCAAAGCCTACTCAGCGGAAATTATGGCAGTTTGCCAAGCCTTTTTTTTTGTACTTGCTTTTTTGGCTTTGGCTTTAACTCTGGCTCTGTCTTTTGTGACTTCCCAGCTCTTGTTTTTCTTCTTTTTCTTCTCTGGTCAAAAAGTACTCTAAATATCAGTTCGTGAATAAGCTCAAGTTTTCTATCCAGAGCCTAAGGAAAATCCCCCCCCCCCCCAAAGAGAGAAAAAAAATTCCACGAGAGACTCATTCACGTCAATATGAAGAAGGAGAGTCAAGCGGAAAATCTACAAGGTAGTGAAATCTGAAATTCATATAGAAAAAAGATACAGGAAAACGACTGCAGTCTTTTCTTTCTAATTGAATGAAATGTCCATTACAATTACACCCTTCCTCACTTTCACGCCGTCTCAGTATTGCATGGAAGTACATAGCAAGGTAGCCAAGTGTAGTCAATCCCAAGCTCAAGTACTTGAGTGTGTGCATGTCATAAGTGGTGTTGGTTCAAATACTCCATACGCAAATCCGTAATTGGACTCCTCTCTAATTAAAACATGAGCTGAGAACAACTTCCTAGTAGTTGTTGTAGTTTAGAATTTTTCATGATACTCTTCCCACCATCGCTCCATCAGTAAAATCCATTGTCAGGGTCAGGGTTTACCTTTCCCCCCGTCGCTCTCTCTCTGTCTAAATTTTAATTTCAACTTTGTTCACCCAGTCAACATCCAACTCAATTTAAATTTTAACCCTTATAGCAAAAGCATGCAAAGTGTATTTTCTAGATTGTAGATTGCAGATTGCGAGCTCGAGAGTTAATCAAATTCTCAATCCCACCTGTACAGTTTTTCATCAAAAAGCCGTGTGAGCTCTGGGACTTTACAAAACTATATGCAAGCCAGGGAAAAGTTAAGTAATGAGTTTTCAAACGGCTTGAAATATGCAGAGTGAGCGAGAGAGAAAGAGAGAGAAAGAAAAACAAATCGAATCTGATTACCTAACTTGTACACAAAAATATATCGTACAGATAGTGAAAAAGAACCATGACAGTCGACATGTGTGAAATTTCCCAAGTTAACAATTCATCAGGATATTACAGAAAATATGCAGAGCATTTTTTTTGTTTTTGTTTTTGTTTTACGCGTTCTTCCTTCCTCGCCTCCCGTTTTAATGCCCAGCATACATGAAAAGACATGGGCGGATTCAGAATGAAAACAAAAAAAGTTTTACTTTGACTTCTCAAAATAACAAGTAACAACCGGGACTGTAGCGTGTACATGTTTTGTGTGTGTGTGTGTTTTATATACATATTGTACACGGAATTCAAGACATGAAATCAGGAATGTGAAATGTTAAATGTGAAATCCAAAATCAAAGTTTGTTCCCGTGTTTTCTCGTTTTGGTGTTTGTACTTTACACGGAAATGGACAGAATACATTTGGAGCTTACAAAAGTAGAGAAAACCATAAGGGAAATAATCGTATTAGGCTAACCAACCACGAAAATGGGAAGGTAAAAAGGGAAAATACAATTTTAAAGAATGCCAAGTTACTTCCAGGATGACGGTAAGCTGGCAGTGTGTAGTGTGTACTACTGTGTACACATTAGAATTGAGATTGAGAGCGTGTAGGAAATATTCTCGTTACTCTTATTACGGGGCTTATTACTACAAGAGCTCAATTTGTATGATGGACGCCGGATTTGGGAGAGTGGACATGAAGAAAGTAATTTGTACATTTATACATTTTGGATTTGTGTATATATCCATACAGATATTTTTACATATACGGTGTACAGACATATACATATACATACACTGGATGTCTGTACGGGAAATGTCAATTACATTTCTACAAGTCTCGCGCCTTTCAACTTCCCTACTGATTGAGCTTGAGCTTGAGCCATGGCTATGTACAGTTGATTCGGGTTCTCTCCTTTCATGCTACCAGTCCGTTTATCCGTTTACTCGTGTGCGTACTCCAGGGACTTTGAGAGCTTGGTCAGTTCACATGAAAATCATTTTCATTAGCACAATGAGCTCGAGTCCATACTTGTGGAGAACGAGAAAAAGAGAGAGAGCGAGAGAGCGAGAGAGCGAGAAACTGCCACCGTGCTCACGTTTACACTGTTTTAAAACTCATTCATAGCAGCAGCATTTTCCTAGAAATGTAATTATTTTTATTGCCCAGGCTGTAGCTTTTACTCTGAAATAAATAGGAATTCCTGAGATTACTGCAGAAATGGTCGTTTTCCCTTCTTTATTCAAGATTTTAAACGTTGACGAATGTTTTGAAAAATTCTTTGTGGCCATCAGTGAAATGGCTGGAAATCAAGTGGGATTTTGCTTCTATCTATATTTCATTGCTAAGGAAATGAAGGAGATGGTGAGTGAGTGAGAGTGAGTGGGATTTATGTGTTGCCACACTCAAATCCCGGGTATTTTGTATTAAGGAGAGAGAGAGAGAGAGAGAAAGTGAAGGGGAAAGCGGTGGCCAGAGAAAGTGATAAATACTTGAGATGGTGCAAACAAGTTTTTGCTGATGTGTAAACGTCGAACGAACGGATAATAAAACCATGGAACAATGTCCAAATGTTCCAAATGCGATTCTCTTGTCTTCGGGATCACGAACGAGGGAAAGAAGAACCAAAAACAAGTGAAAGGGTGAAAGCTGAGTGAGAGAGAGTGAGTGAGAGAGAACCTTGAAAATATCGAGGGCACTAATCCAAAGCTTTTCATGTGCAAGCAATGGCATGGCCATATTCCTTCCCCAGTCTCATCGCCAGTCTCAAATTGGCAAAAGAACGCGCATTGCATTGTATAAATCATCCTTTGTCTATATTTCCATGTCAATGTCTACTCTTTCTCTCTACATCCAAGAATTTATACGTTCATTATGTTCTCTCCACTTGCTCCTGCTTTTTGTGTGGTCTGGTCTAGTCTGGTCTGAGACGAAGACTAAGCTTTAGCAGGGCACAAGAACAAAAGGGAATAATTTCAAGCTCCATATTCACTAAATTCCTCTTATCACAATACAATCACGACGACCCAATGTGAGCTACATAAGAAAAAAGGAAAAAAGATTCCCTGTAAAAATAATTATTCTTATTTCCATTTCCCTGTCATCCGGAACCAAAAATATATTAAATGGCGTCCATTAAAAAACAAAAGTCCCCATTTCCAATGACTACTCTCCAAAAAAAAAACTGTAAAAACTGTTATTTTTCATTACCACCACTAACATGAATTTTAGATAATTCCCTCGCGAATGAGGAACTTGAAAATCGTCTCGGTCGTCTTTAAACATTCTTTTTTTTTCATGCAGCCTTTCATTTATTTTTAAACTATTCAATCTGTGAAGAAAACTTTTATGGATTTGAAATTGTTCACTTTCATTTCCCCATTTTTATTTCCATTGAACCAAATTCCCTTTGTACTTGCAAAGACTGGCAAGACTTGCGTATAAGTCCAAATATATATTTGAAAGTGAGACGATGGATTTCCCAAGTCCCAGCTATCTGTTCATGGATGTGGATGTGGATGTGGAATTGAGGGGGAAACGACGTTGGGAACTTGACATGAATTACTCACTCTCCCCAGTCCATGTGAGTAGTTGAATGTGTGTGTGTGGATTTCGCGGTTCGTCATTTGTAAGCCCACATAGCCCACGACCGTACATACTAGATGAATGAATGCATGTCTGTGAGTGTGAGTGTGTGACTGTGTGTGCTCAAGTCCGTGAGAGAGAGAGAGAGAGAGAGAGAGAGAACAAGACGAAGAACAAGAACGAGTTGAGTGTATCAAGAAATGGAGTTTCTATTAGTGTGCATGTGTATGTGAATGCTTCTCGCTCTCAGCCCGTTTGAACTCGTGAGAATGTATGTGAGTGCGATTTCAATTTCAAATCCAAGGTAGGGATGTAGCAAGTAAAGGTGTACGATATACATATTTCGAGTCTATTGTATATAGAGATTCATTCCTTGGATATAGCCGTATGCAGTGCAGTGTGTATGTACATGTAGTTACATTGATATGGGTTTGCCTTGAGAAGGGAAGCAGCATCGGAAATCCAAATGAAATCCCTGCATTGCATTGGTGAAATCTGCGTCAGTTTGACGACGACTACTTTCCCCTTCTCCCCCCTTCGTCTTCAGCTACATATACTTATTGGAGACTTTAGACATTCACACCAACACCACTAGCCCCACTAGTCCAAAATCCAAAAAGGAAATCGATTTTCATAGTTTCGGCCTCAAAAAAAGGAGCAAGTATACACTCACATCACACACACACCACTGTGTAGAATAGGAAAAGAAAAGAGAGAAAGAAAGAACTGTGTGTGTGTGTGTGGAAAGTGAAAGGCGGCACTTGTGCAAAAAGTTTGCATGGTATCGCGCGATTCTATCTTTCTCTCTCTCTCTCTCTCTCTCCCCTTTCTTTCTCATTCTCAGCCTGCTCCTGCTCTTACAGTCATTATACGATATTATTGTTGTGAAAGAGAAGAAAGCTAACAAACATACGTACATACGTCTGACTATAGGAAAATATTTACAGAGTACGAAATAGGAAAGGCGCAAGATCCATCCACTGATATATACCTACGCTGGGAAATCCCAGTAAAAATACAATAAACTCGTAATCATACGTATAACCGAGTGTAGTCTAGTTGGTCTGACTATACTCCATTTACTACTTCCATTCCGTGTGTATTGACTACTCTTTTCCTGTTTCATTCACAATCGCAATAATTCCGCACTTGATTCTGCTCACTCTCTCTCTCTCTATTTCTCTCACTTTCCCTCTCCCTCTCATACTCTGCCTCCTCGAAAGCTCATACTCATAGGAAATGTATATGAGTCGACTTGAACAGTTTGAGTGGTATCAGATTATTTGGGATCCTGTCATATCGGATCATATTTCAGACTGTTTTTTTTGTATACAAATATAAAGTAATCAAAAACTCCAGATGGAAACGTGAAGGAGACTAAACATAAATATGAAAAAAACTCATACAGATATATTTGTGTGTGTGTAATGTGTATTTTCTATTGTGTTCCTCGTTTCTGAATGTGTTTCAAGCACTGCGCTCTATATATTCCTATTGTATATGAGCATGAAATAAAATGAAATGAACAATGCTTCCTTGCCCTCGTCAAAATAACTTTTTTGATAGTGATTCATGATTTTCCTCTCTCTCTCACACACATATATATATAATGTCTCTCTCTCTCTTTCTCTCACTCGCCCACGTCCCTCTTCATTTCTTTAGCCGGATTTCTGTGGCGTATGTGTAATAATAACGGTGAAACAGAGTAAGAGAGAGAGAAAAGACAAAGTACGTTTGGGATCCGGATTATGGCATGAGAATTTGATTGGTACAATGAGAACTGAAACAACAGAAAAAGAAAATTTCCAACTCAAGAGAGAGACAGAGAGAGAGAGAGAGTATTGTGAGAATCTACATACTTAAATGGGAATTCAAATGTTACAGGGGGATTTGGTGATACTGATGGGGGAATGGGGGAAGTGAAAGTCGGGGAGAAAGTAAGGAAAGTCAAGGAGAAGAAGTGAATGCCAATGAGTGAGAGTGAGTCATATGAAGGTAGTTGAGTTTCATAAACTACTTTTCTGTGGGTAATCATCTCTTCTGTTGTGACTCCTCAAAGCGGAACAATAACGATGAAAAGACAAAGACAAAGGGTTTTTTCTTCTTACGACGTAAGTCCACTTGCATTTACATTTACAGTGTGGACAAGTCATGAGGAATGAGTAGAGAAAATTGAGAGAATCCCTTCTTCTCTTTTGATAGTCTCACTTGATAGTCTCCAAAAACTTCTCCCTTGTTATTCACATCGTGGACTATGAACATTTATTATTCAGTCATTGAGCCTTCACACACAAGTTTATTGTACAAACAGACAAACACACACATATACACACATCAGACCATGTCCTATCAAGTATGTATATGTGTGTGTGTGTGTATGCATTTTTATGGGTACATATGAGGAAACTTGTAACTTGTATCCTCGAGCATGTTTATAGAGAAAGTTGAAAATCCTTCACTTAAACTATTGTCAAGTACGCAGTTTGTAATGTCGTGTAGCAAAAAATACACACACACACACACACAATAGAGTGCGGAGAGGAAAACATTGTGTTTATGATCGTGTTGTATTCTCAACACAAGATTACATCACATCTCATCCTCCTAAATTAGATTTCAAGAGACTCCAGATAAAAATAAATTATATATTTGTTTTTTTTGTTTATTATGACGTTCACGCCAAATTACATTACTTTGCAATATCGTACATATTTTGCATGGGAAGATGACTCAATCCACCATTTTGTGTCCTCATAATATCGTAGACAAGGCGCAGTCATTTTCCATGTACATTTAACTACACTTTTGTTCTCTTCCTTCGCCTCATCCACTATTACTATTACTATCACTATCAGGACTATACTTACTGCTACCACTCTCATTTCATCATCACAAACTATGCGGAAATCCAGATAGCAGTACTTGCGTTTTTTTATTCATATTTTTTCATTCATTCAAAGTAGTAGTAGTAGTAATTCCGCAATTTAAGCTGTTCTTGTTATCTGCTGATTCTGTTTAGCAATCTTGACAGTTCACATTAGAATATGCAAAGCCCGCATTATTTTTTTGAATAGTACGCAAAACGACAAGGAAAAGGAAAAGGAAAACAGTCAAGAAAACATATTAATTTGCCCTTTGACCCGATAACGAAAAATAAAATGCTACAACAACAACAAGGACAAACTCCATACAATTTTGCGTTAGTTTGGTGGGCTCAGAGGGCTTCCGTCATTTGGCAGCCAAGTTTCAAGTGAAAGTCGATACCCTTCGGGACAATCCAATTATGTAAATTGATATTCATGGATTAATTGGGGGGATTTCTTGCTCCAGCCATGTCCAACATTCGCAAGGAAATGCCACGCACAATGCACAGCGACAGATTAATTAAATACTCAAAATATGCTCGGCTAGAGAAAGAAAAGGTTTGTTGAATATTGAACGCGCGTATCTCGACAAAGGTTACCCAAATTACAACCTAACAATCCTCGAGGCTACTCATAAATCTAAGAATTGATTTAGTTTTTGGTGTGGCTGAACTAGGAGAAAGTTAATAGCTGGAAAGCCGTTAAAAATCACCATATAACTTTAAATCCACATTCAGATCCAAATCAAGTTTGCGTTCCTCCCATGCATTTGTTCTATGTTCTATGAATGTATGGAAAACCGTGTGGAATTATAAGTGCTATTAATTTTCACAGTCGATGTTCTCATTCGTACTTGAGGAGCATTTAACTCTTACCATTTACACATGGCCCATTCCCATTCGTACATACAGATACGTATTCCTCCGAGGAGTTTAAATGACCAAGATGAATAGGGAGAGAGAGAGAGAGAGAGCTGGAAGCTCCTGGAAACTCAAACCACAGCCAAAGTAATGACCTTCAAGAGCAATCTAGACCGAGGAGTGTGCCAAGTATTTTTTTATTTTTTGGTTTCGGAAGCAGAACAGTACAATTGCAGGTCTATATTTTAGTTACTAACGGAAAATGAGGGTTGAAATACCATTTGGAACGATCATTCCATGTGTGTACAGTTTGGACTCGAGTTTGGGAAATGGGATGAGAAAATTGAAACTATTCAAGACTCGGACATTTTTCCGTCACAGGAAAGGATTACTCCGGAAATTGGGTGAAGAGAGAGATTGAATGAGGGAGAGTCCAAGAACGTATACATATATGCAGGCGTGGAAAATGAGTGCAAAAGTCAAAATATGGAAAAAAATACGGGATTTAAAAGTGAAAATTCAAATGGGGGGAAAAAAGTTGGTACAATAAATCAATATGAGGGATAATTCAAATAAATCAGCATCACGTTCCAGAGAAACCATTTTGTATTTGTTGATTTTAGCATTATTTTGTCAATGTCAAATATTAAAGGGTTAAATTTCCCCTCTCTCTTTCTCTCTCTCACCTTCCACTTTAAATTCACTGTCACATTGGGATTGGAATTCCAATTACGGACACGCATAATGGATAATGGATACCTTAAATAGTGACGATTACAAGTCATTTCAACTATATATACCGACGGAATAATACAGATATGTACATAATAAATAAAGGTTTCAAGTAGTCAGGGGGAAAATGTGAAAGTGTAGATGAAATGACATTTCAAATGGAGTCTCTGTGATAAGTTTGCCATAAAATGTATATTTTGTTCCTTCTCTTCCCATTTCCATCAGTACCTACTCTACACTTTTAGATACACTTTACAATTCATGTCCCTCCTGATAAAATCCAAATGATTTCCTTTACTTTCTAGATATATTCTGCATGCATGTGCCGTGTATTGTCGTGTAGTAGTGCAAATCAATGTGTGTTTCAAGTCATCTGCGTGCATGACGTGTTTCTGTCTCGTCGCATGTCTGTTATTTTTTTAATACATACACGACACACACACACAAGGACGAGGAGTCTACGAATTGAGCTATGACGCGAACGAATGGAACGAGAGAAGAAGAAGAAGTAGAAGTAGAAGAAGAAGAGGAATAATAAGAAAACTCCGAAGTTCAGTTCAAGAGACTTTCTCCCTGTCCTTTTCTCCAACATAACCATAAAAAATGAAATAAAAATGAAAACTTTTAGGCGGGACCCTCTCTGATGATCGTAAAGACCAAAGACCACATATAGAGCAAGCTGAGCAAGAGCAAAGAGTCAAGTGCCACATTTTTTTTCCATTCCTGCCATTTTGTCTTCCTTCCTTCTCGTTTTATTCGTAAGTTTACGTTTACGTTTAAATCCTCATCTTCATCCTCCAAAACCAAGTGGAGTGGCTCACATTTTCCCTGTACACTTTCTCACAATGTCCCAACTAATTGGTTCATTCTCATTTGTCCCATCCTCATCCTTGGTACAAATTGTAAATGACGACTCTTCACCCTTCAAATTAGGTATCGTATCTTTCAAATAAAAATTAAAAATGTCTCCATTCTACTTCTATTTTTATTTCCTCTTTCATATCAAGCAATGAAAATCAATTGTACAAATATATCCATCTGCATTTCACTATAAAATTTTGAGTGCTCGTCCAACTAATCAATTTGAACCTTTGTTTAAATGTGCTGTGGCCTTTTAGTACAATATAAACCCACAAGGCAGACAAAACTAAAAGCAAACGAATACGAAATGACCATGAGCAATGAGTAAGTTTTGACTGTATGTATCTGTACAAAATGTACAGTTGAAAAGATTATACATAAATAAAATACATGTGCATTTGTGTTTCCCTTCCACACAGCGTCGCTTTTGTCAACACATCACACAGAGACAAGAGAGGAATACATTTGAAATGTCAAAGTTACCAGGAAATGTTCGTTGGGTATACATATACATTTGTGCCTGAAATGTGTGTCGTCGGTTCAAATCTCCAAACGGAATTGTAGCAAGGAATCCCAATTGCTTCAACATCTAATGCTAAGCCCAACTATAAAAAGTTACGTAACGATAATGTCATCACTTCCGTTCCTAGCAGCAGCAAACATACAAAGAGAGAGAGAGAGAGATGCACGGATATGTATGTGCATTTATGAACCAGGAATGAAAGTCAATAAAATGAGTAGTTTGTATTTCCCCGTTTTCCTTTTCCCTTTGAATTCACATGAGGATTTTCTCTCTTGAGTTGCATCTATGTTGAATGATGTCTCACTACATGTTTGTACCATGGTATGTAGTCTGTAGGAAGCTCCTGACTACACTATTTATATCGTATATCCATTGGGATGAGGATGGATGAAGGAATATCATGTATGAAACCAAACACGGCTTGAAATGATGTGAAGGTATGTTTAAATACGAGCATGAAGCACATATCTGTACACACATACATGTATTGTACAAATATATGTAGAAGGAGATATGAAAATCCGCCACATACTACTTTTCTCACTTTCTTGCATATTAATATGTAGAAAAACATGCAAAAAATTAGAATTGTCTAAAAAAAATTGTAAATATTTTTAATTAATTTACAAAGTTTAGTTAAATTCAAACAAAATATGTATGATGATTTCTTCCTTGTGATTTTTGAATTACAAAATCATCGAGAAACGCCGTGGTGCCAAAGCGGCCAAAAAGGGAAACTCCAATATCTCGACTTGTAAAAAGTAGTGGCGGGTTTTCTCATCTCCTTCCCCATATGTAAGATATATACCGTAAAACTAAGGACGTGTATCGACTCGGCTGAAGACTACAGAATGAGAATGTACAATGTGGAATTGGTTGGTTGGTGGTGGACGAGAAGAAGAGAAGTGAAAGCGAGACATTCCCAGCTCACGCATTCAACCATCCGTTTGATTAGAATCCGACTGCTCCGGTTCCTGTCATTGAAACACCGTGACTTTCACCGAGGAACTGCGTGAGACCCCGACCGAACCTCCGGACATGTTGTTTTTATGCAGGACTTTATACAAGTTAGACACTCAAAGAGAAAGAGAGGGAGCGAATATTTTTCTATCTCTTTCTCCCTCTCTCTCTCTCTCTCTCTCTGTGTGTGTATTCGTAAGTCTTTTTGTGACAGACAGACAGGGTGAGAGTACGCGGCTCTTAAGTTCTCATCTAATCCTTTTAACCTCTAATCGTGAGAGCATGGAGTGGAGGATTCAACCTCGTGGGCTGCAACTTGATACTTTCGAGAGTTAACCGTCCTCACTAACGATACATTTTGTCACTGTTGGAGTACATTCCAATAGGAATATGTAGAAATACTTACATTGCGAAACTCTTTGAGAATAAAAAGAGGAAAAGACAAGGAGAGAGAGTCGTGTCGTCGTATCGTCTCATTGTACAATAGAATCAGAAATACAATCAAAATCCTCATAAGGCACGGTCTACACGATATGACATAATAATAATTATTATTGTTAGTGTTCTTTTTACTGTCATTTCTATAGTATTCCGAGGAAATGTTCGTCTGACAGAGTCTAATTGCATTATCTGGATTATACAGAGAGTGGGTGAGCAAATGATTCTCTGTTTTTAGTTCGTTCTCCTCACGTTTTCCTTGTCGTTGTCATTGAGCTTTTGATGTGCAATGGGGTGTGGGAATGTTCCAATTAATTATGAGACGGCTGTCGACAAATGATACCCGTGTGGGACTTTTACAGCTTGGTAAATTATTTTGATTAAAATCATGCACACATATTCATTTTGATGTTCCACGTCTAATTGCCAAAATTTCTAAAGGAAGACTCCCCAATTAAATTATGAATTTTAGTCACAAGGACGACGTCAAGGATTTGTCAATTATATTCGTGGTGTGGAAATCCAGATAAACAGATAAATATAATATAAAATGGATTAGAAATTGGATATTTCTTCCAGAAAATAATAGCGGACGATGAAAAATGGCGTTGACTCACTATATATACTCTATATAAAAAAAAACCTTTGAAATTTCTTGAAAAACAACCTTATCTATAATGATATTACGAAACCTACGACAGACACTCCTAATATTACTGTTAGGATGGTAGAAAGGGAATTACATGCAGTCCCTTGTGTTATTTCCCACTTTTCTACATAGCCCGTTTAGCTTGCTTTCTTCGTCGGCATTCGTTCGCCATCCAAATAAATACCATTACAGGTTTTTTTGTCTGTGTGTGTGCAAGGTTCGTGTGGCCGGAAACCTAAAACTCCAACTCTTTCAAGCTCAAGCTCAAGGTTCAGAAATTAGGGAGAAATCTTTTACGGATACAGAGTCTACATGTAGACTTCTCAGTACAGTAAATTGACGATCATACATAGAGAAAACAACTTATTATTTTCCCAATCAAAAATAATTCTGACAATATCTTCAATTCAATCAATCATATACAAATATAATGTACAATGTGTACATTATATACATACTCTCTCTTTCTCTCTGACTCTCTTCAATGGTTGTGATATGACAGGAAATCCTTACAATATCTTACGATATGCTTTACTCCTTCCATCTTCAGTCATATCAAATTTCCATTGAATCCAGAGAATCAAGAATCTTGTTGGAGAGAAGGCAAGTGAAAAGGTTGAAGTATCAGATTCTCTCCTTCTCTTGGCTTCAGCTTGAGTTACTCAACAATGTTTTTGCTCTGATATCCCTCGTATGATATTTATCTAGCCGTGTTACACTATACAGATGATTCCTTGTACTTTTTTATACTCTCTCTCTCTCTCTCTCTTCCTCCCTTTCATTCTTTCTTTCGTTACTTTTTTCTGTAGTCTGAAAAGTCTTGGATAAGTCTCTCCACACTTCCTTTTCTATATCTTTTTCTTGGCATACATGTACGAATACATATTAGAAGAAAACACTTCAGCTACACTTTATCCTCATCTTAATAAATAATGCAGCATTACATATTGGACTTTCACTTTCACTCAATACACGGATTCACAAGACAATTTAGTACGTATTACACTCGCCCCCGAGCCCCCCGGAAAAAAAATCCTATATCTTGGACTAAATTATGATAAACTTGGAGAAGGCAACCCGGATAAATGTCCAGACATGTCCATGTCTGTGTATCAGTGTGTGTCGTGTGTGAGTCAGAGTCCCCTTTACTTATAAAACAGGTCACGAAAAATATTCAGCAGGCAGTCCGACGTCGATGGATCGAGAACTATACCTAAAACCATCTCTTTTTTCAAAGCCTCACAGTTCACAGACGAATCGTGTCAAAAATAATTCATACATCTTGTCATCTCTTTCCGTCTCGTTTCTGAGCATCCTTTATTAGAAAGAGAAACGGATTCCTCAGCCCACTCCACATCTACAGATAATCGACCACAAGTACGAACAATGATAACATCGAACGATCTTCTACTACTTTCCCCATTATTTCCCCCCTCCCCCACAAGTTGTCATAATAATTTAATAATACGTAAAAACAAACTCATTTGTTATCACTTTGTTCCATCTGAATTCCTCCCCCCTCCCCCCCAACCGTTGAGTAAATACTGAGAAAAGAATGATGAAAAGAATTTATTTACATACATTCATGCAAAAGTCACTTGCTGCAATTCAATGATTATCGATTCAGACTCGGACTCGGTATGAAAAGAATGAGATGAATGGTGGAGAGTGGAAGCGCAACAAGAATATTTATAATATTTATAATGTCACAATACAGATATATACATCACGAGAAGACATCCTACAAAATTCCATGGAATTGCCATAATCATGGTGGAAATAAATATTAAGCATGTGGGAGTGGAGAGCATTGTGAAGGATTGGTAAATAGATCTATTTCAGTTTTGTCCTGACACTCCCAACGCCTCCAGCATGGAAAATTGAAAAGGAGAATGACGACACATGTGTATATGTATTTCCGGGAAATATAATATGTAATGATGCAGGAGAAAAGATTGGACAAAAAGCTGAATTGAGAATTCGATTTGGATAAGATTCCACCACAGATTATTTCTTTGTATATCTGTTACGGCTAAAGCATATAATACGGATATTTTGTAGAATCCCCGGATATTACATAGAATATCCGGCCTTTTTGGTTAATGTGTGTAATGCACATGTCCTTCGTTACTTTATCCGGCTATTGTACAAAAT
>JAIUND010000022.1:0-186321 GCA_034699125.1 Gisinianus flammeolus | reverse complement strand
AAAGAGAGAGAGAGAGAGAGGAAGAGAGAGAGAGAGGAAGAGAGAGAGGAAGAGAGAGAAAGAGAGAGAGAGAGAGACGGAAAATGGTCTCGTAATAGACTTGTAAGATGGTGAGTGGAAGTGTGAGGAACGATGACAACGACAAGTAAAACGACGTGTGCCTTCACTTCACAGAGAGAATGGACATGTGTGTGTGTGTGTGAGAGTTTTTATACGATGCAAACGATACAAACGAAGCTCATAAAATGTAACAGAACATCCGCATAAACTTTGTACTGTGCGCCCTTGAACCCCGAGGAGAAGTTCATATATTCACGAGCTCATTTCTCCTTCAACAAGTTTTAATTCTACGTCACTATATTTGATATTTCATATTCCAAGAATTTTGAGTCATCATTAGCATTATTAGAATTGGGATGCTTTGAAATTTTAAATAAAACCAGAAAAGACAACGAGGATTTATTTTATCTATTATTAATTATTTTCAAGCTACTATTATTTTCTGAACTGAGTTTTGGTTCTGACTATATGAGCTTGAGAAAACCTCAATAATTTTTGTACTTGAAATGCCTCAAAACTCGAAACATAAAACACGAGATTCACTCTAAATACCATAATCACTAGAATTTCTCGGTTCAATAGAACGAAATAAATACAAACAAGAATTATTTCCAACCAGAGTACGAAGAGGGGAAAAAAGTAAACGAAAAAAAAAGAAGACTATTGTTGTGAAGAGAGAATGAATTTTGCTCGTAGCTCATATTTTCTGTTTTCTGTGGATTTGTGTGTGTGTGTGTGCTGTCATTATTTATGTAACAGGAGTGCGTGAAAACTAAAAAGGAGGGGGGAAAGATGGGAACTGATCCACCTGGTTGAACCAATTAATTTATTTTATGGGCTCCAGCAACACAACTCAAAACATGAACTATAATAATCATCATGGGCACGCCGTGGTCTACTTCCTCTTCACCTTTCCTTACTATTTTCCTCCCATTTTTTCCGTTCAACACACACAGTATGAAGCAGTTCCTTTTCAAGGATGTTTTTTTTCCACCAGAATCGAAAATCGAAACTATAACTGGATTTTTGGGGTAAATTATAAATAAATTAAAATATGCAATGGAATCAAAAAATTCAATTGATTGTACGTACAAAATTAATTATAATTTGCTTTCCAAATAGATTTTTTTCATAACTATCGGTAAATCCGATTGCTCCGTCAAAAAGTGTGTGCTTTAAAAAAGCTTTTATCCGTATATACAATTACAATTCCGAATTTCAGATGAAGTTGAAAGACTTTGAAGGAACGAATTTACGATGCGGACCCGAAAAATCTGAGATCCAGCATCGGGATTGCATTCGAGCTTAAAGTTGTCTCGGAGCTGCATTCACGTCACATCTCGGGGCGAAGGATTTAAAGTTTTTCATCGGATGAAGAATGTTCGAGACGAAGTGATTTACTCAAGCAATTCATTCGAATCCTCCATCTCTCTCAAGTCTCAACTCATCATTTCCCTTTTTACTCATGGTGAACAACGGAAACAACGGAGGAGCTCTTCAACTCGCAAGTGGAAGTCAACCGACGGACCATCGTCCTTTCCTCCTCCTCCTCTCTCTCTCTCTTTTTCTCTTTTTCTCTCTTTCTCTCTTTCTCTCTTTCTCTCTTTCTCTCTTTCTCTCTCTCCTCCAAACATTCAACTTCCTATTCCTACACGGTCCAAAACTCAAACCCGAAATTCGAAATCCAAAATCTAAAACCCAACCAATGCCAATATCCAACATTCAACCTTCATATACATAACAAATCCATCCACACACATAGAAAGTCTCTTACCAACTTCTACTTGAACGGAAACTTGGTCTTTGCCTATTTATGCATTGGTGGCTCGTTCATATTCGTAGTCATGTGTATACCTGCTGTCTTTTCCTTGTATTTGCTTGACTTGGCTCGCGAGGAATTTCAAGTGGAGCGCAAGAATGATAAATGAGATTAAAATTTCGGGAGAAATATGTGGTAAACTTTTGGAGACTTACACACACACACTACAAGGAAGTGAGTGTAAAGTATACATACGATATGAAGCATCTCCTCACTCTCTTTCTTCTCTTTCCTCATACACATACACATTTCCATTTATGTATATATCAAAGCCATGGTAAAACTTATACAAAGATATGCTCTGAATTTCCTTGCCTTTCACTTGCTTCTCCTCCTTCCGTTGGCTTCTTTGACTGTAGCGTGTCCGGGAGTTTCAGATTGGTCTTCTTCTGGCGTTAGTCCGGGTCGAGAGTTGGTGTTGCTGTGCTCTCTTTCATTCTCTCTCTTTCTCGCTGTCGTATCTTCCTTTCGTTCCTCATATGTCCTAACCAAGCTCCTTGAGTTTGGAGAAGAAGAAGCAGAAGAAGAAGAAGAGAGTCGGAGTGGTGTAGAAGAGAGCGAGAGAGAAAGAGAGAGTATGGTGGATGTCAAAGTTAAGGGAAGCGTCATTGGCTCCAGCCTTATTCACGTACCCCAATCCCAACTTACAATTTATGACCTATCGATTTCTTTCTTCTTCCCCTCCTCTGCTTTGCTTACTTGTGTGTGTGTGTGTGTGTGGGTGTGTTTGTGTGAGCTTTCGCTTTCTCCTCTGTCGTTGTGAATTTATGCAGGTGGTATACGACAGTCGAAAGTTCCAGATGGATCCCCGAGAAATACTCCAAGCCTCCTGTTAAGATTATATTCATTCTTGTATCCGTACGGTCTCTTAGTCGTAGAAATTGGAAAATGGAAGGAAATCTGCAATTGAAAATGAAAAACAAAATTGTAAGAATATTTTTTTTATAGAAAAATCCAAATCCAAATCCAACAGGATTTCGGATGAAATTAATGCAATTTGTGTGTGTGTGTGTGTGTATGTGTGTGTGAAATTTTCTCGAGTCCAATTTCAATTCCAGGGATAAGACTAACGAATAAGAATAAGAAAGAAAGGGAAAGAAATAATGTGTGCGAGGAGTTGAATTCGGGGAAAGTATGCGAGACAAGAGAGGAAGAGAGAAAGAGTGAGAGAGAGAGAGAGTCGGCAGATATATCGAGAAATCTTGTGAGATTTATGAGGCAACCCAAAGTTCATCTAGGGGTGAATTAGAAATCTTCATTTCACTACAAAACTAATCACATTTTCCATAGCTATAGCCGTAGCCATATCATAGAACCCGATTCGCTCTTTCTCTTTCTCTCTCTCTCCCTGTGAGCTTTGCTATTTGCTCTTGACTTCTTGCTATATATGAGAGTAGAGTCAGGGAGTTGGTAGTCGAGACCGTCATCCGTAAACCGTACAATTCCTTTCATCATTCCCTTTCCTCATAGTTATGTTCACGTACGGATGTATAATCCACAATTGAGAATTCTCAAAGGGTATTCCGAGCTTCATATAATAGCGATGAAATGTTGAAAGCAACCTAATTTTCTGTGCGAAATTCTGCGAATACTAATTCTCATATCACAGTCATCATCTCCTCGTGGTGGTCGTCGTCTAAAGGTCGGACTGACAATTATTTATTACGTGTCAAACTTCCTATCCCCATTTTCACTTGACTGTTTCTGTATGTATAGTTGGGAGTTGAGAGCGCAGGCTCAGACCGTGTTAGAGAAAATTTATTTCAGTTTTACTCTGATAATTGTTAGTTAAGAAGCTTTTTTATTTGTATGGAGTGTTTACTTTCTAATTTAGGACGAAATTGTCGGAAGTGGAAAGATTGAGTTATTTTTGCTATTTTCGTTACTATTTCGTTTGCAATTTTTTTATTTTGCATGCATGCATGCGTTATTGTTTATGAGGGTGTTTGGTTTGGGTTGAGGATGAGGGGGAACGGAGTGTGTGTCCATTTAACCGTTGGTTCGTATGTTGAACATTCAAGTAGAGGAATTAGACAGAGGAGTGCACAAAAGGAAAAGATATTGCGGTGCAAGTGTATGTGAGCAATAAAAATCGTCATCGTAAACCTAATATGGCCATTAAATCCCATTAAGCGACGCTTTCAAAATACCCCCAAAAAACTTGTCTTACTCACGCTAGAAAACCCATCCATATGCTTCGTCCCCATTCTATATGTATTTCTATTTCCCCAACACACATTTTTTGAATTCATTTCATCCACAGACCATTTCTATTCCTATTTATTCCATCCTCCCACCCAAAAACACACTTACTTTCCGCCTTTTCTCTTATTGTTAGATTTCCCGGACTCCCTCTCTATTTTTTGATGTTATACATTTCATTTTTTTTTCACTCCAACTGTAAATTCATTGTAAACCATTCAAAGTTCACTATCCTCAATTGGTTTCATTTTGTATGGTTTTTTCAATTCATCTCTCAGTCAAAACAATCATTTTACAACATAAAATCTGAATTCATGTAAAACTATCGTATGAATTCTTTTTCATGTCCTGAATTTCTCAACCATATCATACAACATGTTAATAAACGAACTTCCGGTTCATTTTAATGACTTCATGAATGTTTCAATTACGAACTGGCAATTAAAATACAATGTCGGTCTGCCAGTGGACAAAATGTATGAAAATTGTCCTTGTTTTTTTTTGTAACAATTGTTTTCGAATGCACAATAAAAATATGACGTGAAACAATTGTCAACCTATTTTTAAATTCTGTGTAGTCTACATGTAAGATACAATGGTAAATTGTAAATCCTGCTTTATTATCATTTCAATATCATAATGATATGGAAGTTTTCCCGAGACTTTCCCCCAAAAAGTTGGTTGCGAAAGGTGAGTCGGGAGTAGAAGTAAAAGTTATGAGCATGCTCTAGGATTTATTTACATATTATCAGTGTAAATATGGTAAAGGAAATCGGGAGCCATGGAGAAGGAGGATCCGGAGAGGAATGGCGATGGCGGTGGTGGCACAATGATTAATGTCTCTCTCGCTTTATATATATATATTCCCCCTCAAAAAAAGAGAGAAAAATACAACCAGCCTAAACACACTCTCACACGCATTCACCCGGAGCAGATCCAGACCAACTTGCAAAGTGCACCGTATAGAAAAATACTTTGCAACTGAAAGTAAGTAAAATAAAATGAAAGGGAAACAAACGGTATGTGAAGAGAAAACACCTTGGATTTTCTTTCAGATATTTCCCCCTTAAATGAAATCAGTCGCTTTACTTTTACTTTTTACAATATTTAAAATGTCTTAAAACTAATTGGATTCAAATTGTAAACATGATGGTCGCCGCTTTTTTTCGTCTCTAAGTACTTTGCCTAAGTACTTTCCGAGAAAAGTCGGGTAAGCTTTGTGTATATTTTATGAAAAATCCGACTGTATGTAAAACGACTTGACTGCAAATGAGTTCAAGACCAACGGACGAACAGGTAAAAAAAATTGTATACCTTTTTCTGAATACTGAATACACAAGTCAATTGACTAAAGACCGATTAAAAGAGGATTCTTACACACAAAAAGATGGATAGGTCATAAAACATTAATGAAGGAAAGTGAAATCGAAATTGAAAGTTTGGAAGTAAAAAAAAACCCGAGATTCCTTGATTTTCTGTAGAAATCTTGTTGGTTCGTCCCAACAATTTATTACAATGTATCCGTGGATCCAATTCCACAGCTATTTACTTCGCTGTAAAATGTAAAGTGTGAAGATGTATAGAGAGTGTAAGTAAACCACCCCAATCTCCGCCCCCTTGTTGGTCCCAGGAAAGGAAAACAAAACACACCTGAGTTTGTCCTAGATTTTTTTGTAAAGTGTACCAAGGTCTCAGGTATTTTTTTTAATTTACAACCCTCACAAACACAAACACACACGAACACAGTCACTGTCAAATCCCATGTAAGAAATAACAAAATTTCCTCGTCCACAATTTCCCACCTGCAGTAAGTTAAAGGACTGCTGATCGTGAGTCTACATAATCTGAGCTTTACTTTTTTGGATTTTTAAAAATATTTTGTATACAGAGAGGTTTACTAGTTTCTCATAATAATTGCGACTATCAGCATGGAAACACACATAAATTGTTCATCCTCTCCAAAAAAAAAAAAATACATTATGAACTGGGATGATAATGTTTTTGCCTTGTTTGCTGTTGCTCTCGATTGTGCCATAGTCTGTGGACACATGGCAATAGGAATGTGTGGAAGCGAGTGAAGGAACCAAAGAGAAGAAAGAAGAAGAAGAAGAAGTAGAAGAGGGATCGATAGCTCATTTTACAGAGTCATATTTCATGCAGTTGCTTCTTCTCATTCAGTATCGATTTTGTAATCAAGTTGCGGCCTACCTTCATATTAAACATCTAAAATACATTTGGGCATCCCATCCAACTTCCAACTCCAACAAAACCCAAGTAGTCGCAAGTTCTTCCAGTTTTCTAGTCCCTCATCCATACCCAACTCCGACTCACTGCTCCACTCCTCACCACTCACTACTGTTTCGGTTAAAGCTCCAGAGTTTACAGAGTTTCAAGTGACTTTTCCCGTCTATTCACATTCACATCCATAATCAGGAACACACTGCTTGTGCTTCCGCTTTTGCACAACAAATAAAAACTATGACATTATATGTGATGAGGATATGGCGGAAATATGGATACATATATATATATATATATATATCTATTGGGAAGAACAAGAGATCATGCTAGACTTTTGCCTGTACTGATTACATGGCTCAATAATAGACTGGATAGCCTGAAAATGAAAATCCATGTTTGTATATCTCAAATATCCCAACTGTATCGTATCGTATCGTACATACAGTGTGTAGAATTATTTTGCCATCAACCATCCTTTTCATTTCCATTTGAGATTCCAGATTCCAGATTCAGACTGGCTGAAGGAGATGCGACACAGTGGAAACAGATTGTCTCAATATGGCTCACCTCACTAAATCTCCCCATCTCAAACTCTCTTTTTTGGATTTTACAATCCTTTATTCCGTCCAAGTCCAAGTCGACACTCTATCTATACCATTTTGTTTGTTCTTTCACTATTTTTTCCCTAATCAACTACACAAGAAAAAAGAAAATCTCTGAACACAGCAAAAGATTTTGTACGTTGTCCACACATTTTTATGTATTAAGTATATTTTTCCGAACAACTCTAATCCAAATTTAATTACAAATCCTTCATAAGATGGAGAAATGGAGAAATGAAGATTTGATGAGTTTATAAATAAAATGGCTATATAGAATGTCATTTAAAGGCTCAATGGATTTCCTATACTGTGAACAGGATAAAGTCTGAGGAGCTTTAAATGTAAAGTTGATGACCCTCTCGGACTTTCGGGTCCAGAGAGAGAAATGAAAAAAAAATTATGTGAATTGAATTCAATCATCTCTATTAGTATAAACGGACCATCTATATACATATTTCGGTGGTCGGTTCGGAAGAATGACGGAGGGAATTTGAGGAAAGGAAGAGAGGAATCCGGAATAGGGATCGAATCACAATCAAAATCAAAACCTCCAGAACTCTGCTGGATATAGAAATAGAGAGAAAGGAGAGAGAATGGTGGGAATCATACCTTTCATTAAATTTTGTCTACTAAGCAGTCTTTGCGTGTGTTCATTCGTTCATTCGTTGGTTGGTTGGTTGGTTGGTTAGTTGGGATTTTGTTACTCAGAGATGTTGGATGGTAGCGACGGTGGATGTTGGAACATGTTGGGCATGTTCACTTTCTTCGGAATTCGACTATATCAACTAGAGTGAAAGTAAGAAGCCATGAATTCACATCTTTCGATTAAACTTTGC
The DNA here is from genome assembly GCA_034699125.1 of Gisinianus flammeolus. NCBI lineage: Eukaryota > Metazoa > Arthropoda > Collembola > Symphypleona > Katiannidae > Gisinianus > Gisinianus flammeolus. The sequence continues at coordinate 178,561 of JAIUND010000022.1, read as the reverse complement.
CCATCAATCTGGAGAACCTTTTCCTCTACTTCTTTCCCCCTTTTTTTCTCTCTCCTCTCTCTCTCCCCTCTCTCTCTCTTTTCTCTATTTTATCTATTGGTTGACCAAACCAAGTGAATCTACTCGTCTTCGTCTTTCTCTTCCTTTTCCTCTCTCCACTGTGGACCAACTACAAAGACTCGAAGTTCCAATTCCACTTGTACTTGTACTTTTGATTCCAGCTCTGGCTGCGTCTAAAATCCCGAGTCGAGTTTACTTCCTCTTTCTATTTCCACTGTATATCCTTACACATCTTTTATTTTGGCTCCAGCTCTGTCTCTATTTTTTTCCTTCTCTCTCTTTCTTTCTCTCGCTCAATCTCTCTCTCTCAATCCCTGACTAAGAAGAAAGTTCTCTTGAGCTTTTAGTTCTATTTCATTCCTTGGATTCATCTGTATCATTTATGTGTGTGCATGTACATGGTGGGATCGTTTATAATAATATAGTAATAGTAATGGAAACGGGGGAAGGCAATATAAGCATAGCATATAGAAGAAAATTCAAAGGTTTACATTATTTCTTCTGGTTCTTCTTCTTCTTCTTCTTCTTCGTAGTCGTCGTCGTCTCCTTTTCCTCTCTTCGTCTTCTTCTTCTCGTTGTTGGTGGTGGTGGGCAGTGTGATTCATGAATGCCATGTTTCTTCCCTGTCCGAGATAAATACACGCATAAATAAACTCTCGTTTGGTTTCTGGTATTCGTATTCGTATTCGTATATTCATATATCTCTGCTCCCTATCTACGCTCCATTCACTATACGATTCTTTTCATGCACAAAAATAAGATCTACAATCTACATATCCGAATATAGTAGAGTGAGTACACACGAGCCCGGTTTTCCATTAGAGAAATAAGAATTGTCGAGTTGGAAATCAGACTGAGTTAGCAGTATACAGTAGAGTCGGTGCACACACACAACATACGATACTTAGCATAGGAAATCGCCTAAGAGGAATATATACGATATCTTTGACTTTGGTTGTGAGAGTTTTTGTGACGAGGGTAAAAATCCGAACAGAAGATATCACAACCTTGTCATTGTAACTTTATCCACGATTAAGTGTGGCAGGAAAGTTGACTAGTTTTTACTCTTTCAACTTGAGCCTCTCACTTCAACTTTACTTTTACTCTCTTTGAGACTTCTTCAACTCTCAGAGTTTTTTTCTTTTTTTTGAACACTTGAGCTCATGGGATCTCCCGCTTCACTCTCTAACAAAAAAACAAAAAAAACTTTTTTTTTAGTTTTTTCCCCTCTGCCATGAGATTTTTGCCTTAAATTTAAATTCAAATTCAGCGTTACGAGTCAAGAGTGAAATTCAAATTCAAAGACTTTTTTTTCTTCTTGGGCTTGTATGTTTTTTCAAACCCTTCCAAAATGCACCAACCCCAGCCAGTTCATCTCATAAAGTATTTTTCGTTTTCGTTTGGCTACTAAGACGCGAGCGGTTAATGTTTCTCTCTCCATCTCTGTCTCTCTCTCTTCCTCTTGAGTTTGATTAACTACCTGAATTATCTGTATTTGAATTTCAATGTAGATGTCTGAGCGTGTGGTGGATGGTGGAGTGTGGTGTGCTATGGAGACTAAGATGAACGAGTAATATGAAGCAAAAAGTAGTACATGTACATACCGCAGTGGAAAGTGGAAACCTATCTGTAGAACGTTTATTTACAACACTGAGTTTTTGGATTTTAGTTTCATCCTTGGCTTGGCGAGTAGTCTGAGTGTTGATGAAACTTTTTTTCCCTTTCCTATGTACATCATGTACTTTTTTGTGTATAGAGTATTCTCTGTATGTTTTTACATATGTTATATGTATCTGTATGTGTAGTAGTAGTAGTGTAGTTGAAGTTGGTGTTGGAGGTTACATTTGTGTGTGTATAATAATGCTAGAGAGTCATGAACTATTTGGCTAGAATGTGTATAGTGTAAAATGGTGAGACATGTATAATGCATGAATTGAAATACTGTGAGCCTTGTGTATGGTCCTAAGTTCCTAGTTGCTTGATACTGATGTTAGTGCTAGTGTTGGTGCTGGTACTGGTGGGCAGGATTGGAGTTTTGGAGTAGGAGCATAAAGGAAATCTGAGCTCTGGAGACTGAATTTCTGATTTTGACTTACACACACACACACAAACACACACACATGCACACACACGTTCATACACACTCCGACTCCGTCTTTTTCCTCGTGACTTTAATTTATGTATGAGAGCTGTGATTAATGCGATTGCTTCTGACTCGAGATTTATTTATGAGGTGAGCAAGGAAAAAAAATCTCAGGATTTGAGAAAGAACCAGAAAGAGCGAGAGAGAGACAGAGAGAGAGCTTTACTTATTTTCTCCTTTCGTTTAGAATTTTGGTTTTGTGGAGTTTCAAAGTTGGGAAATTGTAAAGCCGTTCACTCATTCTTGTTTTTGTTTCCCAACTGTATATAACAAAGTTGAGGGTAGAGAACTTTGATTTTAGAAGGAGAAGAGTACATTATTTTTCTATCTGCACAATATCCGACTCATTTGACGTACGACCAGATTTTTGAGCCAATACTCGTATCAAAATATATCTCATAGTCAAATGAAAATGAAAATATGAACTCTACACTTTTTTCTTGTATACTCTTTTTTTGACTTTTTGACTTTTTCCCTTTTTCCCTTTTCCTATTCAAATTCCAGGTAGACAACGGTTTCTCGTGTTTTGAATTTAAAATGGTTGAAGTTTTTTTGTTGTTCTAAACTTTTGAAGAATAAAATGAACCTGTGAAAATGTGTCATGTATAAAAATTGACGACTTTATAATTTGAAATTTCCGAGTTTTTTTTTTTTTTGTTCCACCACAATGAGATTTTGAATTCAAAATACTGCATACGGCAAAAGAGAGTGCTGACTTGATTAATAATGAAATTCATTTGGTTTTGTTTCAACTTTCAACTCGTTAAAAATGCATTGTGGGAGACCTCAAAGCTCTCATATCTCTCTCTATCTGGATGGATATCTTTGAGGCTTGCACAGTATTTATAAGCAAATATCTTAGACCGCTCACTACATGATGAGATAGAGCAGAGCGATAGCCTAAAAGAACGTGTAAGTGTATATTTTATAGTGTGTAGACAAGGGAAAACTTGAGTTGACTACACACACACACACACATGCAAGAGATACATACATACTACACTTGAATATGTGTGAGTTGTGAGTGTGTATGGAAATGGATGGAGGCTGGATATTATACGGTCGTAGTTTTGGTAGTTGGTAGTTGATAGTCTCATAAACAAAGTGGAAAGGAGCAGATTTATATGAAGATAGACTGGTAGCCTTCCGCTCGCATCATCTCTCTACTAAAAAACAAGTTTGATTGTCTTTCTCTCTCTCTCTCTTTAATTAAGTTATTATGATGACTTAGAACTCTTCTAGCATAACAATTCATGAGAACGAACAAAGTCGCCTACACACAAACACACACGAACATTTCATGTCCATCTTCCACCTCTCTTTCTCTCTCTCTCCATTTTATATTTTACACGGATATATCGTAACTTGGACTGTACATATACTGATATTCAAAATCCCTTCTTTCATTTCATTCACCTTCCACATGGATCATTTTAATTTTCTGCACTTTGCAGAACAGTCAAGCTTTTTTGCATGTATATGATTGTTATTATTCTGTACATGGGACTTGATTTTTTGTTTACCTCTGCACATTGGCTAATCATAAGTGGATGCAAAAAAAGACGAAGAAGAAAAATCAAGGTCAGTTATTCAACACCTCAGAAATGATCAGAAAGACGTTCAAAATTCATTCGTGTCTTCATTCCCCACCCGGCCAATTTTTCCCTGCTTTTTTTGTTGCCAAAACAGTCGTGACCCAAATATTCAAATATTCAAATTTCATAATTGAAGTAAATTTATCTTGTCCTGCAATGTTTTTTTTTTTTTGAGTAAGTGAGGATTTGGATTTTTTTAATCCAAAATCTGTCGTTGTTTGTTTCGTGTATAGTTGTTTCATGAAAAATATCTATAGTACAGAGAGGGATTTGAATTGTGAATTGTGAATGTAGAATGTGAAATTTACATTAGCATTTACATGCAGATGTATGATTTATGATTTTAAGTATGTATTTCCACAATATAAAAATAATAGTTGGATGTTCGCGCTTGGTGTTTGGTTGGGTTTTGGTTGTTCGCGTGAACGTTTTATAGGAGGTACGTTCAGTACAATTCCGTTGTTCATCATTGAAGCAGTCAGTGTGTGTCTGAGCAAATAAAAATGAAGATTCCCGTGCGAGATACGGCGTTTGGAGAGTGTGATGAAGAGGGGAAAGTAAATTAAAGTTATGATTTAAAGCAACGTGTGATGGAGGATGGTCGTTACACAATTCAATACGTAATAAAATATACGGCCACTACTGCAATTATTTCCGTTGGTTGTTAAATAAGCCATCAGAAAATTTGGGAAAATTAAAAATCATGTCCGCCATTCACATAAACAACAAAATATGAACACATAGAAAACAAAATCCTCAATTTACCGTCTGCATATATTGTACACAGTCTTGATTAAAGAGGAAAGAGAAACAAGTGAGAGAGAGCGAGAAGATTGAGAAAAATCCAGGATGATTCTTTTGCTGGATTTTGATAGTGATTTTGCTCCACCAAAATGAAAAATATATAGTGAATATCTTGTATTGTTTTATTCGCCTACACGACAGAGAGAGAGAGAAAGAGAGATTACAGATAATATTGAGTATCCGCCGCCCGTTGTAATCCCTCCTTAATGCTCATCGTAAATCCTACAAGGACTCAGATACAGATAGACTACAGAGCTTGGGCAGGATCATTCAATACGGTTGAACTGGGTTCGGTGAATTAATCCAACTATAACTCACCCCCTTCATAATACACTGCAAATCATTCATTTTCCTTCTCTCCTTCTGTCCTGTATCCTCTTCATTTCATCTATCTCACTCTCACTCATTCTAAAATCTAAACGAATGAACGAACATGGAGGACACAGGGGAAAAAAATTGTATGTAGAGGGAAAAGAGGAAGAAGGACTGTGGAACAAGGAACATCATCTACTTAACATGCAGACGAGACCGTATAGATTTCCATTAATTTTTATCAGATGAAAAAAACCGCTCCAAATTTTTCTCAGGATATCTCTCGTTCCCTCTTCTTTCTCTCTCTCTCTCTCTCTATTTTTCTATTCACCACCTCCAGCCAATAATTATAATTGAGCCAACACGTAAACTGAATGGGTGTAATGAAAGGTTAACTTTACTTTCATCATCAAAATTACATTACATGTCATCATTTCCCTCCAACAACTACTGTACTGGACGAATCAAATGTGATGGGCAGAATGCGAATAGACACACTCAATTACCATGGGAAAAATCCCTGTAGCCATTCAAATATCTGTATACTATACAGCTAAAAATTATTATAACATAACATGTGAATTTCCTTTGACTATAAACCAAAAACTGTTTGGTTTACTATCGTTTGGTTGTTCCTGTTGTACGACGAACGACGAACAACATGTTCAGCCCCCCGTAATTACCATAAGAAAACGTGAAAACAAATAGTTTAATTTCCAATTTACAATGTGTACAGACACACCACAATTAATTCACCCCATGTTTACCAAGCAATGATTGTCTATGCAGGAGAGAAAACATGACAAAATCCGTGCTACTTTGATGTTTGAGATGGGAAATCAAGAGCCAATAAATTGTGAATAAATTGTAGTGTGTGTATCGGTTCGTATTTTTTGGAGACAAGAGAGAGAGAGAGAGAGAGAGACTACTCGAAACTCAAGTGGAGCAAGCAAGTGGAGGGAAACAGAAAATGTATATGTGCACACAAGTACACACACACACACATGTGTATTTGTGTTAGTGAGGAGTCAGGAATGAAATAGAAAGGAAGGGAGATGAAGACGAAGGAAAGGAAAGGAAGAAGACGAAGGCGAGATAGTGTAACCAAAAAGTGTGAGTAAAATCATCATAGGATATCATTTATTTGGCATCAGAGAGGAAATGTGAGGAGCACGCGGTTTTATCTTCGCAATTCCTCTTCAACAGTTTCCTTTTCCATTTCCATCGCATCACACACACACACACACATACGTATATACGCAGGACGCATCCAAATGCAACTTTGGCTAAAGATTCAGCTTTTCTATATCCATTACATAGAAATCCAAGGAGCTTTATGCTCTATATACAAATGCTACCGGTAGAAACTCTCACAGATAGACTTCTTGTCTGTATGTATAGTCAGACTCAGACTGCTAATGGCTGTACATATAGGAGCCAGTGTATCCGCCGTAATGTGGTACACAACTCAATTCCTGTCTTCCTCAGTCAAGTCAACTTCAACTCGACTACTTTCCTCATGTACTTACGATATGTTTATATATGTACACAAATGAATCCAAAGGGAAAATCCGACTTGCATATTTTCACTTTGTCCTTGTCTCCTCGAAGCTGACTGGAGAAGAGTAAAGACGGAAGTAAATACAAAACTTGGAGTCAATACATCTTTCACTTAGGCGACAACGACAGTGATAAGGACAACGCAGTGTAGGATGGAGGATCCTACCGACTACAGAGGCATTTGCTTCACTCTGCAATTTTATTTATCCACCTTAAATGTATTCGAAACCGAAACCGAAACCGAATCCAAACAGAAAATGAAGGGCAGGAAACTGAACTAGGTTCTTCAGGAAACCTCCCGTTCTCCTCTTATTCAAGGGATTTCTATATCGAAATGAATCATCTGACTGGAAGTTGAGGCAAAAGTAAAAGTAAAGGAAATGCAAGCTCACCTATACTCGCTGTCTTTTCCTTCTCTCGTAGAATTTCATGGAATATTCTCAAAATGTCCACACTATGGTTTGTACTGTAATTTCCTATTGGATAGAAAATGTGCGTATGTGTGTGTAGTTATGTTATAGAGATAGGTTTTAGCCGTTTTAGGTCGCTTCTTGATCACAATAGGGAATGTGTGTCCTTACACAGTGTGTATGAATGGAGTTGATAGTGCTGCTTCAAAGGAAACTGAAGAGATGAGAAAGAGAATGAGAGAGAGAGAGAGATAAATGCAAGTTTTCAGAGTGTGTCTACATAGAAGATAGAAAAGGAATAAGAGGGAAAGGCAGATTGGGTAATTAATTATAAGGAGAGAATAGCCTATTCGGTTATTTATAGCTTCTTTCCCATCCAGCCATAACTCATGGAGAAAATTTGAATCTGAGACTCCGTTCCTGGTTCTGGTCTTGGCCCTCTCTCTCTCTCTCTCTCTCTCTAGTCCTCGTTCGTTTATTCCTACTCTTTTCTACCCGTCTTGTTCCGTTGGAATCTATTTAAACACACACACGCTTTTGTATACCTACATTTTTGGCTATGGATATGTAGAAGATGCATATGGAAGACAAGACATTAGAGACTCCAGGGCAAAAACCATACACAATGCTTTTATACTCTCTCTCTCTCTCTTCCTCTGGCTTGCTGTTATAACACATGAAATGGAATGATACGATATGAAATTGTATTTTGGAAAAAATTTCCAAGCCTTCATTTCATACGATATGTTTACATACACATTCTCGTAGTTGCAACTAAGCAGAAAAAAATGTATTTACTTTTATAATTACACTTGGAGATTTATTACTTTGCTTCGTCAATACCGGATGCTTTGACTGTGTAGTAGCTTTTTTTATAATTCACATTCAAAACGGAGTTCATACTCTTCCATGTTATATTAGCTGGAGAGAGTGAGAGTGAGAGAGACTATAGAGCAAGTGTGTAGTCTCACACATTTATTATCATACCTACACACAGTGTTCGTTGGTTTGGTTTGGTTCTTATTCTATTTTCCATTTTAACGATTTTCCTCTCTCTTTCTCTCTGAACAAAATCTTGGGTAACGTGGCGTTCGTGCTGTTTTCTTAATGTAATGTTAGATTTTTTCGGGTGTTGTTGTTGAGCATAGGACAAGAGTTATTATGTGTGGACTCGATGAAACTCACGCGGAATCACTCGATTCATTGGTTCACACACACACACTTTATTTATATATACACAGCACAGGGGCTTACAAATGTATACGTATTTCCATGGAGCTTGAGGCGAGCTCCAATGTAATGAGTTTTTGTTTTGGCTGACGCTTTTGAAATTTCAAATTTGAATCAAAACAATTCAGTGAGCCCACAGAGCTTTTGTGTAAATTTTTTTGAATTCGAAATTATATAGTATTTATACAGAGTTGCATTGTCTATATGCTAGTCAGCTTGAAGATAAATCATGTTTGATTTGTCAAGAGTCATCTCTGTGAAGCGATGGTGAAAAATTAGACATGGATTTATCTGAAGAATTAGAATTATGGGGAAGGTAAACAGTGGAAATGAGTCATGTGCCTTTTTAAAATCCAATTAAAAATAATTCAGGGGACTGAGAAAGAAATGAGAGAGAGAGAGAAGAGGAGGAGAGAAAAAGTGAAAAGCTGTAGAATGAAAACTCTTTTAGCGTGTGTATTTATGTAAAATATTTTAAATGGTTTCAATTTCAAATGGAAAAGGAAAGACGAAAGACAGAGACAGAGATGGAGGCGTTTTAATTGCAAAATAGTGGGGCAAGAGTAGTGGAAATGTAAGTTTGACTGGTTCTTAATAAGATTCAGGATATATTGGAGCGGACTCTGGGACGAGATAATGCATTTGAGAAGGAGAAAGAAAAAAAGAGAGAGAGAGAGAATTTAAATCAGTTGGATTTAAGAGTCCCTAAACACGGAAATAAAAGCAAATGCTCAATTTCTTTTTCCTAATTAAAGTATGCAAAGAATCTTTAGTCGGAGATTCATTTCCCCTTGTGAATATTTCAAAAAAGGAAAAGTAAAATAAAATATGGCTCACACTCTCCCTACTATGCAGAATCTTGTACATTTTACATTCTACAATTCTACATTGTACAGATAGACAGTCCTATAAAGAAAGAATAGGTTTCTCTCTCCTTCACTCTCTCTCTCTCTCTATTTCTGTTGTACATAGTTGAGAGTTTTCTCTGGGAAAGTTATGGGAGTATTTCTTGAGAATATATCTACTATTTATTTGAGACACTCTCTGTTCTGTTACATCTTCCGTCCACAGAGAACAAGAATAAGAACATGTACTTAAGGATCTCAGCTCGAACGTATTCGTTGTTATTCCTATCTCTCTTTCTCTCTCTCTCCCTCTCTCTCTCTCTTACCGTCCCTGTTGCCATTCCATTATACCTACAATACATGGCTTGAATTATATCAGCGTCGTTGTAGACGTTTTGGTGTATGTCTATGTATATGTGTATTATTCTCATCGTCAGTTTGAGATATTCTGCAATTCTGTATAGAATATTTGACTACATATCCAGACTATCAGTATGGAAAACACACGAATTTTCGGGGATTCACATATGGAAGGAGCGTGCCGTGGAATACCATAGGTTTTCCAGAATATCTACATATCTACATACGATATATACATATGTGTATGTGTGCCTCCACTGGGACTCATAATTTATCAAGAGAAATACGGAGAGAAACTTATTCAGCCTCCGATTCTCATAACGGGTTCTCCTTCGCAGATCATTCATCATGCTATACAAAATGCCAATGGCTCCCGTTTCAGCCCTGTCTCCCAGTTCTCTCTCTCTCTCTCTCTCTCTCTCTCGCTCTCTCTCGCTCTCTCTCTCTCTGGCTCTCCATATACATCATCTGATATCCACTGCTCGCATAAATAATCGATTTTTGCCCTTTTGCCAAAAATTCCTAAATTTTGATTAATGTCCAATACTCTCTTGTGCCTCTCTCTCTCTCTCGCTGCGTCTATGGAGAGTCGACTCCTTTCCTCAACTTCCCAATTTCCAATTTCCAACTTCCATCCTCCATCCAATCACCTGTATTTATATCCTACATTTTAATCATGTTCAAACTATAGTATGTACAACGCAAAATCCCATTGTCTCCATTTCATTCAAGTCTAATATTAAATTTCAAATGAGCACCTCATCACGTTTTAATAAGAGGAATTTCCCCATTTAATTAATAATAATAATTCTGGTTCAAGTTCCTCATTCGTCGAGTACTCAATTTTCCCTTTCTTTTGCCTTGTCCTCGTGAAAATTGGTAAGAGCCTTTTGAACTCCTGTCACTGTACTAACTGTATAAATAAAATAAAGAGAATCTTGATGTTCTCAAGTGAGTCAGAATGAAATTAAAATTGACATGGGTGGTTCACAATTACAATTAGGGATTGAATAAACTCTTGATTGCTTAAGTGTAGTTAAATATTGTGGGGGAAATGAGTGAATGAGGGAAATTTCCTTGGTATCGCTTTGAACTGTTACATAACCGGAAAACTACACATAGGAGGGAGTTTTGAGTAATATAGGAGATGGTTGATGGGTATATGAATACTATGTATGAATGAAAGGGAGTTGAGGAATATAATAGGAAGGGTTGAGCGTGTTGAACCCTCCTAATGAACTAGTCAATAATTTGTTCACATGTTTAAATGAGGGGCCAGTCACCATTCTTATTCACCGTATTTTTTTCGTGAGTGTATAAGTAATAGAACCCTACAATACGATACAAATCCTATCACTACATTTCTATTCTCTATACATATAATGGAATTCAAAGTGAATGATCTCGAGGAGGAGCACAGTGAGTGAATGTGAATATAGAGCAGAGAGAATCGTCCATTGTCCCATTTCATTCGCTCATTCGTTCTTTCATCTCGTAAGAGTACAAATAGAAATGAATATATAGACAGACGAAGGATGAGGAGAAGGAGAAGGGAAAAAAGTCTTTTGACTTGCCGTTTTTCTCTCTCTCTCTCTCTCTCGTGTTAGACGACAAGTTTAAAATTATTCCCAGTTCAATAGTTTCCATGTTCAATGGAAATTTGGCCAGGGAAGGACAATGGGAGTAAATGGAAAGAACCAACAAAGATCAAGGAGGGAATGGTTAATAGTGTTTATAATGTATATATGCACATTTGGAGGGAGATTATTATAAGGAATGAGAAGGGAAGCCAAAAGTGGTGCTCCGGAAAAATTAGCCACTGTGAAAATGAAAATGAAAGGGAAAAAAGATGTTGACTAGGAAGAGAGAAAGAGAGAGAGAGGGAGAGAAAGAGAGTAAGTAAAAAGGGAGTGGGCTTAGGAAATTAACTTTGTTTTGTATGTGTATTTGTATATTTATTGTGTGACCAAGTCAGGCCACGTCTCTTGAGGCCTTTGTTGAATTCCCATTTGAATGAATCAACTTTCTTCTGTCATGAACAGAAAAATTTATTTCTTTATCCAAAGTAAAGGTGTGTGTGTGTCTTTCTGTCTGTCTGTTTGTCTGTATGCACTTTTTTATTATCGACTCCATGCATAATCCGAACTTGAAAATAAATTGAGTCCCATAATTTCACTGGAGTTGCCGCCATATTTCCTACCACTCATAAAAAAACGCACATGTTCATTACAGATATGTACGGGAAATGTGAATGAATGGAAATTAAAACAGTAGAACAGTAAAAATTCAACTTGTCTTCATCCACAATTTGTTTCAAACATCATTTTCCTGTGAATACTCAACCAAACGTACGATATATATAATGAAGCTGCTAAATTTCTTTTTACTTATTTTAATTATAGTGAGCGTAAATAGTGCAGAGTAAATCATTGGATTTTTGTGAAATGAGTTATGGACGTTTTAGCTAGTGGAAATTTCTTCAGAAATGCATTGAAATCATTGGAGAAGGATTCAAGTGGAGAGAAGGAAGAGCAATGAGACGGAGGAAAAGAAGAATTTTTAGATGATGAAGAAAGAAAGAGAGAAATTTTCTTAGCTTCGTTTCAGCTATACTCACTGTATAAAACTATCATGTACGAGCAAGTAAAGCAGACGAAGAAGAACTTGAAGACGATGACGGAGCAAGGGAGCGAAAAACGAAAAACGGAAAAAAAGCGTGGGCATTTCGCCAATGGTTTCTAGGTTTTCTCGGTTTTTCAGCCTCAATATCTTATCCATGTGGTAGTAAATCTTGCAGTCTCAGAGTGCACACCTCGAATGCTTTTGTCATCACCGCTGAGAAAAGAAACGAACTAGTAGTCAACGACAGAAATAAAGAGTTGTTTCATAATCAAATTCATCTACACCACGAGCGTCTGAGTCTGTCCGTGTGTACCGTAAAATAGTCAGTTAACAGTCAGCTCCTTCAACTTCCCTCCCACCACCACCACCACCACCAACCATCAAGTCCATGTAAACTCCCGGGTGTTTTCATTTTCAATCCCTACCTTGTGGTATGTATTTAACATGGTTTTAACGGTATGTAGAGGAAAAGAGAGAGAGAGAGATTTGAAAGGCATCAACTCAAATTTACATTCCTCTACTGAGCTGAACGGAGTGACACCACATAAATCAATTGGAGGTTATCTGACTTGGACTTGGTTGATTTGCAACTTGATATGGGGATTCAAAATGTAAATGTACATGGAAATAGAACAAATGTGAAGCCCACATAAGTGGTTTGTCGAATTTAAATGTTTTCCATAAATTTAATTGTCAATGGTAATTTAATCGTGTGTATGTGTTCAGAACTTGTGAGCATTTTAATTCAATTAATATGAATGAAAATGTGGGTAATAAAATGAAGTGTGATACTGTACAGAATTACCACAGTTTTTGTTTGAAGATTGTTCATGTTCATGGTTTAGCTGGACCCATAATATGTAACAATAATAATAACGATAATGATGATGAGGATGAAGAGGATAAGTCAAAGTGGGATCAGATGTGGGGAGAAAGTGAAGGAAAGAGTGAGTGAAACAAGTATTGGGACAAAAAAAGAAAATCTAATGTGTACACGAACAGAGAGAGAGAGGGAGAGAGAGAGACATACACACACTTTGACTCAACGTATTGTTCACTTGCATGTTCGGCTCCATATACACTCGATTCTAATTAGCTCATGGCCCATTCAAACAAGCTATTTCACAGTAGGTGTTCACACTTGACTCGGGAGAGCTCCCGTTGCATTTTTCTTTTGTCATCCCGTCCTTAGCCATTGTCACCTCCCTCCCCTCCATGCAATTAATTATGCGGACACATTAAAGTTCATGAGGGAACATGAGTTTTAACTCGCCTCATTCATTCTCCTCTCCTTTTAAACTATTGAACGCTGCCAAAAACTTTTTCTTCATCCTTTGACTTCTGTCTCTCTCTCTCTCAACTCCTCACCGCTCCCAAAACACCACGGACTTTGCAAACTCAAACTCGACACACTCCCACTTTAAACTACCGACTACCGACTTTAAACAGTTCATTTTAATTGTAGATTGTACATTTGAACTTTGTAATTAATTATGACAATAACTCACGGGACAATTTCATCCAGTAAAAATCCAAAACTTCACCCAAAGTCTCCTTCAAAAAAAAAAGATGTAAGTTAAACCGTAAAGATTTCCTTTTGGGAATCAATAAAGTCCTGGCACAATCATCTCATTATGGAATTTATAAAATTATGAAATAATGAAAGTGTGCCAAAAAAAACAGCTATTTCAAATTTTTGTATCAAGTTAAAATAGTAACAGTTGAAAATTTTAACCGGCTCCTAAATCCTCTGTATATATTGTACTTGAGCACAAAAACAACTGTATTTTTCCTCACTCTTCCTTCAGACTTTCCCCCCTTTATTTTACATGGACATGCTTATGCATATGCATCTGCATTTGGATATGGAAATGGATGGAACGGAGTGTTAAATAATCATGGGCCATTTGAATTTGACTGTGTGAGTTGTGGTGTCTGTCGTATGTATCTGTAGCTCTGTGTGTATATGAGTGAAAGAGAAAGAGAGGGAGAGAGAGAGAGAGAGAGAGAGAGAGGGAAAGAGTGGAGAGTGAGCATTAGAAGCGGAACTTGAGGAAAAATAAAGTGTTGAATAATAATTTTCAGGACTACAAATACGAATTCCATTATGAGAGGATGGGAAAAACCATTAAAAAGGCTCTTCTCATGAAGGAGATAAGAAGTCGAGTGTAACCGCCTTCATAATTTTCCTGGTTTTCTTTTCTACTTTTTTCCCTTTTTATGTACATACACATCCACCACACATTTCTTCTGCGAGACTTTCTCTCTCTCTCCCTGAGTTTCAGTCACTCTTTCTCTCCTTCTCCCTCTCTCCCTCTCTCTCTCACCATTCAGTATCGTATCACACCATAGCCCGTCTCTGTCTCCGTATCCGCATCATATTTTATAACTATGCTCCATATTTCCACATGTAAATGGAATATCTGTGTATGCAAGCCCTCACCCACACTCTGTCTGACGTGATATGTAGGTTTTTTTCTCCTTCTTTTCGGGTAACCCATCAAATACTGTTCCCTACCAAACCAACTGCATATATATATATATACTTATACCTATACAAGAATGCTTTTCTATGAATGTATTCTACCCAGAGCTTCCCTTCACTATACCAAATATACATACTATTTTACCCAAGGAAAAAAAAAAGATTGTGCTCCGTCCAATCATCATAATTTTCCTTCATCATTCATCCGATATAAAAATTCATTAAATTTTTTCTCATCTCCTTTCTTCTTCCGTCCCTCTGGCAATTTCAATTTTGAACCGTTGGAATACGTAAAGTAAAGAAAGAGAGAAAAAGAAGCAGAATATTTTTTCCCTCTTATTCAGTTTCAAGCTTCTTCTTCTTCTTCTTCTTCGTCTGTGCCATTTAGACTTTCTAGTCTAGTTTCCAGAGCTTCCAGCTTCCAGTTTCCCAGTCCATCCTATATATAACCATGGCTATGACAATGACACACGATGCTCCCCGTTCTGGTTGCATTTCATACTCATAGTCATAGTCATTGCAATGGAGACTCCCTATAGACGATCCACATTCTCTCTCTCTCTCTCTCTCTCTTTCACTCCTATATAAATATATTTAATCTTTTAAAGGGGAACTTTGGACTCTGAAAAACCGTAAATTTTGAACAAGGAAGAGAGAAAGAGAAACGATGGACGTAGAAGAAAAAATGTTTGGGAGAAAAACGCCGTGGATAGAATTATTTAGTTATGTTTTTTTCTCTTTTCTAGGACTTTTTGCGTTTTTTTTTCTTTCAAGTTTCTTGGGTTTTTTTTTGTTGGGGTGTTCTTTTTGTTGGGTGGGGAGGGTTATAAACTCGGAGGCTATCGTTAAGTATTTTTTAAATAGGAAACAAGCGTGAGTTCGTGCCGGAAAAAATCCACGTGATAAATTACGAGTGAGACAGAGTCAAAGAGAAATAGGAAATAGACAAAAAAGAGAGGGAGAAATGTACATGAGTAATTAATCAGAGGAGACAAGCAAGAAGAGAAAGAAAGTTAGAGAGAGAGAGAGAGAGAAAAGGGAAATCCAAAAATATGGAGGAGACGGAGGAGGAAAGAGACGAAGAAAACAAATTGATTGCCGAAGGAAATTCCGTTTAAATTATGATGCCATGTTTTGCTTTGCTTTTCCTTGACGCTGACTGCCCATTAGTGTTCAACTTGCATAGTTGGGCTTCATGTAAACATTCTAATGTACGCGGAAATTAACACCAATGAGCAACTCACAACATTACAACTTATTTCTTAGTCATTTGTACAATATCTTACTTTATATATTTTTTCCATGTGCTCATGTGAAATCTGTACATATTTCTGTATGTACATGTTTGTGTGTGTGTTTGAAGGAGCACCCTAAACATTTTTAAGCATTTATTGTGAAACCCGAAGAAAAAAAAATTGTATTTTCGTTTGCTTTATTTTTTCCAGTCTCTTTGTCTCATTTTGCTACATTTAAATGGCCCAGGAGGATCAACAGTCGTAATTGCATACAAAACTACAATGAACGTTCCGCCGTTTCTTTTGGAAGATAAATCCAAAACTGTATATTTTTCTCTATACCAATTGGAGCTAAAAGCTTTACAGATGAAAACAGATCCCCATTTAAAACACTTGAGGAATGAGGATTGTCCTTTGTAACTTTGAACATTTAAAGCTACAAGCTATACTAAAACCTTTTCGAATTTTTCATTCCGACTGAAATGAGTCAAGGAATTTCGATTATGAAATGCGAAAGAATTCACGTCACATTCGTAATATCTAATATCAGTAATTTTGAATATTTGGATTCTCGGTTCAAGTATAGGACGGAGAAATGTAAAATTTCTTTTTTCCCTCAATGAAAATGTCGCGATGATGAGGTTCAAAAATAGGGGAAGTTGATCAAAAACATTTTTGACGTGGAATATTGGAAGAAAATAATAGGAGTTGAGTGTTGTCAATGTGTATACGTGTGAGTTACAATGACAGGAAATGTTTATTTGTATTCGGACGGATTCCTTCCAGTTTTCCCAAGTCAGAAAAGATTTTTTTTTGTCGAGAGTATACTTTGTGCGTTCTATAATTTCTATATGGAATACAGGATGAGAATGTGTCTGTGTAATGGGTAGTGTGTGTGTATGTGTGTATGGAGAAATAATATACGGAAATATTATTGTATTTTGTCTATAGTACTTGGATTCGTCGTGGGTTTTGAGTTTTTGGGTGGTGGCATTTGGTTTGGGTAAGACTGAGAAGGAAAGAGAGAGAGAGAGATTTTGTCCTTTCTTGTCACGTTTCGGCTGGTGATATAGGACATCTGCTCGCCCGACGACGACAAGAACCCACAAGTACGAAGACGAGAAATGAATGGATGATATTTTATTTTTGCTTGCATTTCACATGGTTTTCGCATCACAGTCTACACATTTCATCCGATCATCTCATGATTTACAATGCGACGACATGTTTTGTCGATTCTCCCTCTCTCTTTCTCTCTCTCTCTCTCTCCTTCCATTGCCTTCTTCCCTTTTGTTCATGGCCAATGTCACAGTCTCACAGTCATACAAAAGGCTCATACAAAAATACATGGGATTGGGAATGGCATCAAGTATGGAGAATGAGAGAATGTATGGTACATACAAAATTCATATTACACATTTCATGTGTATCAAGGAAATATTACACCACTTTACCACACTAAGCTCGTCCACACGTCTCTTCCCTCCCCGACTTTCCATCATCATCCTCCACACACTCTCTCTCACATTAACAATGACATTCGTCTCCGTCTTCATCTTGTAAATAAATAAATAAAAATCTCCCGTCAAATTTCCATTGACACATCCCATGAAATGCCTCATGAAACTGATGAAATTCCACTGAGGAAAATGGGGGAAACAATTAGCTGAGGCAGTGAAGGGAATTTGATTAGTTATACTAATGCAAAAAATTGGAAGCAAATGAGGTTTTGAGTTGAACAGTTTTTAATTGACTTGTCTCTCCTCTCTCTCCCTCCCTCTCTCTCTTTCTCTCTCTCTCTCTCTCCAAGTGTTTTCCATTGCACTTTTGTGGGGGGAGGAGAAGGAAAACGAATGAGGAAGAAGAGATAGCTGACGACTCTTCTTCATATTCCCCATATTCGAATTCGCATGTACATAATGAGACTTTTCATTTCTCGCCACCATCATAAATAAAGTCGAGGGAAAGCGTTGGAATTAGATAGAACGAGGATGGTCTGCGGCGGGAGCTCTCAGTTTTTTTTCTCTCTCTCCCTCTCTCTCTCTCTTTCTCCCTCTCTCTCTCTTCCTTTGACAAAGTACAGAGAAGGGCCAGGGTGAGATTAGTTAGCTGCCATAATTTCAAAGATGGTGAAGGGTGTGATACTAATACTACTCTCCTGTTTTGCCATGTATATCGTATGTAGGAATAGGAATGCCAATAGGAAGGAACACCACAAACTACCAATGACAATGTTCCATATATATCTGTATATATTCTGTTCTGTTTCCGATTTTCATTTTCAGCCTCGAGTCAGTTCAGTGGTCGTGGCCAACTTGAACCTCACACACATTCGTTACTACAACTCACATCTGATATCAAATGAAATGATATGACGGCTTTGACTACGTAGCCAGTTGCAATAAGCCCGTATTTCATATTTTCCACATCTACTTTCCTCCGCCACTTTCCTTATTTGACTCGACTCTCGCTCTGAAACACTACCACTACACTGTACGTGTGCACGCACAGTGTACATATAGCAACTGTAGAAATGAAATGAAAATTCGTGTGCCAGCCGGCTGCCTGCGCTTGTTTCTCCATAGGGAGAAACATGATGAGAAAAACCCGAGAGCCAAACAGAGAGAGAGAGAGAGAGAGAGAGAGAGAGAGAGAGAGAGTTGGAGTGTTGGAGATTTTGTTGGTCCACCCGTTAAAATTGCAAACTAGTGTGGTGTCTGTATAGTCTGGACTATGAGAGACTACACATTACCTTGGCCGTGCCGTATCACAAGCTGACAATAGTACATGAGCTATTTCTCTCTCAGTTTCACACTTGGGCTCCTTTTCTCTCTCTCTCCCTCTCTCTATTCGTTTCGTATAAATATAAAGTGTAAAGGATGTGTGAATGTGTGTGGATTCTCATGCTCGTACTCCATTCCATACTATGAACAATAAGTAAGAAGAAAAAAACCTACAAGCTTTTCGGTTTTTGCAATACATCATTTATATATAAATTCCATGGAGGTTTCAGACTTTCCCGATAGTACAAAAAAAATATGAGAGTATGAAAGAGCTTCATGTGTGTAGTTTTGTGTATAAGTATATCATGTGTGTGTGTGTATGTGTAACTTGTACATCTATCAGCGTTCGAATAAAATTTTTGTCATATCCGACAATTTATCATGTGCGAGGCTCTCAACACTACCAAACTCACATTTATTTCCTAAATCCGAACGTTATCCTCGTCCATTTTATGTGCACATTGCACACACACACACACACACATGTATATATATACAGAATACAGACACCATGGCATGGCACTCGGCTCGTTCTCTTCTTTTTTTCATCTTTTTCGTTTCCTTACACACACGTGCCTGAGTTTGGACAGATATTCTCTGGAAATACGTTCAGTTCCTGCTCCGACGTCTTACGTCTTACGTTTGAAAAATATAAAGTTTCCTTCAGATTTATTACACATTATAAATTTGTATCACAAGTCCATGTCTTTTCCTATTTGATATTTATTTTGACTGTAGTGTGCACTGATGCAGTGTACAGTACAGACTATAGATAATACTTTAAAAGAGATTCTTGATC
Source organism: Gisinianus flammeolus (assembly GCA_034699125.1). NCBI lineage: Eukaryota > Metazoa > Arthropoda > Collembola > Symphypleona > Katiannidae > Gisinianus > Gisinianus flammeolus. Next base: position 159,318 of record JAIUND010000022.1, on the reverse strand, counting down.
ACATATCAGTATACTTTCCCTCTTTTTTTGCTGCATGTAACTAACAAAGACAGAGAATTTCTTGAGGAAATCATTCAATTTCTCACATGTTTTTTAAATTCAAGTGTAAAAGGTGAAGAAAAATTAGAATGGGACAAAAATTTGGATGATTTCTTCAGGGAAATTGTGAGGGATGTTGGAGATTTGAATGAGAATAAAATTAGTAAATAATTAAGGCAAGTTGTATATGTATTTAGAGTGTGACGTCATGGAGGAAATGGGGAAGGATATTTAATTTTGTGGAAGATGGATGAGCTGACACTGTAGAGACATGCTAATTCTAATTCGGATGCTAATGTTAATACTCAGTGAGAGAATGTCCTGAGAATGAGGGCGAGAGAGAGAGAGAAAGAGAAAGAGAGAGCAAAAGGAGCTGAATGTCTCTAGCTTGTTCGTATCTATACATATATAGAAAGAGTCTGGAGTATGGAGAGCAACCAGAATGTGTGTAATGTAATGCTCATGGAGATATATCATAGCTGTAGTCCTAGTCAGTTGTTCATTTTCATTGTACGGATATATAAGTTCATATAAGATGAGTAAGGCGAGTTTTAGGATATTCATCACAATGCACTGTAGAGAGTTGAGAGACTTGAGAAGTTGCATAATGAACTCGTAAGAAAGTTGAGATCGGATTTTCCGCATTTCATTTTTGCCTTGGGAGTGAGACCAGGGAAGAATACAAATGTAGATTAAGCTTCTATTGGAGGTGAGGGAGCTTTAAGTCTATAATTTTGTTTTTCATGGTACGAGGCTGTACGTCATTGTATTATTTTTCCTTTTCGTTTTTTGGTATATGGTGAATTCGTGAGGGGCATCCTCTATGATCTATAGCTTTATCTCTCGCTCTCTCTCTCTCTGCCTTTTGCATTATTATACTACACAATCAGCTTTAGCCTCAGCTCCAGCTCTCCAACTCCAGCCATACTATTTTTTCTAGCCCTCATGCATTTCTCTTTCTCTCATTCTCATTCTTCACTCTTTCCTATATATAAAATGTCTTGAGTCTATATAGCTCAATAGAAATCGCCTGTACTCTCTCTCTCTCTCTCTCTCTCTCTCTCTCTCTCTCTCTCTCTCTCTCTCTCTCTCTATAGAATATGTACAAAAAGTGTAGAGAGATTCCAGTCAAGAATTTCATACTTTTCACGTTCTTCTTCTTCGTCTTCGTCTTCTAGTTCTTTGTGTGTAGTTTCTCGTGAATTATACTCTGAAAAAGATGTCTTACTACAACAACTCGTTAAATTCAAAAAGTCCTACTCAAATTCATACTTCATACGTTTTGACTATCAACTATGAGACCAAAAACCATTTTTTTTCACCCTATTCACTCATTTTTTCTCTCTCCGTTTTCTCACTCTCTTCATCTTAGCAATTTCTCACTGGATAGAGAGAGAGAGATAGTAGATTTTTTGTGCTCGGGGCTATTTGAAATTTAAATTCCGAGAGAAAATCAAAGTTGAAAAGGACGACACGAAACGAATCTCAGTCCTCTAGTTAATTACAATTTGAAATTTGATATTAATGCTCGAAAAATTGAATATCGAATATCAAACTTGTTTGGATGTTGTTGTTTGGGGAATTAAAACTACGTGCAGCTGTACAAAATCAGGAAATACGGTTGGCGATAAATCTTTTGAAAATCTGTGGTCTGTCTAATTAATTTTTGGGATCCAAATCCAATTCAAATCCAAGTTGAGTCTACAAGACAAAAGTACAGAGAGAAAAAAAAAAAAAAAACTCAAATTCTCCCCCAATTGAAATTGAAATCATCACCAGGGATCAAATAGAAATTAATGGAGATCAGAGCGGAAATGGTATAGGAAATTTATTAGTTGGAGCTATATATTTTGAAATTTGAAATTTGGATCTTTTCCTTTTATACTTGTGTGTGTGCTTTTTGTGATTGGTGGAGACTGGTAAATATTTGAAACATATATATACGTAAAACGTGAAACCTAGTTCATTTACCACCCAAAGAGAAAGGTAATGAATTTGATGTAACACCCAATAAGAAAATACGCAGCCCACTCAACCTTTGAGCTCATGCAAAAGCTCATGCTCTCCTTTTCTCTTTCCCTTTCTGTTCACAGAGTATGTGTGTGTGTGTGTGTGTGCAGTTGGTATAGGTGAGTAAAATAATGCTCATTTCACATTGTCGACCAAACACAGCATGTGACCTTTTAATAGCTGCCGCTATATACTCTTGCCTCAGTCTCTCTCATTGTTTTCACTTTTGTTTTTCACCCCCGAAAAAAAACTTTTCACCAAAATTTCAATTTCTTTGAGGGAAAACAACAAAGGATTTTTGATCTCTCGTTTTTACGCTCACCTTCATGCTGCCAACCATCATGAAATATCGTCTAAATAAGTAATAGTTAATATCACTATCACTAACAGCCGTTTTCTCTCTCCCTCTCTCTCTCTCTTCTTTCTTTTCAATGCTCAACTCTTTACACAATAATTGTTTAATTTTTCCATGGGTTTCAAAAAGGTTTTTGCAAATATAACAACACCACCACAATCGTACGAAATTGAATAGTTAAATCTGTATCTGAATTGAATTTCCTCTTGTTCCTTACCTGGAATTATACAGGTATAGAAAATGGGAATGGTTATAGAGTTTGGGAAGCGAGGAGAAAGAGAGAGAGAGAGAGAGACAAAACTAGAGATAACCTGTGTAAATAATGAAGTAAATAACACTTTGGGGCAATAAATACAGCTTGGAAACTGTATAAGAATATTATCAAATTTCCGAGGGAAAATTGAGTTCCCTAAAGATTACTTGTAGGCTTCTCATGGCCCGAACTTCCCAACTCCGTCTCTCTCTCTTTCTCTCTCCCTCTCTCTCTCTCTCCATTTATATACATGTAATTGTGCACACACACGATCTTCTTCTCTCATATATATATATATATACAAATTGAATGCATATCTGTAGTACAGTCTCTGCTCATGCTGTTCGTTTGGCCAGGCGGGAAGGGACAATAATTCAAAGGAATGAAGCAGAGCGAGAAATGCATCTTCACATCTTTTTTGCTCCGCAAAGTCCATGCAGAACATGAACGAACATACAACAGAATATAGACGAGGACGAGGAGCATAATACAACCAATGATATGGTTTTTCCAGTGGTATAAAGAATAAACGGCACGCCAAGCCGCGAAAAACCTCGTGATTTACAACTGCCCGGAAATATCCTATATAAATACCAATATATCGTGGAATTTTGGGACCTTCGTGACAAGAAAAATGAGTTACATATAGAGGCAATATTTCCTCATAAAGAATGCCGCACTGCTGTTACGTTTTAGGTTTTCTCTCAAATAGAAACAGCTAAAAGTTCTCTCTCTCTCTCTCTCTTTCACTGTCTAAATTCTACGCGAGGATCCACACGACCACAGTACACACTCACACTTTTGTACATTCTCAATGCTCCACAGCCTGAAACAAAATGAAATTTAAGTGAGAGAGAGAGAGAGGCGAGAGAAAAAACGCACACAAATTTATATAAAACACAAAAACAGAACATGGATGAGTATATAGAAAACGGGATATGACAAAGTATGTAAGTACATCTGTGCCGTGACCACGTTACACGCAAAATCAAACTGGTGTGGATTCTCTTCATTCGGGAGGAAAGTCAGTCGTGTGGTCGTATCTTAATTTTTCTTCCTTGTGGTTTTGTTACAATTGAATTTTTTAGAATTTCCAATTGACATTGAGACTAAAAGTACATATGTAGATAAAGAGTATGCAATGTATGTGTATAGTTTTTGGTGGGATATGGAGCCAAAACATAATCAAATCCATGTTGCGTATACTCCCAAACACAGATACAGAGCAAGTGAGAGAATTCCATTGGACTTGTAACTATTTACTTGAGGAAAAATGTGAGCGCGGGGAAAGTAAAACGTAAATATAAAACACAAGCATGTTTGGGTCTTTGCCGCCCGTGAAATGTGAAATGTGAAAGATGGGAGAGAGAAATAGTTGACAAAAAAAAAATGGGATGCATGTTGTTGGAAATATCTGTATATATGTAGTCTGTGTAGCTTCTGCTATTGCGTCTATGGAAATACGTATACGAATTACGAATATACGAATATACGAATACGAATACGACAAGGAATGCAGGAGTAGACAGGATGAAGCGCTAAATGTGCCTTGTAAATTTTAAAGTTTAGAGTTTAGAGTTTAGAGTTTAGACTTTAGAGAATGGAGCATCGTTAGGAGTTCTAAACAAAAACTTGGACCAGTTAATGAAAATCTGCAGTCGATTGCCGTCTCGTTCTCTTTCGCTTTCACGTATTGGCTTTAAGTATATAACTTGAACTAACAACTAACAACACACCACACATGAAAATGAAGCCTATTCCTGTGTGTACACAGGGCCCAACAGTTTTTGTATTGAAAGACAAAGGATTTATGCACATTTTGCATTTTCCAGTCAGCTTGTTTTCCTTGTGAGAGTTATGCGACAGTCTCGTGACGGTTTTGAACAGCTTGGAATTCTGATTCTTCTCCTTCTCCTTCCCAAACTAATGGGGAATTAACAAGGTCTTATTTATGATGATTTCTATATAGGATTTAACATTTAACAGAATTTTATCAAAATTGGAATTAGACATTTCTATGCGCATGTATGAAACTCCATGGTATGCATATACTATGTACTTCTACTTACCTACATGGTGAGGTTTAAATGTTATGATGATGATAAGCTTGTGAAATTATGTGAAAAGTAAAGGATTTGATTTGGGAGTCCAAAGGAACAACTTCCAACTACCAAGAAGAAGGAAGAGCACATTAGAAACACCTTCCCAACTCCTCTCCGAGCTTCTTCATTTGAACATTTGAACATGTGAACGCGAGCTAATGAATAGATTGAATAATGGGCGGTCGACTGAAAGAAACTCATTAAAATCTCCTTTTAACCCGATGATAAAGGTTGACGAGATGGAATTCATCATATTGTTTGGACTGGAAAAGTCCCGGGTGGAGTCCAAGTCTTCTTGAGTCTTCCACTCATTCCCTACACTACTCATGTATTTACATACACATACATATGTGCGAGCATCTCTGTAGATTTTTCATAGTATTGTGAAACATAATTCAAGAAATAAACTTTTTTTTTTTTGGACTGGGGGTACTTGACTTGACTGTATACTTTTGTACTCTGTATATTTGTATCTGTTCTGTACGATTTTTGTGATTGGATGTTCCATCCCTTTTCCTTTTCACTGTCTATTCTATCATTTCTTATCTTTTCCTCCTCTCTCTCTCTCTTTCTCTTTCTCTCTCTTCTGCCTGCCATCATTTACTTTACTATGAAACCACTTCACCGGTCCATTGATAAAGCTCACTTTTTCATCGCACGGAGCAACGTGGAGGAAAAGTTGAACTTGGATTTGGATTTGGAAGGAAAAGAAAAGGAACAAGAACAAGAAAAGATTTGTGTGTGTGAGCTTCTCTACTTTTACACTCTATAACCGTACACTGTAGACAGTGTAGACTCTACAGTATACTGGATGGGCCCTCAAGTCTCCTTAGGATTTTTCGGATCTCCCTTTTTTTCAAGCTTTGAATTTATTTAGACTTTGACGTTGGAAGGGGAAAAAAAGTAGAACCTGCATGGAGGCCCCACTGGGAAAGGCCTCTGTTACGCAATGCGGAAGGGACCACCTTAATCCTCAATCTTCTCCCATTGGTGTACATGTACAATATGTACATCCATGAGCTTGCTATATGTATGTACTCACTATAGACAGGGATTCTCCCAATGAAAACTGACGCTGAGACTCCTATTGTATTGTACTCGTATCTACGATATCTGTAGTTTGATGCCACGTAAATTATCTCCAATATTTAATACGGCAAACAATTACACTAAAGCACTCGGACACAACACAATACACAAAGAAATACTTACTAAATGCACACACACACACACACACACTTTACCTAACTGGCTTTATGTTTAGTTTATTTATGATTTTCTAAATAGTTTACCTACCCATGGGTCGCGAGATTTCTGTAGCACCTGCTGCTCGATTCAGCTCATCTCTTCTCCATTCTCCATTCGGACTTGTCTCTCTCTCTCTCTCTCTGCCTTCTATTTTCATCCGTTTTTCCTTCTCCATTGGTATGGTAAGTCCACATCTCAGCTCTTAGAACTGTGAAAAACAAAATTTTTATAGAATTTTTTACAGATTTATACAAGAGTGTAAGAAAAAAAATTATCTGTGGGCTATTATAATCCCATTACTGTATTGAATAAATCCACTGCCCATGTACGTGTACAGGGAAATGACATACACACACACATAAATGCTTCCACTTATACATGTGTACTTTCTGTACATTCATTACAGACATTTCTCAACAGTAATAATAATCACAATAATAATAATAGTAAAAAATGATATTCATTTGCATCCCTATCAACTGATCAAATGGATAATTTATGATTTTCTCCGACAAAAAACAAATTCCAACCGAATATTTTGTGCAGTGTACTTCACGTTGAAGAATTGAAGGATTTAAAATTCAGAGGCAGAAGAGAAAACTGGATGCGTACTTTTAAAAAAATTCCTTGTCGTGTATTGAAGATAAGATCTCTGTATTTGCGGGAAACGATCAAACATGTACATACATATTTTTTTAGCAATAAATAAACCCAAGTAAATCTCCATTTGACCATACTGACGATTAGAGGTTGAAATGCGTACGTGTCCTCATATTTGATGAGTGTGAATAAAGACATAAGCATTCAAATTCAAAGAGTTTCTCCCGTAAAAACTATCAAATTTGGTAAATATTTTGTTGTGCCTTCACAATATGCAATATGTATGTAACAATTTCAATGGAAATATCAAAAAAACGGAAAAAAATGAATACGAGCGATATTTAATCCGATCGTTTTAAATACAATTCAGATGGAACAGACAAGCCGATGATGATATGAATTAAAAAGATTTGAGAAATTTCTGTACACTCTACCATCTTATTTAAACACATGTATGTAATGCAATGTATATACACACACACACTCATATATTTATGAAACAGTGATGAAAGTTTATATATTGGATTTGCAAGCAGCAGAACGAGAAGGTGAAATAGGAATAGGAGACCTCACCGAGGGTAAAAGAATCAGAGTTAATACGAATCGTCGAAACTACAATTAAGATAATCTCATCTATACAAAATAGAAAATAACCACATGGTTGGCAGGATAAGTGGCTGATTACAGGAGAAAAGTGGAGGAAACGAATAATTTTGCTTGTTCTCTCATATTTCATATTTTGCGAGAGACTGTCTGATTTTGTGAGTCAAGGAATCGGTCATCGTGCATATTTATATGTTCTCCTGTACAAAATGCACACAACACACACACACACACCTTGGTTATATTAGGTAATAGTTAGAATTCAAACATGAATTTGACTCGCAATGTAAAAGGAAAGGGGAAAAAACTGAACAGAGACATAATACATCTATAGTATATATATATGTGTGTGTGTGTGTGTGTGTGTGTGTGTGTGTGTGTGTACATAATTGAGAAAATCACGCGAGGAATCTGAAAAATCTTGCGATAAAAACGTTGGAGGTGTTACATGCTTTTCAGACTTTTTCTGGTTGGTTTCCACATGTATGTACGATATGTGTTGAGATTGAGACGATGGACGAACGTGAGTCGATATGGTGACTCAAACTGACCAAACATAGAGAAATTTGTACATCATAATAATATTAGTAAATCGGTGGATTTGTGTGTGTGTGTGTGTGTGTGTGTGTGTGTGTGTGTGTGTGTGAGTATAGTCTGTGCACTGTGCAGAGTCTCTGAGTTTGGGAATGTGTACGAGGAACCAGTAAATAAACCGCAAGAGAATGATTGACTGGACTCATCCGTGTAATTACATGAAGTGTACATGCAAATAACAAGAGTATATCTGTAGGAAAGAATCCGCTGAGTTTATATATATATATCTGTATATATATGAGAGAGAATCGTATTCAAATATTTGTGAAAATTCGAATTCCAAGTAAAAAACCAACAAGGATTTAGGTATGTATGCGCGTACATGTCTATGTGTGTTGTGTATGGGAAAAAAAATTTGAATCTCTCTATTTGCACTGAATAGATTTTGGTCTATGGGTAAGTAAGTGAGATGGGTAAAGCGGAAAGTGAAAATTGGTCAGTTCGGACGTGGACGATGGTTTGTTGTGTGGAGAGTTACTCTGGTTGGTGAATGTGAAAACACCACCAAGATGTGCTTGGGATAATAATCCAAAAGGAAAAGAAGTAGCAATCAAAAATTTCATGTTAGATATTACGTCTAATATGTAGTGTTTTGTTCGTTTTTTATCACTATATTCCATTCACACACACACACACTCACAAAGTACAGTGTAGTTGTAGAGTTTAGTGTAGATAGAACATTTCATTGGATGGTTTTCTATCGAGTATTTTTTTCTATTTTTTTTTTTTTTTTTTTTGTGTATCCTCAAGTTTTGCTGGACTTGAAGTTTTGAAGCAAAACGAAGAGGCAAGGAGACGATTTGCTTTTGAGACTTTGAGATTTTTTGAAGAAGGCAAGCTGAAATAATTGATGGTTTTCCAAGACATCCGTTCTCCGTTCTACATTCTCGAGTCTATAGTACACTTGCTACACAAATCCTGCTTTTGATTTGAACAATAATGAAAATTAAACGAAGCAAGTTGATACAAAATCTGAATATTTTGAATTCTGACAACAAAGTCAGACAGTTCGATGTGAGTTTGATATTGATATGGAGATTCAAAAGTCAAAACACTGTCCAGATCAAAATCCAAGTGCAATCAGTATCTGTGTACAGATATCGTATAGTTGGAAGAGTCTGTTTGATATTTGAACGGTCCATCGTTCATTGTCAGCCTGAAGGCTGAAGGTTGGTAGAGAGAGAGAGAGAGAGAGTAAGAGAGAGAGAGAGAGAGAAAAAGCTACCAGATTGACAGATGGATGTGAATGAATGGCCAGGAAATTATGTACGAATTACGAATGACTGGGTGCCGATTAAAAAACGAGACGAAAAAAAAACTAAATAATAAACGGATAGACGATCAACGATCAAAGTCTTAAGGACTTTGACTAGGGCTTTTTAATCATTCAGCTCTATCTGCTAATCAAAGAGGTTGGAAATGTATAGACTTACACCTTGTAAATGGGTTCGTCAAGTTGCCCACCATCATAAAATGGTGGTCCCTTTACTTTTCTCTCTCTCTCTCTCTCTCGTCATTCACTTGCCTGTGCAAAATATCTATAATGCCTCTGTATGTAATTGTGTACGTGATTTTGCTCCGGTTCTGCTTGTTCTTGTTGTTTTTATTTCAAACTGAAGAGATTTGTACAGATTTCTTCAACACAGAGATAGAGAGAGCGAGAACGAGAGAGAGAGACACGTGGAAATATTTTTTGTTTCACCCCGTCAATTTCATGTACCCAACCAAATTATAATGTAATGAAAATTCTCGTCCGCCCTCATTTGAAAACGTAATGATGGGGGAAAATCCTGTCCAATTTTTCTCCATATTACTCTCCAACTATCAAAATACAAAAGGAGAGAGGAAAGGAAAACGAACCAAAATGTAAATTTAAATTTGAATATAATTGCTACATTTGCAAAAAAATGTAAATTGTATCGAGATTTCTATTTAACTTAAATACAAATCAAAACTCATGGAGTCACCGAGATTTTTGAGAACAAAAACAAATGTGTCTCGCAAACCTATACAGGATCAAAAAAGTTCCCAACCTCAAATTCGTTCATTTGTTTTTTGCCTTTTGCCTTTTGGTGTTGAGTTGTGACTCATTTGACTCATATTTCAAAATGGTACAAGTCTCACCGGAAAAATGATGAATGGACAATGAATTTTTAATTTGGTTTTAATTTTTGTATTTGTATTTCTGTTGATGAAAAAAATCGGGAAATTTCTCATTCCCGCCGGTATCACGTTCCTTCCTCTACATGTATTTTCACAAGTGAACACATGGAAATTATGAAAAAAAACTGTATAGGTATTTTCCCTATACAATTCCTTCTTATTCTTCCTCTCTCTCTCTCTCTCGCTCGCTCTCTCTTACATTTAGTTCTTAGTTTTTTGATGTTTGATTTATGTGAGGGGAAGACGGGGTTCTGGTGAAGAACATTAATATGGGCAACGTATTAGATATTCGCATGATGGTTCATTGTTGGCACGACAGGCTCATGGTGCGCCTCATGATTCATTCCCAGCTTCTCTCTCTCTCTCTCTCTTTTCTAATCCTACCTGCCCAATCTCCAGTCACCAGTACCTTTACTCCTCTCTCTCTCTCTCTACTCCAGTCCAATCCCGAACTCAAAGACACCACCAATAACTAAAATCCTATGAAGACTCAGACCGCCATGACAACCTACCAAAAAAAAAATCCCCATATTGTTGTATCAATTCTATTTGATTCTGAATCACAACTATGAACTATGAACTATAAAACTCAACACTGCACTTGTCTGGAGTCTACCTGTCGTGTAATTATTTATTCTATTGCACATTTATATTGCATTGCATTATATTACACACACATTGAATTGAATTGCATTTTGGTTTACGTTTGTTCATTATTGCGATTGGTCACTCTACCAATCTCATTTTCATGCAAAAAAAAGAAGAAGAATGAAACAAGCACTGGAATTACGAGTTGATAGCTTCATGAATTCAACTAAATTCAACAAGCAACCTGTTCAACGAAAATCCCCTAATATTTTCCTAATCCCATTAAATGCTCCGTTCATTCTCTCGTAATGACTGTATGTAAAAGATTGTGGAATCATCTTCACAACAATGAGAACAAACATGCACAACAAAAAAAAACACAACAACAAACGAGCGATTGACTAGACTGGGCTGTAAAAAAAAACTTTTAATATTTCCCTTTTCCATTTCCATTAACATTAACGCCAACGTACATTTAATAATAATATAATGAAATAATGAACGTTCGACTGGCCAAGTTATTCCATTCATTAGCTGAACTGAGAGACTGAGTAATTCAAATCTCAATTCACTTGTTCATTCTCATTCTCTTAACCAGTTTTTTTTTCATATCATCATTCCGCCTTGCACTTGCATTTAAGTTACAAATATTAATTATTATATCATTACCATATAGCTAAACAAATAAACGGCACACACTTAAACTTAATTTTGAATTAAAATGTCAATTTCAACATTTCCTCGTTGAACGGAGGAATGTGAGTGTGTGTGTGTGTGTAAAATGGATATGACAAAATGGATATTTTGTCTATGAAATTCCGGATTCATGATGAGAATGAGAAAAAAGTGATGGTAAGATACCAAAATCCAAAAGGCACAAAATGACTCAACTGCGACGGTGACTGCAAAAGAATTTCGCTCAAGTTTTTGGGGCTTTTTTTTTAAAAAAAAAAAAAAGAGGAAAAAAATATTTCAAACTTGAATTATGTTTTTAATACTACTCGAGCTGAAGTTGAAAAAAAACGTCGCGGACGGAAGATATAAACTGTGTATATAATGCGTATGCGTGTGTTAGAAGAACCAAAGGCTATAGCCATTGCTATAGGAAAATATTCCACAATTCTCTCAAGTCTATGAGCTACATGACGAAAAAACAAGAGGGAAGAAGAAGAAGAGAAGCGTTCATGATTTATTGTGGGCTCCTCACGTCCTGATTTACGACCACACAGTGTGTCCAATAGATTTTCAGATGAGACTCAAAGAGACTGAGAGAAGAAGAAGAAGACTCTCCACCTGTTCCCGAAAAACTTTTTTTTTGTTCAAAATATATAATATGCGTTAGTCTTTATATGTGTGCAATAATAATAAGACCTCGCGGACTCATGAATACTCAACACACATACAAGGAATGCACCCGCTATCTCTCTCTACACTAAACAGTGCATATTTTGCCCATTCGAGACAATATATAATTGTTTCATTTAATTTGGAAATATATAATTCGTCGAGTAGTGTGTTTTTTCCTCTTCTTCTTCTGTACCTTCCCAAGACCAAAAAAATCTTAAAGAGCCTACAAAAGACTCAAGAGTAAATTGAAAAATGCTACAAAAGGTCATTTTAGTATGTACATCCATTCAGTTTGAACTGTTTAAAGTCTGCACACACAGAGAGAGAAGCTCACATAAAACCCCATAAAAATTGTGTAATAATGATCATATTGATATTGCTTCGGCAATTGCTATTACTATGCAATTAAACTATCCAGAAAAATATCCAGATCATAAAAGATTGGGTAGTTATTGATAGAGACAGTCCAAGATGAATTCAAGTGTAAATTCATGTGTGGTGTGCGGTACGATTTTTTCTTTTTTTGTACGATTTAACGATTTTACATATACATTTTAATGGAAACGTTTCACGAGTTTACGAGTTTACAGAGTTTTTTCCCCCTAGATATCTGTACTATTGACTACTGATCACCTTCATCGGGACATCGGTATTTCTTCAAAGATGGAAAAAATCTTGCTAGGAGCACAAATGAACTTCAATATATCAGTGTATTTCAAATTTCAAAGAAATATGATTATGATTTCCCTTTCGATTCCCCACATTTTTTTTCCATTATCCATTGTATTTTGTACATGTTTTTGGAGGGATAGCGGATATTGAGAGTAGAGAGAGAGAGAGAGCTCACTGAATAGTACTGAAAAAGAGATTTTTGCGTAGAGGTGGATGAGGAGAGATACACCTACAGATAGAACACGGATAAGGACTGACGAGGTTTGCCAAGATTATGTTTTAATCGCTAATAGAGTCATAAATAAAGTCGATTACTAATGAAATTATAAATCTAAAACAAAAAGGGGGTTGGGAGGAACCATAAAAAGAAGAAAGAAATAGGCACGGCGGAGTCCAAAGTATATAATTTAAACCTGGGAGCGAGGTGAGGAAATCCATGATGTATTTTGCTATAAAGAGCCAGAGAGAGAGAGAGAGAGCCCAAGCACAAGCACAAGCAGAAATGACATGTATAGAGCCAGAGCCCGAGCAATAGCAACAACAGCAACAACAACAACATACCTGTACAATCTTCATCATATCGTACAACAGAACTTGCTTGTATATATCGTAGGTTCGGTTTTTTCCCTTGTACCATGTACCTACGTGTACGTGTACACAGCGACTATATAACTTGGTTGTATGTAGCTCAACAAGGCCATGAACATGAAGGTACATAGGAAATTTTGAAAATGAAATGCGTGCGAGAATGAGAACCCAACACAACACACATATGTAGTAGAAATAAGGCTCATAAACAACCTCCAATACTCAAAGGATGGTGCTGATAAAGACCTATGAGTAATATACAATGGCAATGGCCATATTGCAACTACATGTAAGGTATGTCTATTCTATATTCTATATCCTATATGTACAGAAAGATATTGTTTCTGTATTTCTGTTTCCACTTCCTTTCTGTTCACTTCTCTCTGTCCGTGTGTATCGCTCAAGTTTACTGATATGTACTGATAGACAAAGTCTGAACAAGCTCAAGCTCAAGCAGCTCTTCAATAGTTGAAATGAAGCTAGTCAAGTTTACGAGTAAAAAATCCAGTAGAAAAATATGTACGTTCAACGTCGGCTATATATATATATACATAGAACATAGAGTTGGTAAAGAAAAGTGAAGTGAAGCTACGCGCACACACTTGAGTCTTTGCCTTCGCCATCAACATGGAAATCAACATAAACATGAACTGCATCACGAGCTTCAGCCAGCAGGTCATAAAGAGTCAGTTAAACAAGCACATAAATAGGTGTAAGAATACGAAGAATACGATTATGATGAGTGTATTACCATGCAGTAACTTTATTACACGATTTCCACACACAAAGATACAGCCCATATGAAATACTGTGACTTTTGTTGTTGTTGCTGTCTGCTCCTTTCGTTCGTTCGTACCTACTACAAAATCCGCGTAGGTTCGTATGTAATATGGACTGGAGTAGTTGGTAGTTTGTACTCGTCCTCGTCCTCCTCGTATACCATCCACCGTCAACGGCTCTCTCACAGTTCCTCTGTACATATCCACATACAAATACAACTCCGACTATACAACTACCAAACACCAACAGAGAAAATGTAAAATATCAGTTGTAAATTAAATGAAAGAAGGAGAAGAAGAAAAAAAAAACCGGCTTTTTTTCTCCCTTTAAGCTACAGTCATATCATAGAGTCGATAACTCGCCATGATTTAGATTGTCTCCGTCTTCGTCTTATACAATACAGAACGCAGAATGTACTCTCCGTTTTTTATTTTTTGCTCTTCTGCAATTTTTTCTGCTTCACTTCTCTATTCTCCTTCGTCTTCTGTTTCATTTTTTAATTTATTTCCTTCCCGTAGCCTTAGATTAGATTCAACTTTATGCAAATCCTACTCCCCATTTTTTTTTTTTGCTTTCCTTCTCACATTTTGTTTCCCCTGTGCTTTCGAGCTCAGATGAAACGAACAAACATGAAAAAATATATCAGTACTATGAAGTTTTGTAAACAAAAACAAACCAATAGAAAAAAAAAACATTCTGTAGGGAAATGAGCCTGAGCCAATTTAATTGATGGAAAGTGTGTAAGCGAAACAAATGCAGTGTGTGTTCATTTGAGATTTTTCTATTATGGTATATGGTTTGAGTAGTGTTGAGACGAATGACTATATGAGAATGAGAAAGATGGAAAAAATATTGCTGTACGGATGAAAATTGCGTGATAAGCGCTTTAATTTTGGCTAGTCTCACTCGCACACACTTCACTTCGTATCCTGAGACAGATAGTGAAGAAAAAAACTCTCTCTCTCTCTCTCTCTCTTTAGAATAATGGAATGGACGGAGAAGAGGAGAAGACGAGAAGAAGAGAGGAGAAGATGCCCGGGCTGGAAAGAAATTTAAGAATGTGAATTATGGATGGGGAAACTGATGTAACAGTGGAATCTAATGAAGAACTTACTGCACGATAATACTATGTAGTACGGTCTACTGAGAGAACAGTCGATAAAATAAAAGACTTTCCAAAAGAGAATAAGAGAGAGAAAGAGAGAGAGAGAGAGTCTAATGCACATATACATAACATGGGATATTAGATAATACACTTCCCACTATCACTATCAAACTCTCAAGTCTCAAGCTAAAGCTAAAGCGGGAGTCCAAGTCAGAATTCAGAAGCTCTCAAACTTCAACTCTAACTCAAGCCAAGACTTTCCCAGTCTTCCAATACTAATAATGCTTGAGATCTCTCCTTCCTTTTCGCTTCCTTCCTTTTCCTCCTTCACTTCATTTACGGAACTATCTGTAGTCTGCAGTCAGTATGTAGTAACGGCAACGGCAGCAGCAGCACCACCAACCGAATTCGTATACGTATAGGTATACGCATCTGAACATGGAGAAGAATCCCCTCTTGAATCCGTGCTCATCTTCATCTTCTCACCCAAAAAGATAATGCAAAGTCAAATTTACTATCCTTCGCTCACCATGTACGTTCTCAATCCACATACGATACATATACAACCAAATACATTACAACCACATTTAAACCACTGGCTGATAGTGATAGTGATAGTAACAGTCGGAAAATTCCATGTTCTATCGCATCGAACAATAGCAATACAGATACGAATATATATATATATATTAAAGTATTCGGTGTATCTCTTTACTAGTATTTTATATGGAGATACTACCCAGGGAAAAAGAACACGGGAAAAAAATTCTCATTTCTTTTCTCTCTCTCTCTCTCTCTCTCTCTCCCTTTGGTTGTTAGTGTAAAAGATCGACGGCATCTACAATGCCAGTGACTGATGCACATGATAACGAGGCACGCACTCTCGCTCATTTTCATTACCTCGTTCACTTAACGAAAAAAGATTTTATAATGTTGTATTTGTATGGGGAAGTCAGAGAGGTATAGTCACCATGTACCAGTACAGTACAGAACGAACTACGAACTCTCAACTACGGACCGACACCGAATTTAGACTTTAGAATTTAGGATTTGGGGGTTTTTTTCTATCAATGTACACGATGGTACGGTTGTGATCTGTAGCTCCATTGGAATAGGAACTGACAAGCTATCGAGTCTACAGATGAATGTGATATGTACAGAATGCACAATGAAATTGGTATCTTTTCTCCTTTGTGGTTGATGGTTGATAGTGAAGAGTGGGAATCTCCCATTGTCTTTCAACTACACACAATCTCTCTCTCTCTCTCCACAGACTACATATTTCCTTATTCTATTTTTCATTTTGATTTTCCCTTTTTCAAATATAACCCAAGAGAAAGAGGGAAGAAGACGATGAAAAAACGAAGAAGAAAAAGGAGAAGGAAAAGAAGACAACAAAAAGGAAAAAATAAAAGTATTTAGCTTTTGGTTGTAGTATGTATTAGTTTTGCTATAGACTATAGAGGCGAGACTAAAATGAGAGAGAGAGAGTAAGAGAGAGAGAGAGAGAGAGAGAAGAGTTTGAGTAAAATCGTTAATCAACTTCACTTGATTCTTTTCCCGTTGGTCGTCAGTCTGTAGAATATGGTCGCTTTGTCTTTTCTCAAAAGAAGGATTTGGGATTTGAGAAGCTTTGCGACGCAGTCGTAAATCTCATTGTTAACTATGGAAATTCTTTATCTGTCTCCATCTTGATTCACCTCTCTCTCTCTCTCTCTCACTGTGCTTTTACTTCCATTTCAATCCTAAAAAAACGTCAAGTAATTCAAAATTCTCAAGATGACTAAGGAAAGTAAAAAAATGTCAGAGTGTTTTATATCTGTATTTAAAAAATTCATGTTTACTTGTGTACCAAAATTTAAATCAAAAATCAAATGTGTGTATGGAATGTGAAATTGTAAAGATATGGAGGTTGAGGTTGAGATTGGGAATCTGATGAAGAGTCACATGTGAAATACGGATCTTGCCTGTATGAATGTGTTACATTTCCATCAACAGAAGCACTAGCAGTAAATTCAGTTTGGCTTTTTGGTTTAAACTATTTTTATTTTGCATTATAAATTTGGAAAAAGAGCCATTAATCACCACGACGAGAGGAAGACGATTTACAATGCACAAGAAGAGAGAGAGAGAAAGAGAGAGAAATCTACACACTCCGGCTTGGTCAAAGTTTCTCAAAATATTTTATCGAGTGTAAATGTTGTGACTTTTAAATATTTTAAGGGAGCTCCCATAAATCCTGGAAACTACTTCCATATAAAAAAGGAAAAGAAAGCAGTGTATCTGAGAAATAGTATAGGAAATGAGAAGGTGGGTAAAATACTATGACTGAAATGTATCTGTATTTCTGTACATATGAAATACATGTAGGCATTTTTTCAATTGATTTTATTTTTTTTACAGCTGACAGTTGGCAAATTGAACACATTAAATTTATCGATACATTTCCTGAACAAACAAAATTTCAATTTAAAGTTGAATATGAATCTGATTCAATTTTTGTTTTTCAAATACACAATTTACCATTGACAATGTAAAAATTTACCCAAATACCCAAAGGATAATCCCGGAAAATATTCATTTTGTTTTTTGTTTAGCTGTGCTGTGCTGTGCTGTGATAGGAGGTTGGAATGATTCATAGTCGAGCCCATGTGTCTCAATGCAATGCAATGGATAATGGAAAATGTTAAGTGGGGAAAGATGAAGGATATTTTCTGCACATTGAGGCAGGTGACAGAGGTAGAGACAAATCATGCACAACTGCAACTACTCAAATCCTCTTCAAATTACACATACCAAATCATTCACAGTTTTTCAAACGGACGGAACTTACACTTGTACATTTCCTTTTCCCAACTTCTATACCCTTTTCCCCCACATACTCTACCTATACTCAATACTTACCATACGAAAGGATAAACCTTTTTCTTGTTTAGAAAGCTGGGCCAATTTCTCTCCCTTTCATCTGTCTCTTCTCTCTCTCTCTCTCTGTCTTGTGTCTGTGCAGTGGGCAAATTGAAAATACAACAGTATTAAAACTATTACTATTAGTGTTAGTGTTACTATTAGTATTAGTATTTTTGCTTGTAGATCTTTAAAAAGTGTACACATGGACATGGACATATGGTGTGTGAGCCTAGCCCAACCCACACAGGATTTCCATGCCAATACTAAAGACAGAGAGAAAGAGAGAGAGAGAGAGAAGGTTTCCAATTTTAAGTTTAAACAAACACGATCCCACCATCCGCCTCTCTCTCTCTTCTGTTTACACTACTCTCGTTTGGAGGACGCATTTAAATTTTCTCTGAGCCATGTATGTAAATGTAAATCATACGGGTAGATGAATCCGCATTTGATTTTTCAAAACCAAACCGAAACCGAAACTGAATCCGAATCCGAATTTCCCAAACTATTTTACATGGGTTTTCAAACAGGATTTAAATAGGCACGTCGATTGTTCAGACTCATCCCATGAAATCGGGGAAAGAGTAGAGCCAATTAAAAAACTCGAGCCAGACAAATCGGACTGTAAACACACACACACACACACACGCATAAAGAAAGGATAGAGAGAGAGAGCGAGGGAGAGAGAAGAATTTGGGTAGAGAATTATAAATCGGGTGTGAGTGACACTGCCAGTGAAAAAGTGTAACAGTACGAGTTAAAATAGTAAAGGAGTAGAAGAGAAAATGGGCAAACTAGCCCCCTTTGTCAAATAGGAATAGTCGCCAATAGCGTAGTAAATCAGAGTCGTCTGTCCCTATTTGTCAACTCTTTCGTCACTTGCAGACGAGCACGTGTATTCATTTGTTTTCACTTTTGTCAACCCTTTTCCACTCTCATTCCTCGTTTCGTTTCGGTATTTGGGATTTGGTAGTGGGGATGAGTATGGTATGGTAGCGAGCAATGGTGAGTTTGCTTGGGTAGGAACATTTTCGGCGTATTTGTGTTTGTCACATTTGTACTTGCATTAACAGATTTCCACATGCCAACTGGAGCTGTACGTTGTTGTTTATTGGTGAGCCCACAAACTAATGCTCATGCTAAAGAGGAGGTGAAGCCACCCCTTTGGATTTTAGAATTGTTATGTTGGGAGAAAGGTCAAGTTGTAAAAATTGTGTACAACAATATGTATTATGTGCACTGTCTATTGGTTACTTGCTTTCGTCTAAAGTAGCCTAAAGTCTAAAGTCTACTGTGGTGTCCGTCGTTCTCATCCTCATTTTCTTGATATGTCATCATTTTCTTCCTCTCACATTACACGTTTCAGTAGTTTGAGTCAGCTTTTAAAAAAAAGGGACGACGGCACTCACACCACGATCGATCGTCGTCAAGAATCCTTTTTCCTGGCGCCAATTAAATCATTTGTAAAAAAAATGTCATTTAATTTTAGTTGTAAGATAGTTTTGTCATCAGATCTCTCATCCCGGATTTCCTTTGAACACCGTTAAAAATTCCCACACACATTGACAAATCCCAACGTTTGTCCGCTTTTCCTAACTGCAAAGTCAAGTAAAGTCAAAGTCCTATAAGGACACTCAAAACGAAATTATGTAAATAATTATAAAACGACAATGTTAAATAAAACATTGGGATTTTGACAACTGCATTTGCGTCTGCATTTGTACTTTGTACAAAAGTACAAATAAATCAAATAATAAATAAATAATTAATGATGGCCTATGAAAATCAATGGGAAATGATTCATAGCCTATCAGAATCTTGTTCTTTGATTTACAATTCACAAGCCGAAAGTTGTTTATAGTTTATCTCCAGTTTTTTATGCTTTATGCTCTCTCTCTCTCTTTCTCTCAAAATATCTGTAAGCATTCCATGAACAAATATACATGGGGAATACAAATCTTAATTAATTACAGCGGGAATGGTGAGTACAAGTAAAAGTTCATTAAAGTCCTCACTAAATACTCTGAGCTCCTCATTAAAATATCTACAGTTTATTTATGTCAAGAGATCCTTCGATTTTTTCTGCTTTATATCCGATTCCCATTTTGATGAAGCAAAAGAAATTTTTTTGAGACGGACTGACTCTGCATGGAAAACAGCTACAGCCAAAAAACGTGTCCGTAACTTCCTACACACACACACACATAGACGACAGACATGACTCTGAGCGAAAGGGTCAAATTTGAGAGGTTCAAAATATTCGTGCGAGTATAAAATGTACAATGTACCAAAACTCCCCACTCACACAGACACACACTTACATACATACAAACACAAACTATACAGATACAAACACTGAATGAATGTTAATGTGATGTGGTTTTTCCTTCAGATGTGCTTCAAACCATGAAACCAAAGATTAGATCATAAGCCAAGGGATCATATGATCAATGGATGGTTTAGTTTCCTTCGGCTTCATCTTCAGCTATATACTCATATACCATATATACAGATACAATACGTACACACGAGCACATGCAATGCTCATCCTTCAGAAAATCTATAAGACTCTCGATGAATATAGACTTTTCCCATTTTGCATTCAGGATTGAGGATTGAGAATTGAGAATCTCTATCAAAGAAGAGAGAGAGAGAGAGAGAGAGAGAGAGAGAAAAAACTCTTGCAACTCTCAACTGGGAACCCTACATTCAAATTTCAGTATGTACTGTCGGATTAAAAATAATTGAGCCTTTCTCTCTCCTTCGTAGCTCCTCCCACTCAATGTATTTGAAATGGGCAAGGATTCCTAAATCTGTCCTTGGGAGGCTCAATTATTAAAAATCCGACAGTACACACTCACCAACTCGCCGAATAAACTTGATCGTCTTTCAATGCCTTCTTTATTATGTGAAGACTTGTGATGTTGCTTCACTAAAATCTTATCTCGTATCTCCTCTCACAGATTTACATACACATTTACACCATGCATATATGCCTGTGTATAATACGTATTTGTAAGAGGACATAGATATGTTGGTAAGTATACAAATTAAATATCCCCCATCACATCACACAGCGTGAATCAAAGATCGAGTAGTCACACAGAGCGCGAACTCTCTGATTTAATTCCTTGTTGTTACTAATATTACGACAATATATAACGATAAAAGGATCAAATGCTCAGTCTTTATGCATGTTTTATCATCTCATCGAGCAAGTCCTATATCAAATTCCTCTTTCGTATATGTACACACTATACAAAACAAAACTCTGTCACTGGCACTAGCTTTTGCTTTTGCTTTTGCTTTTATGAGCCAACCCCGATGACATATCCCAGTATTATTATATTATGACCAACCACAATCTCCACTTTCCTTCAAAGAATGAAATACATACAGGACGAAATTCTTTTTATGTCTGTATAGAGACATTTTACAATTATTTAATATATATTTATATACATAGAATAGACAATTCAAGAGGAATTCTTTTTATTTTTTTTCGTATACGGAGGAAATTTGAGTCTGTTGATCTTGTTGTTGCTCTTGGCTCTTGGCCTTGTGGAGGATTTTTCTATAGGCACTATAAAATGTCAAAGTGTGTAACAGACGAGACGATCAAAGAAACCTGATGATAAATTTCATAATCCTAATCACATATCATAATATTAAATGTTAATGACGATGTCGTTCCTCATCTCATTTGCATGTCAGAGTGAAGGGAAATTAAAATCATTTTTATAGCGTGTCTCATCATCTTGGTCTTCATCGTCAGTTTAAGTTTTGAATTTTTGAGTTGGACTTGAGAATTGTGAGCGTGAAAAATCCGAGTTAGAAATTATCCCAAATTAATTGTAAAGGCTTCTATAATGATGCAAAAACAACAGAAAACAGAAGGTTTTCTGTTTTTTGTATTTTTGAATGTTCACATTAACCAGGAGCGTCAACACATAAAAAAGTGCAAAGGAAAACTACTTTTAAAAGACGATTTAGATATTGAGATATGAATTTAAATGACTCGAGACTCGAGTAAAACAAATACAATTGGTAATTAGTGGAGGGAATCTTCACTGTCCATCTACATTTACAGAGCAGAGATGGAAGTAACAATAAAAAAACCAAGGACCGAAACCCACAGAAACAGAAACAGAAAATTAAATCCAAAAATGCATCTACAGATTGAAATTTTATATCTAAATAAGTAGTTAAAGCAGTGCACGCCCTTTTCTCAATCTCCATCTAAAACTAGTTCAATTCTATTCCTGTGGTCCGAATCCGAAACTCCTCTCTTTTCTATACTATTTACAATTTACAATGTAAAATCTTGGGGTTGGCTTTAGACATGTGAAATGTATGTAAATGGAAATGGTGGTGTCAAGGGAAATTAAACATTATATTGTATTAAAATACTCAACAGCTCAACACCCAACAAGTCGCTAATAGACTCCAATATTTAGAAGTTAAACTAAGAACATTCATGAATAAGATTCTCTCCTGTACGCTGTATAGATATGCTGTATGTCTGATTCTGATTGGGAAGGTTTTAAAATACATAAGATATATATTATAAAATATCAAAAGGGATTCACAATTAATGAGAAAATCATGTAAATTCCAATCCCAACATACGATAAAAGGCAAACTAATAAACAAACTACACACAGAGTCACAGCGTATAAACAGTTGCAAGTATCAATGAAATGGTGATAAAATTTGTAGTGCGAGTCTGATAACACTCTCAAGTGAATCGGAAATCAAATTTGGAAAAGGGAGAAAAAAAAAAACTGAATGAATGAAATGAAATGATTTGAGATGGAAAAAAATAAATCAAGAAACTGAGGAAAAGGCCATGAGCAAAAAAAAAAAATAATAATAAAGAGGCAAAAAGTCATAATGTACAGACATAAAATAAAATGTGAGTACAACTCACAATAAAGATGGAGATGGAGAAAGAGAGAAAGAGAGAGAGTGCCCATTAAAACCTAAAGAGAGGACCTAACCTAGGCTAACGCTAACAAACCCCATCCCATAATGAATTGAATAAAAGAGGTGTCGAAGTACTCATTACGTGGCCCATTCTATCCACTAACAGTAGGGAAAAGGGAGGCTTCAAGTGTGAAAATGTGTATTGTGGAAATTCTCACTTCATTTACTCGTTTGTACATAGTCGTCGTTGTCATTGTCATTGTCGGCAATTCAAACACGAAGGAAAGTGACAACATTGCAAAAAAATACGTGAGTACTACACATCTTTACACCTTTTATGAATAGGTAAAAGACTAGTAAAAGTTGATATTGGAGAAAAGTTGTACATTTGAAATTCCGACTGAAAACTTCAAAATTCTAAAGGAAAAACTAAAAACTCCAAATATGTTCAGAAAAGTTTTGATGTTGGAGAGTTCACAATACTAATTAAAATAATTTCCAGTGGTGACTGTCCTTCAACTACAAGAGAAAAATGTTCATTTGTTCATTGTCGTTGTGTGTTGTGTTGTGGTGGCTGGAGCCTATTCAAACTTGTTCAAGTTGTCTATGAGTACGATTGTGGAAATTGTAAATTGTAAAGTGCAATGCATTTTGAATAAGTCAATTCTTCACACTCTACTGTACACAGTCCACACGTACTCACGCTCGTACTTTGTATGCATCCAATTAAAAATCATGTTTGCCAAAAACTACACTCAACTATGACTTGAGTTGAGAAGCTGATGATTTTAAAGTTTAAGCCCAATCAACACAACGACAGAGCGAGAAACAAAGACAGGAGCCGAGAGTTGAAATGGAAGTATGGTCATAGCGGTGGAAATGCATAAAGAACTGCAATGTAAATAGTAAGTAGTGAGTGAATACAGTGAGAGAGACAGAGAGAGAGAGAGAGTTTAGCATAGCTTGGAGTTTAAATACGGAAAATTCTGTATATGTACATCTACAATTCTACATCTATTTCTATGTGTTTTGTGTACTATCATAAAGAATGGAGTTTTTGTATCTTGTCTCGTATATTATAGGAGAGTTTTTGAATGTGAATAGTTGTTGAGGATTGGGGGACCAACTTAGACGAGATGCGTCGAGTCGAGTTCGTTTCTTCTCTCTCTCTCTCGCTTGCTCTGGCTCTGACTCCAACACTGAACGAATGCTTTATAATGTTATAGGGTTAGGTATGGGAGGGATGGGAAAAGGCAAAAGAAAGGCAGCCTCTTCGTTCTCTCCAGCTCTCTCTCTCTCTCTCTCTCGTGTGTGTGTGTGTGTGTGAGCCTGTTCTGATCTAAAGTGGTTATTTCAGCCACTATCAAACCCTTCATATAAAACTGTACAGGGGAATTGACAAAGCTCCGACCTTCTTTACTTTACGAGCTTTTGCTCCAACTCCAACTCTCGTACTCGCATACTCTCGTTTTGATTCTGGTTCTGGCTCTAGCTCTCTTGCTTTAGCTCTTCTCTCTCGTCGTCGTTCTCGTTCACGTTTTCTTCTCTCTATATCATCACCCCCGAAAAAAAACTAACTAAACTCTTCATTTCATCACACTCACAATTCAAAATATATACACATACGGCCTGTGAATTCTTGTTCTTGTACAATCATAAATATACACACATTGAGGAAAAACACATACGCACGGGCGCTAGCCAAGAAGAAAAAGGAGGAAGGAAAAAATAGGCTCGTTCCTCATTTTTTCGTTTCAACTTGCTCTCTTTTCAAAAAGAAGGGAAGAAAAAAAAACTTTTATTATTTACTTCCTAAAAAAACAGTGACGAGTGGATTTTCTTGGATTGGGAAAAACGAAATACTATATAAATTCAGTGGGGCTTTGAGCTCAATCAAAAGTCAAGGAGAAATACAGTGAATTATTGAAATGGAATTAAAGTCAAAGTTGAAATTGAAATTGAAATCAAAACTGTTTTACAAAAAATCGTTTTAAAAAATCCTTCAAAGAGTTGCGCTGACTAAAAAAAATTATAGAAAATTGATAAAAAGTTGGAAAGGAAAAGGAGGCAACAAGTAAAAATATATACTAAAAGGAAATTAATTGTAGATGTGAGTGTGTGTGAATTTCGAATGTAGCAAGTACCAAAAAATTGTATACGATTTATATCGAGTCAAAGGAAAGGAGAAAGACGAACAGAAAAAGGAACAAAAACAACAACAACAAAAATATATAGAGTGTGTACGTGAATGGAAACAGTACGCAAAGTACATGTAAAGTATCTGACAAGTTGCAAAACGAAAGTGACACCCATCAAATTTTATGGACACTTTGTGAGGCTCTAAAAAGGAAAACGACCAGCTTAACTTCACTTCCCCCAAAAAATCTCTTTCTCTTTTCTCTCTCTCTCTCTGTTTCGTACTCTCTTTCTGTATCCTTCTCTCTATTTCGGAAAATCTGCCAGTTTGGGGCCAGTGCTACCGTGCTCAGTGGAACCCTCAAGTACGCTACTGGGGCTCTTTGGGATATCAGGTAACAAAAACACTGTCTATTTTTTTCTTCCTCCCTTCTCTCTCTTTGTAGGTTAAATACAGATTTTGTTTTGTGTGTCTATTTTTTCCCTTCTTGACAACTGATTCCACACCCTCCGTTTTCAAGCTATTTGTCATTTTGCCCTTATTCAAAGGGTTAACGGAATATATATTTCATGGGGTTGAATTTTGAAATTCCATTCGCAAAACTGTTTTTTTTTAGCATTACAAATGTGTAGGAATTTTTCTTGTGTGCACTAACCAAATAAGAAAAACGGAAAACACTCATAGGATTTTGGGTAAAATTAAAATTAAAATTAAAAGTGTTTTGCTCGTTTGAAGTTCGTTGAAAGACAGTTTAAATGGCCGTCCCTTAATTATTGTTTGTTTATATTCGCACGGATTTGTATTTGGTTTCTACAACACGTGGGCAAAAATCCACTGAAATATATAACGTAAAATGTTTAAGCTCACAGCACTGTTTTTGTTTGGTTTCTGTTCTGTATGTACACTTTACATTTGAAAACTGCTGGAGGGTTTTCGAAAGAAACACGCGGAGAAAAAATGGAGGGTTTTACAGATAACTTTGAGGGTGTTCGAATTCCTTTCTCTCCATGTAGAAGAATTCCATGGAGATGGAGATGAAAATTGTATATAGCAAAGGGCTTTTGAGTACAGGAATATTTAGGATTTCTACCATAGATTATGGAGCCAAGAAGCTGGTTTTTAATTGATTCTCATTTCTCAACAAGAATATTCAAATATCTGGCTGTACAGAAATGTGAATATATATATACAGATACTTATTTGAATGGACAGGAATTTTTAATCTGTATAAAGTCGGAGACGCTCCTGTGTACAAATTTTTCCCGTATCTGCGTAGAATGTGATTGGATTTTTGAATATTTAAAAGTCTCTTGTATATCAACGTAAATGTAATCCAGCTGCCGCAGTTGCGTTGTTATTGTAGTGAGCTTCAGAGTCAAACTAAAGGGAAACTTTTACGAAAAGAAATATACATGAAGATAACAATTACAATTGCAATTACAGTCGTCATTTATTTGATTGTCCTTGAAAGATTATATACATATAGTCTTAAATTATTTGTGAGTGAGTCTTCATTTTTAATTGCTCTCCAAGTATATTTCGCAAACAGTTTGAAAATGGAAGAAGATGAATTGAAATTGAGGATTCCACATTCCAAATGAGGATTTTAATGAGGGTTTATGGTGAAATTAGAGTTTGATTAATTAGTTTGTGTAGACTGTGTGGAGTAGTGTGGAGTCTAGTTAAAAATATGATTTGTTCTCTTGTAAATTAGTGTGTTTCTCACAAATTCGTCATTGGTCATGTGATGAAGCACTTGTAATTTGTAATTGGTACTCTGTAATTCTCCATTCTCCGCAAAAGGCACATTGCCCACGGTCCACCACAATATCGTTCAAATATACACAGAACACGACTGTGTTGGTCACAAATCAGGGGCAACAACATATTATTTAATAAAAGGACCGAGTTCAGGTTGTCACCCACAATGGGCAAGAAATGTCATTTGCTCGTGTGAAACACGTGGCAGTTTATAATTATGGCTTACAACTTACAGTCCTCCACACACAATATATAGTGTACACATCGCAGTATGTAGTAGTAGTATTTCAGTACAAATCTTAACTCGAGAATTGTCCTGGCCTATCACAATGGTAATTCTCGAAATATAGCAATAGCAATAGAAATGTGGATGGAAATAAGAAATAACAAAATAACAATGGAGAATAAACTCTATAAAGCTATAAATTACGTGTATTTCTCTATAGTATTATCATTTGTACAAGGTATACACGGAAACAAGGAACATTCGGACCTTTTGACTTATTCCTTCATAATCTTCGGCATTTATGACATAAATACATAAATATATAGCGTGTAGTACACAATTTTTCCTTTTCCTTCACTCCCTAGAAACTCGAGAGAGATTTTTGAAGACTGAAAGGTCTTGATATAATTTAAAGCTTAATAAGTTGAGGGAACATAAATTTGAGCTAACATGATGGATTGAACATTGACGTGCTCTCACTCACTCTCTTCCTCTCCCTCCCACACATTACATTACATGACATTACAAATCTCTACAATAGAAATACGAGGCAAACGACGTGAGATTTTCGAATTAGAATTTTCCTACTTTCCTCACTGATTCTGTGATTCTTACTTACTTGTGTATTTTGGGCTTAAAATTAGAATCAAAATTAGCCGTTGAATTTACATAAATTTATCTGGTGTAAATCTTGAATTGAGCGCTAAGCGAATGAAGAAATTTGCTAGCGCAAAGAGATCCGGATTTGAGGGAATGTGTAGGAAATTGAAGGGAAAACAAAAGTATATAAGATAGATATGTATAGGAAAATAGGAAAGGAACGCAAAGGAGGAATGGAATCGGTATCTATATGTATATCTGTACATATTTTGAGGGAAAAATGCCACGAGCACATGAAAAGAACTTCCGGACTTGACATTTATAGTTGGTTGGCCACTTTACCTCCTGATATACGTCTGAATAAAAACCTTATATGTTTTCTCATCACCATTTACGTTTTCCCTCAAACTCAAACTCTCTCTCTCTCTCTCAAAAAAAGGAGTAGTGGAAAGAGGAGATGCAGAAAAAAATAAACTTTTCCATTCAAACTCTCATCTCTCTCTCTCTCTCTCTCTCTTTGCCTTTCGTTCTCGTAAATGAAACAAAACTAATGTATACAGACATTTATGAGTTTAACACTACTTTACCAAAATAAATGCAATGTATTTTTTTTGTATATGGAGAGTTTACTTTTTCTTCTTTGTCGTGAAACTCAAAACCACAAAATGACGATGAGCAACAGTTTTTTTTTTTCTTCCTTCCACGTACAGAATTTATTGTATTGTGCGCGAAGAATTATAGAAAATGCCATAATCATTCCACTTAAATGATTTTTCAACATAGTTTTGCAGAGTAGGTCCAAAAAAAAAATTGTTTACAACTTTTTTTTGATAACAAATTATATTGAAAGGGATCGGCTAAAATGTAGAGTGTAATTTTTAACTGTTACTCAATGAACTAGATCAGTTTTTGTACTGATCATGGTTTTTCGAGTAGTTTTTAAGGGAATTCACAAGATTTAATAAAATATTTGACAGGGGAATGTTAAACCAAGGAGTTTAGTGCGTAATTTAATTGGTTAAAGAATTACAAAATTCTCTGCTTGAATTCCTTACTATTTCTTTGACAATTCCTTAGTTTTTCTTTGAAAATTCCATAAAAGTTTCAAAGAAAAACAACATTAAATTATTATAAACGTTTTAGGGGCAGAAAAGTGTCCATAAAAATCACAAACGAATAAAAATTAAATCGAATTTTATCTTCATTTTGAGTTTAAAAGAATTACGATTTAATTAGAAACAAAACTATACGCAAATTAATTGTAATCAAAACATGAAAACGCGACAAACAACGAAAATAAAGGAATTCCAAAAGCAGCCATTCCAAACTTTTTCTACTGGCCCGCAGTCGCTCACTGCAGCATCCAGTTGCAGTGGAAAGGGGAGAGCGAGAGCCAATGATTTGCTTGTATTCCTCCACTTTCCAGAAGGTCCAATCCATTCCAATAGAAGTTTAATTCCAATTTCCAGCCAGTTTCACTCCGAAATCACGAGAATTTACATTTTATTATTGTCCCTGTCGTCTATTAGATTAAAATGACTGATTTGGAAAATGGAATTCTTTGGAAAAATCTACGGGAAATAGGAATATTTAGAGTTTGAATGAAATCGGGCAACAAAGCAGGAGCGCGTAGGGATATCTCAGCTATCAGGGAGGCGTTCCATCATGGCAGCCCCCGGATTCCCTTTTTCAACTCCGATTTTCTTCTTCCCTCCTTCATTCTAGCAAGAATTCTTGTACAATTGTTCATTATTATTCGGTTTAAAGGCCTCTGGAAGGTGTAGCTACATTTTGAGTTTAAAATCTAATCAAAATTCTAACTTTTTACCTTGAATCATGAGACAAAAACCTAAAAAAAACATTAAAATCCGAGACATTTTTCCTAATTCTGGCCATAATAAAGGTCAGAAAAATTAAGAATAAATTTGTTTCCCCAAAAATAGATTTTTCGCTTCAAAATGAAAGTCTCAAAGCAAAAAAAGAAGAAAAAAATTCTCAGTTATTGAATATTACATATTTGAAATACAAATACACATAAAATCCAAAACAAACTTTGAAGAATTTTGTCATATTTATGGACAAAAGTTATTTAAAATCTCTGAAAAGAGCCGTGGCTAAATATTAAATTGCACACATTTACTTTTATCGTTTAACAAAATGGTAATTGGAAAAAAAATTGCAATTAAAAATCGCATTTGAAATTTTGTAATATTTCCTCGCAAATCAAAGACCCAAAAAAATTCGCAAACAACGAAACTGTACTCACAATCACAACCAGAGAAAGTCCAGAGTGGTGGAATATTTCTCTTTCCGTTTGAGATTTTTATGAATGAAAAATCAGAATGAGCGTAAATACAAGTAGATATTTTCCCCATTCCCCCACATCCTACATATACGAAAAGCCACTCACATAATTTCACTTAAATGTTTTTCAGTTATAAAGGAAACATAACCAACATTATATTGAATTACATTGGTGAGGGTTAAGGCTGACTCTTGACTTGTCCATATGTGTATATATAAAAGAGTGCAGACGGTACATACGGAGAGTTTGTCGGTTCAAGTCGTAAAGTACAGTTGAAGTCTCAACTCTCAGTCTGAGTCGAGTTGAAAGCTCAACTAGTGTGAGTGTGTACATATACTTTCACAGTTGTTTGAGTGTT
This sequence comes from Gisinianus flammeolus, assembly GCA_034699125.1. NCBI lineage: Eukaryota > Metazoa > Arthropoda > Collembola > Symphypleona > Katiannidae > Gisinianus > Gisinianus flammeolus. Next base: position 129,054 of record JAIUND010000022.1, on the reverse strand, counting down.
GTATATGAGGAGTGAAGGTACTCTTATTTGTACTAAAACACATACACATACTTACTCCAAGTGTAGAAACACACACACACACACACACACATACAAGTAATAGAACTGCACATAAAATAATTTTTTACGGCCCCATAAAACTGATACTTTGCGTAAACGTTACAAGCGGCAAGTTAAAGTGCATATTTACAACTCCATATGTACACGCACAAACTCTCTCAATACCACACAGAAAGAGAGAAAGAGAGAGACAGAGAGAGACAGAGACACACCATATCAAACACAAACGACTCTGTACAATTTTGCATTCTCTCTGTCTCCCTGCATTTCTCCAACAGTCAAAATTCGAAATCAGAGAGAGAGAGAGAGAGAGAGAGAGAAATGTAGAGTTTAGTATTCAATGGAAATTTGAATCCAAAGCCAGAGAGAAGGAAAGAAAGGAGCTGGAAAGAAACAGAAATAGAAATTCAGGTCGAGAAGGAGACCACCAAAGGAAAAACGAACCTTTATTTTCATTACATAATATTTCACGCATTTAGCACAAGTATCTTTTGGGGATCGAGTTCTTGAAAGGAAAGGAGACGCAGGAATTGCCTCATAACTATGACTCGGAGCTGGAGTCTCTCTCTCTCTCCCTCGTCTCTTCTCTTTCCCATTCTATCTCTATTGCACTTGTTAAAAAAATTTGGCCTGGGCCAACGTGCAATTCACGAATCTCAAACCAACAAGTGCATCTCTCTCGTAAAAATAAATGGGAAAAGGCGCCGAGACACACACACACACACATACATATACGAACAAGGAAATGCATTGGCATTGGCATTACTGGTAATACTCAGGTTTTTGTACATTTACCATTGACTTGGCCCATATTTGGACTTGCATACACAAAATCTATGTAGACTGTGGAAGACCCAACAACAGGAACAGAAAAACTGAATGAAACTCCGTGTGTATGTAGAGAGAGAAAGAGGGAGAGAGAGAGTAAAAAAGTAGACACATTAAAGATGAGTTAATGTCTACTCACTGACTCACGTGTGGCTCATAAAAATAAATATAATTAAGCTATAAAAAGGCTCATTACACTATACAACCAGACAGACTGAATTTACGATTACAACTCTCCACACACACACACACACAAACACACAACTATTAGTATATGACCATAGTCAGACCAATACAATTTTATATGTTTGTGAGGGTCGTTAGAGAGTAATTTGGACTTGTACATAAGTATTCAACTCATTCGTTCCTTCCTTCGTACTTCATTATACACACACAAACACAGACACACACATTTTGCACCTCGAGCAAAAAAAACTCAAACTCAAACTAAATGACTGCATAAATTCCTTTTATGTCTCAATTTCCGAGGACAGGGCTCAAACTTGAGTTTTTCCAATCCACACACATTACCATTTTAAATTGAATAATCTTTTCCGTTTTTTTCCTCCTTGTCCATCATCAAACTATTTGACACTTCATAAACAATTACAGTTTATGCATTGAAGAGTTTCCTTTTCAATTTCATTGATTGTGAATGAATTGAGTGAATTGAAACATTAATTAAACAAGTACATGAATAGTTATTATGAAATGAGGATGAGATTTTGAGGACTAGGTAATTTGTTTGTTTGTTTTTTGCATTTCGTTACGATTTTGACTTTGGCGTTTTATGAATGGAGGGAATAAGGGAAATGAAATCAGGTAAAGTTGTGGAAGGTTGGGACGTGTATGGACAAGAGATTTGTTCCAATGTGTATTGGTCGTTGGTGGGTTGTAAGTGCGGATTAAGGGAAGGTCAGGGCTGGGATATTCTTTGGAGTAAATGGGGTTATTTTGAGGAAATTAATGAGAGCTAGTTGACATAAACGTTTGTATAAAACGACCAAGTGGGTGATTCCCAGTTTCACTTGCACTCTCTTTCCTTCTCTCTCTCTCTCTCTTCCTCTTTACAGCTTGAGGTTTTTGAGCAGTAGTATGGAGAGTTACGTTTGGCCCATGCCATACACCCATACATATATACACACCAAAGTTACCCACTACCAAACATACCATTTACCATTACATTACTATACATGGGCCAACTTCAGACTTGACTTGAGACTCCTACTCTGACTGCCACTGTGCTATTCCCTGCACTCGGAATAGAGAGAGAGAGAGAGGGAATACTCCTTCCTTCCAATGGCAATGGTCTTCTAAATGGTCCATTTTATACGCTATATTCTTCCCTCAATGATACCAATCTGCTCCTTTTACGGTCCTCTTCACTACCATCAACCAGCATCTAGAGACCCAATTCTGACTACATTCTCTCTCTCTCTCTTCAACTTAAACTTCACATGTACACACATTCACATCCACATACTTTTCCACACACATTCAGCTTGAGCTTGAGCTTCACTTTGGCTTTGGCCGACTTTCCCAAACTTGAACTCCAACAACTGTACTGTCATTGAGATTTTCGCTCGTTTTCCTTGTCGTTTTATAGTCGTAGTGGTTTGTCGTAATCGTAAGTGTAGAAAACTGTTGCTTCGTCTCCTCTATTGCCCGTCATTCACAAAATCAACTATCAAGAAAATATGGAATGTCCGGCCAGAGGCTCCTCCATCGTAAATTATACAGAAGAATAAAGAGATTCCACAAATTTTTTCCTTGGAACGAACTGGACAAATACAGATATACGCCATTTCCACTTGGTTTTCTATAGCATTCATTAGAATTTGCTTGCTTGAAATTATGTATTATAATTAAGAATTTAGAATCTAGACTTTTCACGTTTTCCCCACTCACACACACACACAAATCTAAATCTGAATGTAGAAATTCATCTATGAATTCCTTGATAATTTTCTCTCTAGTAAACTACTAAATCAAGTTGAAAGTTGAACAATGTGAGTGGTAAATGGTAAACCAGTATTTAAAAAAAATTAAGATGGATAGAAAAGTTGCTCTTTTTCTCTCCCTGTAATCTTTATTGTAAAAAAACCAGTTTTTTTCTCTAATCCTTCAGTTCATTTCTGTTCCTTTAGTTCAATTTCGTCGTTGTATATTGTATATTTGTTGTGAGTATTCCAAGCTTACACTTTTTCCCCTATAGAAATGTTGACAGACTAAAGAAATTAATTGGAATCCCAAGCACACATACGATATATAAAATATGTACAACCAACAGCAAAATATTACGAACTACGAATTACAAACTCAAAATTATGAATTATGTAAGTTTCAGTTAAAGTCGTTAATTGACATGCGTGTAGATTGTTCACATTGTAATGAATTATTTGTACAAAAAAGGCTAAGGCTAAGTAAAATGTCACAGAGATCCTGACAAGCCCCTACATTACATTAGCACACATTTAATTTAATTGTTAAAGTTATGAGGGCATTTAAAAATTACTAGTTTATTCCTTTTGTATATTTAAATTGTCCGAGTTGGACTAGTTCAAAAAGAACAACAAAGGCGCCAACGATAACGATTTTATCGCTCGTCAACTGTCTATAAAAATGCTCTCATTCTCTCATTCTCTCTCTCTCTCCTCTCTGACTCTTCACTTTATTCAGAATTCAGAGAATTTTTACTATAGATATTTCCGTGGAAATGAGAATTGAGTGAACGACGAGGACGACTAAAACTCAACGAGAGAATAGAGAGAAAAACGTCACGGCTTTTTGAGCTTCTGTGTTTCTAAAGAATCTTGAACTTGACGGAAACAAGGCAGAGCAAATGGTTGTGGACACGCAACCCAAAGGAACATTTTTTCCTCTCCGACAAAAACCAAGTTTTGTTGTTACATATGTAGGCATTTTGTGTGTGTTTGTGTGTGTGTATTGAGATCTATAGATGTTGAATGATTGAGACATTTGATCTAGTTGAATTATACAGTTTTTTCCTCTCTCTCTCTCTCGCTTTTTCTCTTGTCATGTGATGTGAATGTGATGTGATACGCGTCTGTACATTCAACCGTGTCCACGACATTCTGATTACGATTGCGAGTCTCGCCGCACGCACATGACATTTCCACAGTACGGACAGACAGACAAGAGTATCGAAAAATGACAAGGAAAAAAACGAGGGAAGCAACTCATGCATAAAACCTTCAAAACACTTTAAATGACACGGACATTGTCATCATTGTGAAAAGCTCACACAAACACATAGAAAGTCCACCAATAGAGAATAGAGAATTTTTGAATTTTCGAATTACTCTCATTTCTACGATATGTCAGATTCATATATGAATATATATCGTACATATGATATGTATTGTGAAACTCAAAGCCTGAATTTGAAAGCCGAGCATTACATTCCCAATGAATTTCCAATTTCAATTTCCAATAGACTGTCTAATAAATTAAATGAGCTCCTGAATGAATTTTTATACATATGAGAGTCCACACACTTGGACATTTATGATTAAAGTACCAAATTGTCATTCACCATGTGTCATGTTCAATATTTAAAATATTCTTGGAGCTCACGATCAGATGTGTGTGTGTGTATATGTGTGTGTTTGATGTAGGTAAACTTCCATTACGATTAGGATAATACAGCCAATAAGTCTGTATCGGAATATAGAAATACGATATATTCAATTTCTCGCTTGGTTGACAGCAAAATCACATTGCATTTTTCCACGATACAAATCCAATTCCGATTTCACATTAATGTGAATTGTGAAATAGGAATAGGAATATCTTATGTATCCACATATACGATACGATGACTAGAGCCGGAGTGTGATTGTGAGTTTTGTGTAGAGCGATTTTGGTCTCAAGTCTCAAGCCTCTCCTTTTCCTTCCAATTTTATTCCAATTCTAATCGATAAAAATGTCATACACTATACAAAATTATTTTGCTTAGAATATAGTTAGAAATCCCCCTTATGTACACTCACTCTCTCTGTCTCTCTCTACTCGATTCTACTGTCTCTTGCCTATAGAGACCATCATTCAAAAATGGATATCTCACAAAACTACTTGTACATTTGTACATTTCTTTTTCTATTTTTCAATACAGATATACATCCGTGTGTGTGTGTTTGAAAATGTACAAAGTAAAAGGTATATCGTCGGCTAAGTTCCATAACCGTGTATTATCATTTGGCCCTGGAAGGCGCATACTGCACGTTATCATATATGAACGCGCACGCAAATTCACCTTCAGGGGTCAAATGATAATACCCGGTTATGGAACTTAGCCGACGATATGCGTATGTTTCGACAAGACGTCCCACTGTTTTGTCAGTCTCCCGCCTACAATATCCAATCTAGAAAGAAAAGGAAAAAAAATCCTATAGAAATTCTATAATAATATTGGAATATCCGAATCAAGCGCTTCTCACGTTGGAGAAAATAGAAAAAAAGTATTGGAGAACCAGGGAAACTACAGATAGAATTCGACATCGAATTCGTATTCGTATTCGGATTCGAATTTGAATTGAGAGTATCAGTAGTCACAGTCACACACACATAATATGATCAAAGTTGGGGAATACTGTAGTGAGTTTAAGTTTAGGAAATTTGTGTGTAGATGTATGTGTGTGTCTGTGTGTAGGTTCTGGCTGTGTAATGGAATGGCCGTGGTCGTGGCAGGAGAAGGAGAGAGAGAGAGAGAGAAAGGAATCGATGAATGTGACGCTTGAGGAAATCCCTCAATTGAGAGTATGCTCCGCCGCAATAAATTATACCGATGGGCTTATATCAAACCCCGGGAAAGAAATATGGTGACACACAGTCCGGGAGCTTCCCTCGTCCTGGAGAAAGCGCCGCATACACATTCTTCTTCGTCCTGCCTCCTGCCTTTCCTCCACCAACTTTACTCTTCTTCCATGTATGTTCCCATGTACATGTACTCCAATATACAGACACCGACACACACACACACACACTCACATATGTACCGTCGGCATGGGAAACGGAGGAAAATAAGGAAAATTGTATGGTCTAACAATTGAAGTCTCAGGCTATAAGACTTGACGTTGCTACTGGTACTGGTACGAGTTCAGGGACTGATAACTGGGGAAAAGCAAAAGCTCGTGAGTGTGTGTGTGTGTATGTGGATGTTTGAGCGTGTCCACAATTCAAATATGCACGGTAGGAAGAGAAAGTACCCGGAAGCCCCGCCATCGTCTACTTGTCACTGAATTTCGTTTTGCTTTTGTTGGGACGAGTGAAAAACGACAGAGTGACTCGGCGGGCGGGCGGGCAGGCAGGCCTTCGGAGCAGCTGACTCTTACTATTTTCTATATATTTTATTATTATATATAACTAATATCCATTTTATATACATTTTATATCTTTAAGTTGGCAACTCTGCCAGACAACGACAACGACAACGACGAAGACTACCAAAGTCTTCGCTTCGTCAAGTTTTAAAGTTGGCCAAGCTAAGCACTTTTTTTCCCTCCTCTCTCTCTCTCTCCCTCTCTCCCTTTCCTTCAGAGCTTTGCTTTGGAAACTTTTGCACAAAAACAATAACTGTACACACACAAAAAAAAGAGTTAGAGAAAGAGAGACATGTAATATTTGCGATTTATTGACTAAAATATTTGTTCATTCCTCTCCATTCTAAATTCTAAATAGTATGTGGACTCTGTCACGGAAATTAAATGACAAGAAACGAGTCCAACTTAAACATGTATGTTTTTTTTTGTATCGTCTTTTAAATGCTTCAAGTCCATCTTCCATCTCATGCCTTTCTCATTTATGTATCTGTATATAGTAAATGTAAATGTTGGGCAGTGGGCTAAAAATAGAGTAAAAAAAAGGGAAGCTGATGAAAATGGAGGGAAAAGCTCATTTGATTTCCGGGTGAACGTAAGAAGCTTTCCAAAATCCGAAATCCAAAGAATCCTAATTGAATTTTATTTCATTTCATTTTATGAAAAAAAAAAGACAGTAAAAATCTTCAATTTAAATCACAAGACAAGACATGGTTTTCTATGGAAATGAATGAATGTATGGGGGAGGATTTGTGTAGTGAGAATTCAACTCGGACCGAGAACGGAATTACTTAGGCAGTTTCTCTCAAGAGTAAATGGAGAAGGCTACAAATCTGGACGGAAGGAAAAGGTTGACAGCTGAATTGAAGTTACGTACGATGATACTTTGCTACCACCAAGGTACTACTTGCTAATAGAAATGGCTCCAGCCATTCCTATTCATATGCATTCTTTTCCAAACACACACACACACACACACACAAGAAAAAATTTAAAGGTGCGTACTCACTGTGTGAGGAAAGGTCTATAGACTATAGTCTTTTTTTTGCGATAGTTACAGTTACAGTTACACACAGTTCGAGTTGTTCGTACTTCGTACATGTACAATACTAAAGCAGAAAATTCTGGGATATACTTGATTGGATTGCATTTTCCTCCAATTCTTTCTCTTTCTTTCTCTCGTTCTTTCTTGTTCATTGGATGGCATGGAAGGTTGAAGATTCTCATCAGAACCCAAAAAGTCTAATACTGCATAGAATTTATACGGACAAACCTCAGAATGAAATAGAAGAGAAAAGGAGAAGAAGAGAGCGAAGATTCCATCAGGCTGATGCGGAAAAAAGAAAGATGGAGGATCCGGTGAAGTGTGGAGGCAGACGAAAGACGAAGACGAAAACGAAAACCAAGAAGAAGAAGAAAACGAAGGGGACGAGAGCAAGTAGAAGTAAAATAAGTAGAAGAAAGAGAAAGAGAGAGGTAGAAAAAGAAGTGGAGAGAGAGAGAGAGAGAGAGAAGGGAAGAGAGGCAAAGGCAAAGGCGTAGGGTCCTAAATCTCCGAGTTGAGACAAATTCTTTTATCTGCCTTACTTTCCCCAACAAAGATAGATTAGCCCATTTTTGCAATTTTCCCTGTCTCCGATGCCCTCGTAACTCTTGCTGAGTTATTGCTTTTCTGAATCTCCACGGACTTAAGACGCGAAATTCAACCCGTAGACTATAAGACTCTCAAAAAATTGCTTCTTCGCTTCTTTGCACTCGCTCCTCTCTCTCACTTGTTCTCTCTCTCTCTCTCTTGCTCTCTCCCTCTCTCTCGTTGCTACTATTCTTACAGTTACAGCTACAGCTACAAAGCCCGAGAATGAGAACCAAAAAGAAGAAGAAGAAGAAGAAGAAGAAGCAGCAGCAACCCACCCGCCATCATTTATCTTGCGTATCCCATAGCCATATACTTATGCAGCTATAACTTATAATACTTTAGTATGTTTAGCTAAGTTAGTTTTCAAAGAACAGAACACACACATACACATTTATATCTGCTCACATTGCTATTGCTTTGGGTTCTTCTTCTTCTTCGTCTTCTACTTGTGCAAAGTTTTTTTTCTCAATTGGTAGTGTTGCATTAGCTTTTTTCCTTGGTAGTGTACAAGTACAAGGAGAAATGCTATACATATTACGTATACGTATAAGAAATAAGGACTAAGGGAGAAGGAGAAGGAGAGGAAGAAGAAGGATAGGAAAGAGAAGGACAAGAAGACACAGAACCCTACACACCATTCTTCATAGACACCTACATTACATTGTCTTACATTACTCACTTATATGTTTACAATATTTTTCCATTATATTGTGAGTATTTTTCTTCCTTAGATTTATTTTTGTGTGTGTTTCCCTTCTCTTTCTCTCCTCTGTTTGGCTGGCTGGCTGACGGCTCGTACTTCCTCTGTGTAGTCGAACGAACAGAATGTATGAGCCTTCCACTTTTCTTTTCCTCTCTACCATTTTTGTTTCACAACTCACAATGGCTCTATCATCGTTTATATTTTTTTGATATGTCATCTCGACTCTTCTTCCTCCTTTTCCCCAAGAAAAAAGAGAAAATAGAGACGAAAGCGAAGGAAAAAAAAACTCACAAAATACATTTGTATTTGGAAATTCATATAAATTTCCGAAAATTCCGGTGGAACGCCATTTTGAATTATGAGTTTTCCTTCATTCCCTCTTTCTCTCTCTTTCTGTTCACTCTGTTTTTCTGTGCACGTTTCTCTTAGTCCTCTGTATTTTTCATGAGGGACTTTTAGACAAATTTCTTGGACGTGGTCAAAATAATAGAGAATTTCCAGAGAAATTCTAGTGTATATACTACTGATATTCTACAGATGTATATTTCTATATATGATGTGGGGAAAAGAAAATGATAATAATCTTGTGATGAAATTCAAGCATTTAATCATGATTGAGGATGACGAGAATTCCAGAGTAGGCTGGGAGCAGAGTCAAATTGAATAGTATATACAATTTAATGGAAATGAAATTCATTTCACTGTGGTGTGTGTGTGTGTGTGTGTGTGAATTTCGTGGATAATCCGCCGAATATTCGAGAATGAGAATGCAGAATGCAGATGTGGAAGAGGGGGTGGGGGTGGGGGGAGACGTTTTGAGAAATTCTTATCAAATTATAGAATAGTCTACTGCTCAATGATGAAAGATGAATGAGTTTTTTGAATTGTGAGAGAGTGTGTGTGTGCTTATTAGGATGATTTGTCCATGTAGGAATTTTTCCGTAAAAATATACGCCCTTTGGACACTCCAGTCGAGTTCTTAATACGTAATTAGGCATGACAGAAAATTTTTACATCTTCATCTGGGAATCTTTAGTTTGATATTCCGCGATATGAGCATCGAGCCCGAGTGGTAGAGCGTTTAGCCTTTTAGAGCAAAGAATTTTTTCATTTCATTTTAGCTCACACACACACGGACACACAGACAAACACACAGCTCGGCTTGCATGTAGTTATGGAAATGGATGAGAGAAGTCGAGAAGTGGATTTCTCCATACCGTGAAAAGAATATAAAGGACTTTGAGTTTGTGCGTTTTTTCTCCATTTTCCTCTCTCTCACTCTTCTCGTTTTCTATACGTTGCTGGAACGTGAATGTTACAACACACACATGTGTGTTTGTGCGTAGGGAACCAGCAAAATGGTAATTTAAATGATGAAGCACACTTTTTAGGGAAATTATGAGTTCTTCATCTTCCAAGTCTGAGAAGATGATGATGGATTTCGTCTTGTTTACCCCGTCCAATGCGAATGCAATGCAGAATTTTCAGAATGTCTTGGAGTCTACATATCGTGTATTCATACTATGTATTGCATACGAGGGGAAAAGAATGAGAAAACCAGCTAGGAAAAGACTATGACTTGGACTATACGCTCTTGATTATGATTATGAAATGCAAGTGAATGAGGAATGAGGAATTGCTATAAGTCATTCATTTTCTCTAGCTATTTTTCATCGAGGTATATATTCACACACACACACAAGAGAGGCAGAGAGAGAGAGACAGAGACAGAGAAACGAGATATGGCGAGAGAGAGACACGTTGGAATAACTGCTGGCTCATTTAGACATTGGAGCGCACATTAGCATTTTAGCATTTCCTTTGTATGCTCTCAGGCATAAATGTTTGAAAGTCTAGTCAGTTTGATTTATGACCGCATGACTAATGAGTAGTCTTTTCGATTCCATTGATTTCTCATTACCAACTGTCCGTCTCCCGAGTTTTGTAGTCTCCCACACAGTAATGATATTTCCACCAGTTTTCCAGTGAAACTTTTTTTGAGTTCTGTTCAGTGTTCAGAGTTCAGCCCACATGTACATCACATGTACATGTACATGCGATATGACGTTCCTCACTCACAATTAGTATGTATCAGTTGCCATATCTTTCCACACATTTCCACATTTTCGGGTGTTTCCTTCCACTCATCAGAATTATTAAAATCAATTAGTCGTGGTGTACAACAGAAATCCTCTCTCTCTCTCTCTCTGTGTGTTTTCATAAAGGCTAATTAAAATCAAAAGTCCCAATAACCAATATACCTGAAACAATGAGACAAGACAAATTTATTCCATCGTGACCAGTTTCCATTGCCTTCAAAAGTATTTCAGGATCCCACAAACACAAATCACAATGGTCGATACTCGATACTCGATACCCACCAGTTGGAAAAACAACAAACAGTTCCACGTGCATTGAAAACATTCGTACACATTTATTGTGCATTGAGCATGGATTTTTTCTCATTTCTGTACAGATGAATTTACATTTCCTCATCCTATTTTTAGCTGGGATATTCCAAGTGGACCAAAAGCAATTCAAATTAAACTTTAAATTTAAATTAAAAGAAAAAGGAATTATAGGGCACGCAATTAATAGAATCGATGCATCTTCCATTACGAGATGATAACAGGAGAGATTGGGATCTCCGTATTTCTATTACAATTACGATTTGCATTAGAAATTGGCACTGACATTCTCAACCTTTTTCTACGCTGCCAAAACTAAAACCAAAAAAGCAACCATCACAATTTTGTTTTCAAATACAATACATTGAGACTGGGATCGGAATTTGGTATTTTGTATTTTGTATCTTGTATTTGCATTTTGAATTGAGTTAAGTAGATTTAATTTAATTTTTTTTTTTTTTTTCCATCTCTCTGTCTCTCTCTCTCTTTCTCTCGCTCTCCGTCGTTTGCTTGACATTTAATTTATGGGCGATGGAGATGGAGTGAAGAAAAGTTGAGAGACTTGAAGAGAGAATTGAGATTGCGGCCGAGTCAAAGGGACAACACACATTTAGACATTAGACATTTAAACTCATCTGAGGATCCGGTAAAGATTTGCCTAATTAAAATATTTATCATTCTAGATATTCTACGTAGATTGTTTTCCTCTTTCATTCACTAACTGCCTTATCTCTTTCCCTGTACATATAGTTTCCGTGCTCTGCATTTCCACAGCCACTTTACCATTCCAAATTTGATAAAACAAAACACAACACAATGTAAAAAAAATAGAGAAATCTGCAATCGCAATCACATCACAATCAAATTCACAATCGCAATGGCAAACATGGCGACAAAAAAAATCCACTACGTTTCTCTATACATCTTTATATATTTTATATACACATACAGCAAAGATTTCCTATCCACAACACAACACAAACTCAACGAGGTACACATACACACACACATACATAAGAAGGGAAAAAAGAAATTCATCTCGTTCCTTTTGCCGTCATCGAACATTTTAACTTTGTTCACTTTTGTAAGTTGTCTCGGCAACTTTGGAAACTCTTTGAGATTCTTTCCCTCATTTGAAGATGAGATGTGTGGTAAATAAAAAAAAAACAGACACTACTACGAAATGTATACGAATCATTTGAGTATAATATTTTACCTTGGACGGTACCATATCTCTTTGGAGCTTCCATTTTTTCACATAACATTTTTTCGAGGCGAATCAAATAGAGAAGGCAAATGAACAGGTTTTTTTTTGTCTCAGCAGGCTAGCGTAGGTCGCTCTCCGTCACAAAAAGAAGAAGGAGAAGTAAAAGAGAGAGAGAGAGAAAGAAAAAGAAGGTTCACTTGACAAGAAGTTAGTTGAGAAGAACCAAAAAAAAACGAAGACACATCACACACACACAGACAAAAAGTTACCTTTTCAGAATAAATTTATGATGTCAACTTGAAAATAACCCAAGTGAACTGTACACACGTATATAGGAAGTCAAGTCAAGTCAGACAGCGAGCAACTCCGGTAGGTAGGTAAAAATGTTAAATGAGATTCACTGATTAGATCGCCAAACTTTAAACTCGAGTCTCCTCTTCCCTTCCCCAACAAACAATTACGATAAAAAGGAATGTATTTGAAGGCTCTACATATTTTTTTTTTCAAATTGGAGGTGAGTACAAGAAAATGAACTACACTTTGGGAAATATAGAAATTCTCTAGTCAAAAATTCAAATCAAAAGGAAAGACACTGGGAAAACGAGAATGAAATTTTGGGGACATGTCAAGAGAGAGACAGTTTTTCTTGTGGAAATCGTCATGTTGTTTTTCGTTATTTTCTTATTGTTGTTGTAGTTGTTTTTGTTTTGTTGCTACATTTAGGATAGGGATTTACTTGAGATAAGATAAAAATGAGACTCCATTTCCAGAGTTTCAATTTCGAGTGGGAACTTTTCAATATGTAGCTATAGTGAGGAGTTTCATATATATGGAGTTGAGATCAAATGTGTGTAAAAGTGGCCCTTTGCCGTTAGTTTAGTTTCATTGAGTTGGCGCTGTTGGACGGGAAGGGAAGGAACAAGGGACGGATTTAGTGCTGTACAGAACATCTTATCATACATGTAGGAAAGCAAAAAGGGTACGAACTATGCGTGTGAGTTTGAGCTCGAAGGAAAAAAAATCCCTTGCTCAGTCCATTTTCATAGCAGGGATCCTTCACAAGGGGCGGACTTAAGGTAACCATATGGCTTTATGACTTCTCTCTCTCTCCATTTCTACTCTCCACCTAACCCAACAACTTTCATCATCTGTCTTTTCGTTTTTTTCCCTTCCACTTCCACTTCCATTTTCTTTTCTTTTCTCACGGCAACATTCTCACTTGATCCTTATCTACATCGTACAATCTACAAGGGAATATTGCCGAATTTATCGAATCCCAAATTCCACAGTCAACAGCCATTAAAATTAACTGCAATTTTTCAGTTTATTTGGAGTTGGAAATTTGGGGAATTCAGATATCTTACATATTGAAAAGTTGTGAACTTCAGATTCAAGCATGGTTGCCGTTACGTGTGAAATTAAATAATAATAACAAATTGTAATTGTCATTATGTACATATACGATCATCAAGATTCAAAATGAAATCAATTTGCAAATACGATTTCTTACTATTGAAATATAGCCAAGGAGGAAAATTGTATATGTATTTGTAAAACAAAAAAAATCCGGATCCCAAATTGGATTTTAGATTTAGAGTTGTGAGGCTGGATATTGATTTTGGCAAAAGTGTTACAGTTTTCCATGGATTTCGATCCGATCCTAAGTTTTGGATTACTCTTGAATTAGTAGTGAAAATCCACTGTGCCTGTGTTTGGGTTCTGTGTAGAGTAGAAACCAAGAGTGTAGTAGTGTGGAGACTTGGGAACTGGGAAATGTTGCGAATTGTAAATGACTTTATTTATCTGGAGGTGTATCTCTGTACATATATATGTATACATTTCGTATAAGAGCGCTAGTGTAGTGTCTATGTCTATATGTTTCCGTTTCACTGCAGAATGTAGAATTTAGGAACTGGAGTCTCCTGAGAGAAATCGTCCGGGAGCAAAAGGCTAGCATGTGATAAGTCCTAATTAACAGAATTTCTTGATTAGAATCAAAATTTAGGAATGGGCCATGATGGATGATGTGCAAGAGTATGCGAGTTTAAATACTTTCCATATGTACGTACAGGCGTACACACAGCAGCATACAGGGAATACGATAGATACGATAGGGAGAAGGAGTGGGTTTATTCCTCTCCGTATCTCTCATCCTATGTATGTATAGTAATACGTTGATAGTGACATAGTGATACCTACGCAATGTATAAATATCTACACTCTGCTTCCACACATACATAGATACATGCACATAGTTCATAGTTTTTTAATATATATGCTCATGATTTTGTAAAGAAATAGCTCAGTGAAATACACGGAGAATATAGATGGGAATATATGAAAGAGTTATGTAGGGTATGGGAGTGAGAGAGAGAGAGAGAGAGAGAGAGAGAGAGAGAGTGTGTGATGGGGAATTCGGGTAGAAGAAGAACCAACGACGATCCGTCTACATACAGAAATAGTAAAGGAAGATGACGCTGAGGGTGTGCACTTGCTCCCCTAAAAGGGAATTTTGGCTTTCAGCCATTTCGATTTTCTGACAGTGATTAATTGACGACGCAGGGTCGCCATTCCTGATGGATTTTCAGGCATCCAATCTGCTTCCATTCTATATGTAGTTATGCTCATACACACACTCTCTCACTCTCTCTCTCTTACACACTCACAGCAGCTCCTTTCGTTTTGTACTACTCGTGAACGTGGATCGTCCCAGTAGTCTGAGGATACTCTTGTGTGTGTGTGTTTGCCCATAATACATCAGTATTTGAATTGCTCCAAGTACTGAGACAGAGACAGAGAAAGAGGAAGACGAACAGGCAAAAACGAAACGAAAAACGATCGACACATGGAGAGATATATCCTCGTGTATTACATGTACGTACATGTGCTCATGTGCATATGGCTACATCCTGGTTTCTTTTCCTAATTCCACTCTATTTCAGCTCCTGTAGCTAGTTGACTACTGCTCATTCACATTGGATAGGATACACATTCACATTACTGACATTACACACAGACGATACGAGGGAAAAAAAATATTCTGTTTGAATTCTGTGTTCCTCCTTTTCTCTCCCTATATTCCACCCGCCAACAATCAATCTTTTTCCCTTTCTTCTTCTCCATTTACCACAGATACCACAGATTCTTCTCACCCACCACACCAAAACGAATTAAAGCGACCAATTCAAATTTTTCTGCGAGACAGGGGATTTATTGAGGAGCTCATAGGTGTATCTGTATTCTGTATAACTGCGATCTGAATGAATAGCAAATTTCCCATTCAAATCCTGAGCTCTTTTTTCTTTCCCCTCTTCCTGCAAATACATTACATTGTCTAGGAAACTTTTTCAATTCACATTGGGATTGGGATTTTCCAAGGAGCCCCAGAACAATCCTTTCATTTCATCAAATTGATCATAAATGGAAGTATTCATTTACTATTCGGATTCGACATGACCATTTCAATTCCCGTCAGTTGGAGCAATTTCCCTCCAACTCCAAATGTTCAAATGAGGGAAGGAAGTAAGAAAATAATATAATGATTCAACTTATTAAATGAGCAAACAAGCAGCATTTATTACATGTAAGCTCAATGGGTCAGTTTTCGAGGGAGAAGCGTCCAGAAATCTGCAAACAGTTTTTAAGAGTCAATTAAAATGTAATGGAAAATCAAAGGGTGGGGAATGGGAAGTGAATGTAAGGGAGTAGAGCAGGAGGATAGACAAACAGTCGAGGTATAGAAAAATGAGTGAGGAGTGAAGGGAGGGAACGTTCGTTCGTTGGTTCGTTTGATTTGTAATTGTTTCAATTTCAATGATCAGGAATGTTGAATGTAAACGAGTGATGGGGAGAGTAATAAAATAAATAGTGGAATGAATGAATGAATCCAGTAATTTGATGATAATGAATGAATGTCTATATTTATGTGAAATGTTAAATGAAACGGAAAAGTGCCCTAGGAACATATATAAGCTGTTGCATTCGGTCCTTCTCTGAAACTTCCTCACACACAAACACACACATCTACACACACACACACACACACACACATACACACTCAAACTGAGGCTGAGTCTAACGATAAGTCTGAGACATACACAGGCCACAGTCTTTGAATTGAGAACCATCGTCATCGTCAATAGTGTGGATAATGATATGAAGTGTGTACGATGTGTATCAAGCTGGGTTAGTGGCAGTTGAATCTGTTTTTTGAATCGGCAAGGCGTTCGCAATCCTCCTTAAAGTGTCAGCAATAATCGTAAAAGTCGGCCGTAATGGCATTTCCTATGAAGACTGCATCATTCCTTACCCAATCCTCCAACTTACACGCTTACCGTCTTCTCCACACACTCAAACACACACACAGTCTCAAAACTATACATACACACACATACACCATATAATCTTTTCCACAATATATATGGATTCCCCACAAAATATCTATGTGCATCTCTCTCTACTTCAGTTATACGTCAACTCAACTTGAAAAGGTTCCTTCGACGGGATAGTCAAATGTACACAGTACAGAACCAGACTTGTAATAATAAAAAAAAAAGACTTCAACTACCTTCCTCCTCATACTTTTGAGCTCTCCACCAGCCACACAGTAAATAGAGATACAAAGATACAAGCAAATGTATCATAATAATAATAATAATAATATAAATTCAATCATGAATACGACTAGAAAATACAAACTACAAATGTTTATGCGGGCTCTCATGATGATCATCATGTATGTTGTACTAGTGAGTGTGAGTATAGTGAAGACATTTACGAGGACTTTTAGCTTTAGCTGTATATTGTATGTACGTACAGCGAGCAAGCGAGTTGAGTTGAGTAAATTGTGAATTGTAAATGGTTTGGAAGCGACTGTGTGTGTTGTGTGTATGTAATAGTTATACGTACATAGTATATATATGAAGAGAAACAATCACTTCTTTATGGTTATTATGATTTAGTCTCGTGTGTACACTCATAAACTAGTCATATAATTGTTTCATTGTATTTATTAAGTTCAACAAGTTTACTTCACATATATGACTATATGAATACGAATACGAATATAAAGATGAAGATGAAGACGAAAACGAAAATGAAAATGAAAACGAAAACGAGTGTGTACACACACTTAGATAGATTACTTTTTTAAATTAATACATGAGGAACGGCCTTGAAGTTCAACTTGAGAATAAGAATCCTATTCAGCACTAGAATCAGTCTTCTGCTCACATCATTTTGTGTGTGTGTGTTGTTTCTTGTTTCATATTCAACTCTTCACTCATACATATAATTTCCATCGTAATACTCATTCACCTTTTTTTACACATACATTCTTTGGAAGAATGCACATGCAAAAGAAAAGGATGCTTCACGTTTAGTTTTATGTACCGCCAATCATCAAAATAATAATAATAATAATAAAATTATTATTATCTAAATGTTTATTCTACAGACTCGTCTAGTCAAGAGTCTAGGTAAATGTGTACAAGAATGAGCTGGCGAATGATGATGAATAAAACTAATGAAGAATTCCATTCATTAGACAAGTCAAGTGAGTACTTGACGAAATACAATCAGAATCAGGATAATTAGTGGAAAAGGGAATATGAATATGAAAATGAAAAGGATTCACTCGCTTATGTGCATCATTATTATCAAGTATTATTATGACTGTGAGTGGCTAGGAGATAGAAAAGAAAGATTGTGATCGGAAATGGGATGTAAAATGTTAAACTACAGATATAATAGAGAATTAAAATTCATGTAATGAAAGATAAGACGAAGGAGAAGGCGAAGACGAAGACGCAGACGAGGAGGGATCGTAATTCGTAACGAGTATTTTATGAACACGTACATACTACATAGTATGGGAAAAGGTTGTGTGTGTGTAGGCGTCGAGTTGGTTAGTGGATGATGAAATTGGACGACGACGAACAAACGTTCTGAACGCGGGAGAAACGCACTCTTTCACCCGCTCTTGAAACTGATCTCAAAGTCCGCATCTTTCCAAAGATTTCCATGGATGGCGCGCGCTCAATCGTTGAACTTTCTCCGACTTTCAGCTCCTTTTCCCCCCTTTTTTCCTTTCCACACTTGCTCTTCTACACAGAGAGTATCAGTTACTACTGATACAAAGACAAACCTACACATCTGGATATAGCATTTACTGTGTATCAACGGAGTAAGTACGACAGAGAGAAATACATGCTTTTATCTGTATTATGCCGCATTGTATATGTAATGTATGTAGCTTGCCTTGCACTATGAGTTGTACATGAGAGAGAGAGAGAGCGAAACAAAGTTACGACTTTGGACTAGGCATCTTTATAGTACAGTTTCCCTTTATACACACGACGACGACGACACACATAAATCTCGGGTTTCTATTTTCTCCCCTTTTGGAGAGGATGCGAAACTACCCGAAAACGGAATCAGTACTTAGTTCCGATTTTGGATGAGATATGGTGCTTCATGTGGCCTTTTTATACCAACCGAATTTTATGGGCCGTTTCTGTCACACACAAACTAAACTGTATACGTTCAAGTCGAGCTTTTGGGGAGATGCCGGACAAATTCCAGAGTGGATGTCCTCCAAAACTAAAAAAAAACTTGTTGTATACTTGACGCCAAGAATACTCAAATGAAATGCGATTAATTAATTAGCTAAGAATGCAATAATTTATTAATTAGAACAAAAATTTTGCGAATGTGAATTGCAATTGGGAACAATGAACGAATCTTTCCAGTGAACAAACTTTCTATGCCCATCAATGAATTTTAAATACCTACCAGGACTAATCATTTTGTGTTTTTGTTTTTTAAATTGTAGGTAAGAAATCGTCCAAATTTTGCTGATCTGCTCTGACATGAATTTTAAAAGGCTCTAAAATCAATTACATATCGTACAAAAAAACATTTCTGGATTTACGGTCTGAACAAAACAACCAAAGGTAAAAAAAACAAATATGTATGGCACAGGCAAACGGCAAATCCATAATCCAGACAATTCATAAAACAACAAAACTTTTCATCCCAAAACACTCATAAAAGAAATTTAATTCAATTAATATTAATTTTGTGTGAATAAAAAAAAGTGAATGGTGAATTACACCCCAAGCAAAAAAGCGATAACTATCAAACCCATTCACATTTACAACCGAGTAAATAATACAGAATTGAGAGAGAGAGAGAGACACACACACACACACAAAGATATTGAGATATTCTCTCGTTTTTTTTTTGTTTTAATAAAAAGAGACATTTACCTCCCACAAAGCTGTTTACAAAATCCAATGATTAAAATAAAGTTGGGATTTAAAGTGAAGTCCACACGCAATGTTTGCGTGATGATGAAGGCATCAATTCAATCTTCAATCTAAATGAAAATGTGCTTTGTGTGTGTAAGTATGAGAAACGGACGATGAGTTTACGACGAGTACTTTCATGTTTTACTATCCTATACATATGGTATGGATGCATATGCTACATCCATAAAGATAAATATCATTAGACTAAACTAATGGGCATATTTGATTCGCTTGGTTGACTGCACTTTGAAACAAAGTGCATGTACATACATGTATGCACAGTCCCCCATTACAACAGTTAATGTTTTTATGTTAATGTAAATGAAAATGTAAAGAGAAAAAAAAACAGTCAACGCGACTCGTCATGAAGGCGCATCAAAGCGAAACAAACAGAGTGGTGTAGTTGACTGTACAATTGTCATCATATCGTTTGTACATCATTTATCAAAATATCATATACAAAATATAAACATTCCATATACAAATGCAAATGTAAATACAAATGCAAATACAGACAAAGACTAGACGGAGAGAGATCTCCATATTCTATATATTCTATATGTTCCATGTTTCAAGTCCATTTCAATTCAATATGATGAGTAACGAATGTGAGTTAAGGAGATTCAATCAAAGTCAAGTGGACAGTGAGTGAACCGCCGTCAGCCATGAATGCCTAAATAACAAAGAAGTTTTTTTTGTTGAAATGTATGAATATCTGTAGTTTTTTTGTTGTTATCACTATCATTATTACGACGGATATTATTATTATTACTACATACTTATGAACGTATGATGATGATGAAGATAAAAAAAACAAACATGGAAAATAAAATACAGTCGGCCCTGATTACAGTTCAGATAGTACTAATGAGGATGACATCACAATTATCATCTCTCTGTGGGGAAAATAGAGGAAAATGGACTGTCAGAGAGCACGCAAAACGACTTTTCCTTCTCTTTCACTTTTTCTCCTCAACACTTTTCCTAAATACTTACTAGTATTGCTCCTTGTTTTTGGACAAACCCACAAACCAAACGGAATTCATTCGGGTACATATGCCCGTCCTTGTTTGTGTAGTAGTCATTGAGTTTTATTGCAGTTTAATGCCGCAGTAGGATACAAAGGAGTCTTTTGTACAATGAAAACAAACTCATTTTCCCTAAACTCATAATATTATTGTTCCTCTTGTTTTCCTATTATATTTCATTTTGTTATCTCTCTCTCCCTCCCCCATTCTCTCTGTCACCAATGGATTTTTATGGGCTAAATGTTTGCTTTTATCTACATTTAACTAGGTATTTACTTACGGACTAGTCAACTACCAAAATGATTGAGTTTTATGTATTTTATGCATGTCGTGCCAATTCACATGTTTTTTTTATCCCTTTGCCATTCCCATTTTCATAAATTTCCCTGTGGTTCATTTAAATTCAATTATTTTTGGTTTGAGATTTGATAACGAAAGAGAATACAATTATTTTGGGAATTATTATCAATAAGTCAATGCTATACGATATATCTATGTAATAAGAGGAAAAATACAGTTTTCTCCCTCTCGCATTTCTGCTTTCTACTCAAGTTGTTCGGATTTGCTTTTAAAATGTGGGTTTTGAATGACGTTCGGCTGAAGGCTTTTGAAGTGAAGGTTCTCGTTTTCCTCCTTGATATATTTTTCGGATTTGATCCGAGTGTTTGTCGTTGTATAGATAGAGAAACCTGGCTTGGTTTTAGTTTTATTTTTTTGAGGATTTGGGATTTTGGTTGAGGATTCATCATGGATAAAGTGAGCGATGAAGAAGGAAGGAGGATGAAAAAAAAGGCTTGAAACGAAAAACGGTGCCGTTCAACTTCAACGTTCAACGGCATTAAAAGCATTGCCTTATTTTTTTTCTTTTTACACAAACTCACACTTGCATTGCACACACACACACACACACACACACACACACGTGAAAATAAAGCTTTCAAATACGCATTTTCCTATTTAAGGGGGGTGAAAGGTAATAAATCTAATTTTTTGGAAACATCCCAATCATGCTACACATAGAAATTGACCTAAGGCTTTTTACATAAATCACAAGTTTGTATCATCATGATACGTTTTTTTCCCTCGTCTTCATCTTCTTCTTCTTCCTTTTCTTTTTCATTTCATTTTCTTATAATCGAATTCAATGAAAATTTCTAAATCCAAAAACTAAATTCCATAGCTCAAACACATGTCTTATGAAGAAAAAGAAAGAGCTCAAGTATATATTCTTAACCCAAATCATAAAAGAAGGATCAAGAGTGAAAATAATAAAAATACTCTCTCCGTGTCATATCTTAATTTAAACACAATTAACTCTCTTCCACGTCTCCGTTGCTGTTGCTATTTCAATTAAATGACTATAAATACAGAAATATGTCTTATCGGTAATATTAAATGAATGTATTAAAGAAACAGTTCTGTAAATTCTTACCCTCCAAATAGATCCAAATAACTTCCTTCGTACACAATCCAATGCTCTCATGAGTTTAATGACACAATTGAACTTTACATAATAAATGCACACAAATATATACACACACACACACAATCGCATACAGTTTCACTTGCAGACTTATTCCAATTATTCATCATTTACAAAATGAAATCCAGGAGAAACAGGAAATGTGTATGTACACACAGAAAACTGAATTTGAAAATGGAAATGAGAGTCGTCAAGTGTAATTGAGAGTGGAGTCAGTTTTGTGTTCACAGTTGAAAAATCCAATTGAAACTAAATAGATAGTTGTCCTAGTTTTTTAAAAACCAATATTTTCCATGAGTTGAGAGGACTCGTCAACGTAACAAGTACAAATACAAACTATGGAATATACCGTAAGCCGTAAGGTGTTGTAAAATAAAAAAAGAAGAAGAAAAAGGCAATCTCGGACTTATTGGTATAATATTGCATGGACTATTGGCTTGGTATTGGTATAACTGTGTTGTGTGTATATCAGTGTATTGTGAGTATTGTGACTAAAATTGGGGCATCATCATAAAATTTTATACTCGGTGATTGTGTCGACCTTCCAATTTTTGTCGTTCGTCTCATTAGTGACCTAGATTCTTTTTCCAGACTCTTCTTCTTTTCTTCTTCTTCCACGGCTAAGGTTGAGTAACGTTTTGAGGGATACTTCATCTTGAATGCAGTAGCTGGAAATCATATAGTAATAACTGGAAGAATCATGTACAATACTTGAGAAAACATACGAAGGGAATACAGAAAGAAAGAGCGAGAGAGCGAGAGAGCGAGAGGAAAAAACGAAGGGAAATCCACCTGAGTTTCATCTTGACTTTTTTACTACCGTAAAACAGTTTTCGGTTTATGACACCTTGTAAACCCATAGTCAGCAACCTAGATAAAAAAAGAGAGAAAAATTCATGTTTCCAACTTCAAGCAATATGTTTTCTTACGGCATTTACGGTTATCATCGTAGTGTATATTCCCTATATATGGATCAGGGCATCTACTCTACGATTCTCTCGTCTCTCTCACTCTCTTGTTTACTTTCTTTATGGAAACTGTCGTCTTCTTCTTGGATTTAGTTTCCTATGGAATTGGTCATATCATAACGGGAGAGAATTCCACGAGCTCAGAACTGTATTAAATCCTCAACAATACCAAATAAGTCTATGCAATATTCCGTGTATGGACAGACAAGTTCGGACTCTGTATATACAGAAAAAAACTAGACTCAAAATCAGGGTCAACCATGAGTTTTTTCAATGTATATGTGTACCTACGAGTCCCCAATGTAATTTGACAAAACAGAGAGCTGTGGATTGCTCAATAGAAACTAGAAAGGCACTATGCACTCTAACTTTTTTTTATTAGATTTTTTGAATGGAAAAAAAATTCTTTGATATCTTTTGGGCGTACCTCATTTTTCAATCATTCATTTTGAGGTTTTTGAAGGAAAGGGGAAAATACAAAAAAGTTCTTGAACTTGACATAAACTTTATAGACCTTTGATTGTAATCTTTCTCAAAAATAGTCAAAATATTCAAAGGATGTACATGAGAAATTGATACAATTGATCTACAGATTATCGGCAAAATCGTGTGCATTTTGGATTTTGCATATTGTTCGATTGGGAAATGAAAATGTATTGTCAGTGATAGGAATTGGCCATAACAGTATGCTGTCATGAATTGACTGAATTGACTGAATTGACCTATAGGTCAATTTCGGGATGTTTTCGAGAATACAAAAGAGGAACTTGAATATAATTCCTCAAGGTTTTGTTTGAATTAATTGTTATTCGATTATTCTTGTGATTTCACAATCAACTGAAGAGGTATGCGAGTGGGATCAAGGTTTATAATTTTATCTGTGGTGTTGAGGATAGAGGATGAGAGAATTAAATACAGTCAGATTATCACAAGAACAGATTGTCTGCGTAATAATATGTAAAAAATAAAAAATAAACGATAAGTTGGAAGAAGAAGAAAGGGAATCTTTTGAGGATGTTGTGGGATGGGAAAAGAACGAAAACAAGGAAAAAACGTTTGGATTATATGAAATTTGAGATGGTTTGGTGAGGAGATGAAAGAAGAAAGAGAAGGCTTGTTGGTAAGTGAGAGGGAAGCACTTATTTAGTTCACGATCAGCCATGAACAACGGGTCGAAAACGGACGGACGGCCCAGGAGCGGCGAGGAATTAATTGCAGGTTTTCATTGGGTCCTTCTCTCTCTCTCTCTCTCTCTCTCTCCGTCTCCCTAGAAAGAATTATGACTTCCACAATCAAGTATAAACTCCACAGTTTACACACTTTACAGACTTTACACACACAATGTTCCAGAGTTCCAGACTTTTTTTTTCTTTTCCATGTTCCACGTTTTTCCATCCACACTCAACCTAATTCTTTTCTAATTTCCAAGTAATGGAGTTCTTCACTTGGTCTCTCTTTCAGCCTCCAACAATTTTTTTTTTCATTCTCAAAATACTTTGACTGTTTTCTAGAAAGAGAAAATTAAAAGTGTGAAACCCACAGCTGGTGTTTCAACCTTAAAATTTTCACTTATTATTGATTATTAATTTAATATTTTATCTGTAATAAAGATGAAAGTTTAATTTCCAACACTCCAATTACAACGTACAAAGATACATTGCTAATACAATACTAAATTATATTGAACGTGTTGAATTGACATGCGACTGGATAGGATGACTCTGACCAAAATGTGTGTGTGTGTGAGTGTGTTCTTCTTCCAGATGAAGACTCCCAACTTTACACAGTACGATAGTTGAAATTGAAATATACGTAGTCTCTGCATGGGGAACGAAAGAAAAGACAAAGAATGGAAAAGAAGAAGAGCGCATATGTGTATGTATATTCTCTCTCTCTCTCTCTCTGTATACTTTATATGAAAACTGTCGAAAAACAAATCTTAGTCGTGCTGTTTTGGCATGCAAAAACGATCGTTCGTCACTCAGTATTTCCGCACCATTTACCCGCTACCGCTCTCTCTCTCTCTCTCCTTCTCTCTCTCTCTCTCTCTCTCTCTCTCTCTCTCTCTCTCTCTCTCTCTCTCTCTCTCTCTCTCCATCGCTCCAGCTCCAGCTCTAGCTCTGCTTCTGACTTTGACTTCGACTCTGGCTCCAGCATATCAAATGAACTTACTGAGAACGATGAACGATGAACGTAATATATTTACGTATATAACTTTCGTTTCCTTTGATACTCACATGATATAAACTCCATTCATCCTCGTCTATCTACATTCCCCCTCGTCTATGTACATACAGTTGCTGCTTATCTATCTCCGTGTACATAGCAAAACTATGAAAAAAAAAATCTGTGGGTTCCGATTTCGGATTCCAGGGTGCTCTTTCACGTCCTTTTATTCTCATTCGGTCTCATTTTGAGAAAAAAAAACTAAATACTTAGATACACAAACCTATATACGACTCGTAGGCTACGAGCTGCTTTTTTGTTCTTCTGGTTGACACACATCGTCAACCAAATATTAATTTTGAGCTCTTTCTATATGATATTTTATGAAGTGAGCTCAAATTTAACCCTGAAAATGAATGTACCTACACATAAGATTCGAAAACGGATTTTTTAAGAATTTCGCTGAAGGAATTTTACTCAAATAAAATGTGTGCAAGTTGTGAGTTGTGAATATACGATATGTATATACAATTGGGCTCTATGGAGTTTTGTTTTTGTGCAACGAGCAACTATAGGAAATTAAAGGAACTTGTGAGAGAATTGCAGCTAGAATTGGATTTGCTCTTATGTATATTGGATCATTTTGCAAGGCGCTTATATGTAGAGAGAGCCAAAACTCCAAGAGATCCAAGCTGCAGCACATAAATCTACATTTTTACACCCTTTTAACTGATTGAGAAACATGTTTTGGTGGAGGGATATGTACACCAATAAAGGCGTTTCCATTGACATTTAACAAGGCTATAGAGCTTTTTTTTACTGATACTGATATACATGGAGAAAGAGTGCCAATACTGCACAACTGCTGTGTATAATAGTTCAACGTTCAACAAAGTGTGCCCATGTGTGTGTGTGAATGTGTGTTTGGGTTTTTGTACATACTGTCACCTACGCCAAAACATGTTTTTCATAGTCGAAATGTACAGTTGGGATAGGGATGCATCGTACGTGTTCACTCAAACTGCATTGTAGTAATGTATGCATATTAAAGCTGTGTGAAATTATCAATTTTGCATGTATATGTGCTGAATGTGCTCCATTGAGAACTCAACCATGTCTCCTCGTACACACACGCCAATGAAGTGAACACAAGCAAAAACACACAAATATTGTACATATTGAATTGGAAATTGTAATCAACAGATTTTATTTCACTGAGTCATCAAGAAGAAGAATTATTGAAAATACATGGACGTACATACACAACAAACTGTTGTAGTTGAAAATGCACTTTGATTTGATTAAAAATAGCGATAACAAAATGACAGTTTCAATCGTTCCATTTGGTTTCTCGAGACTATTTTGGAATGTCCAACATCATGTTGTATTTGAAATTCGAAATTAAGTTCCACCTTCACCTGACACAGTCCATTTCCGATGAGCTATAGTTTGCACTGTGATTTCCCAGAAAAGCCTAATGGGGGGGGTGGGGGGATTTCTGTAAAAAAAACGAAAACAAAACAAATTTCATTAAATTGTGAGAGAGTTGATTTTCTAAAACAATCTCATAATGTCCGTTACAGAGCATACGTAGTTTTTTCAATGTACTAAAAAATCTTTCAATTTCTTCAAAATATACTTAACGAATATGATTAACTATATTCCAAAGTCCAAAAGGGTGAACATAAAATTGAATAAGTGAATGAGTGGAATTTTAACTTTGCTTGGCTTTGGCTTGCAAATGATAGGTGTAGAATGTAGAATCTCCCTACGCCCTATACACCTACAGCATAGAAATTCCACTCACAAAATATCCGGGCTTAAAAAATTCACTGTTACTTTTCACCAAGAAATTGCATTGGATTGCGCATCATATCCATCCATGATGGTCGAAAGCAACAATGTCTGGAACATTACGAAAGGTTTCCCATCTCTCTCTGCGGGAAGTCCATCTTTTCTACTAGGGGTTGCAGTACTACGAGCCAATAAGGTAGGTGAGGATTTCTTGAGAAATCTTACCGGTACCCTAAGGACAACCTTTCCTCCATTCCCGAAAAAAAAGGGACCCAACAATGAAAATGAAAACGCTTTTCCTTTTTTCTTTTTCAAGTCTCCCATCTTATCCCATCCTACAAACTTTTTTTTAAAAAGGAAAAAAAAAGAGGACGATTAGTACAGATATATAGTGAGAGAATCTCGAATTTTTTCCTCTGCATATGCAGATATTGTTAAGTACATACATTTTGGTTGGAGCATACCGTGACTTTGTGATATTATATGTACTATGTACACTACTACATACTTACACACAAAAAAATGTACAGATACCATTTGTACATATACTCAAATATCAGCTTAACTAAATCAACTATTGATATATCCTTCCCCACTGCACTGACGATGAGTACGTTCAACTTGTTAAGAGGATTTCAATATGTATGCAATGTAGGTAGGTACATACTTCTGAGCATCTGAGCATTGTTGTGTTTCACCATTTACTATAGAGAATAGAGGGAGAACTTCTATAACAATATTGTTTCTGTATTTATATGTGTAGGGAAAAGATGAAGTTATAAGATTTATAGTCTCACGTTCTCTCTCTCTCTCTCTCAAGAGAAAAACTTTTTTTTTTCTTCACATTATTATTATACAATGGGTAATCAGTATCTGGTCAGGTGTGTGGCCGAGTACAACACAACCGTTCCTCAATATATTTTTTACCTATTTTCAATTATTACGTCAATATTTTTCTATTATTACAATATTTTACATATCATTATCACATTTTTACACAAGTTCTCACTGAAAACAAAATTCCAATTTCTCATTTGCACTCAATGATTGACTTCAGTGCATTGATTTTTTTTTTTTGAGGAAAGACCGAAACTTGCGGTCGGCTTCATTTTTTCAAACAAAACAATTAAAATTAAAGCTTGTTTATTAGTTACTTTGTTTGTGCACGATTAAAATAGTTCAAAAGTGAAAATTGAAGATGATTTTAATTGTGGAATCCTTTTTATTTATTAGTTTATTATTAACCCCAGTGATTTGTTTCGGTTGTGTTAATTTAATTTCAGTTTTCCTCCAAGAAAATGTGCAGATTTTTTGATATCCCAATTTCGTCTATTTGTCATTGTAATATACGATTGCAAACGAAAATATTGTGAATTAAATTGAGAAGATTCACAAAATGTTGTGTTGTTCTTTTAGTTTCTTTAGTTTTTTTTGTCGTCTACAGTTGAATGTGTAGAAATAAAAGCTATTCGATATTCTATTCTATTTTGATATTGTGAGTTTGTAGTTTTATTGTGGAGGTCACATGAAAAGAAAATTACAAAATTATAGTGCATAGTGGAAAGTGAATCGCCTTGCGAAATCTGGATGTATAAATAATAATAATACAATAATAAAATAATTTGGTACATGTTGTACATCAATATCAACATCAATATCAGCTATATTGCATCTCTTTACAGTCTATGAAGTTGGAAATTGAAATGAAGAGTGCAAGATTGAAGATGAAGGAACCTAAATAATATAAATAAACTACTATTTACTGGATCTACATAGATAGATAGACCTGCAGCTGCTCAAGAGATTCTTCTTCTTTTCCTCTAAAAAAAACAACTACATTTACAAGGTACAATCAAACATCAAACTGTTGCACTGCTACTTCTCTTCTTCTACTACTGCTCTCCTATAATATTTTATTACTGTGTGTATACCTATATATATACAACCTGTATAAAAGTGTAAAAAGTTGTTCAGACTACATGGTAAAAAATGTATGAATTGCATCTGTATTATGTATATGTATACTGTATATATATATAAAGGCCCATTCACAGTCCATTCAAAGATAATGGTATGTTACATTACTCACAATTTCACTAAACCATAACCATAAATTTGATACGTTGCTTCTGATAATAAATAGGTAGGAGGGTTTTATTAGGCATGCTATACAGACGAATACGAATAACGAATAACGAATAATGAACAAGGAATTACAAATTATGAATTATTCTGCACCTTCCATTCAGATAAATTAACTCTTAATTGTCTCTTGATGGAGAGACCATTACTTGTATAAATGCAATTAGAGATACATACCTCGAGATACTCTTCATAATATGTAGGAAGAAGAAGAAAAAGAGTTAAATTAAAAGGCAGACGAACTTCGTTTTGTGGTCTTTTTGTATCAGTATATATAATTCGTAGGTTTTCTTGATAAATCATATAGCAATTTTCTTATGATTAGACACAGTTAAAGCCTTTACTTTTATCTTCACATTCGAATGCAATAATAATAATGAAATGAAGTGAGTGTGTGATATAGTGATATGTAAAGTCTCCTGCAGTGCTCCTCTCTCTGTTTTTTGTTGGTTCTTGGTGTGTGCTCTCAATCTTAATGGGACCGAACTGTGTAATTGATAATGACTGTAATCAAAGTCCCTACAAATCAATTTACACTCTTTAAATTAATTTAATAGTTTTTTTCTCCATTTAGCAAGTACCATTTATTTTCTTGTTCTCGGATTCTTTCTACTGTTTCTTTATTATTATGAATTCCGCATTTTGTACAATATAAATTACAAGTTTAGTGCGGAATGTGTAGGAGTTACCCGTTCAAGCGGATACAAACAAAGATTTTTGAACTTTGGCCTCTAATTACTAATTATTCTGTTTTTCTTTCAACTAACATTGTGATAATTGATTTACGGGGGAAATGAAGACGGTGATAAAATTAACGTACAGTAATAATAATACTACTACTAATAATACTACTGTATAATACATAGATGGGAAAAACAACGAGAACCAGTATTTTTTTACAAAACAACAACTGTACACACACAGTGAACAAGATAATTCAGGAATCAACAATTCAACTGAAATTGAATAAAATCGAGTACTTAAAGTAGTTTGAATAGGATATAAATTGTAAATATAGTTAAATACACTATGTAATGATTGTTGTACATACACATTGTTGAAAAAGTACATTTGACAACAAAGAAATTGTTCAGTTGTGGGCGCAGACCTCCCTATCGTTTCCGGCCGGTGTTAACGATACTCATCCCATTGTTACAGAGTTCGCACCTGTTTTTCGAGGTGTCTCTTTCTTCTCCCTCCCATTAAAAGAAGATACTTTTTTTATTTTGTAGTCTCTATACCAGAGAGAGTATCTCTAGTTCAAATAGTTTACACTGTGCAACCACAATCACACAGAATCAACACACACAGAGGTAAACGCGTAGAACTATTATTATTTAATAAACTGAAGCAATGTCGATGATTTTTTTTCTTCTCCTTTTTCATTATATTTCTTCTCTGCCACTTTTTTGATTCGACACTGTTTACGGAATTATTACAGAATACAAATGGTTATGCCCAGTCAAACAAGATAATGACGTTCTGGTTCTGGTTGTAGCAAAAGAGTGAGGAAAAAAAGACGGAAAAGTTCCCAAAAAGTAAATTATTATTGTAGATTCACATTGTACATCTGTAAAACGTGGTCTTATGTCTGTGACTGGATGCAAAAAAAAAAACCAGAGATTTTTTTTAGACTACACAGATACACAGAGTTTATCTGAGAGTTTGTTTCTTGTAGAATTTGAAGCTCTCAAGTAGAAATGCGTGAAACAGTTAACATTTAGCCTTTAGCTTGGGAAACCAAACTTTGCCACACCATTTGTCTTTGGAAACAGAAAAAAAACTCACACACAATAAGTTCATAAAACCCTACAGGAATATCCGCTTTCCCACTTTTTCTCCATTTCATGTATTACTCTTTTTTTTATTTGAAAGAGACACCAAGTCCTTGTAATTTGACAAAATTATACACTTTAATTATTTCACTTCCAATGCACAATTAAATTCCCATTATTTTATGGTATGTGTACAATGTACACAGACTGTTAACTTGGATTGATATTCAGAAATCAGGACGAAAAAATTCCTGTAAATTTAATTCTTATGCAGATTGAGCCAACAAATTTTTCGTGTGCTGTCAATGTCACAAAATACAAAATGTAAAATGTAAAACTAAACTCCAACAAGTCGTGACGGTTGAGAGAATTGATGTTTCTATATCTCTTCATCCATCAAGTCTTTTATCGTTTGTTATTGTACGTAAATTTTTATACACTATACTATTGGAATCGACATTGACTTTGTCTTGTTCTTCTTCCTTATGACCGTCCCATTCAACTATGACATAATATATAACGGTGTAATAGAGTAATAATAATATTATTATTCATTTGAAAGGGAATCGGTGTTATATATCCAGTTTGTGTACGCGTGTACTACACACATTTTTTGTATATTCATGTCAGGTTTTAATGGCCCATCTGGATTTTAGTGCTTTTCTTCAACTAACCTTACGCAATAAAAACTGGCGATAAGGGCAAGACATCCTGCCAACCCATATTACATTGTCTGTATAGCACTATCCGCTACCATCCATCCACGTTGACAACTGTTTTTCTGTTTATATGTACCCGTAAAATCCAAGCAATTGCTCAGAGTTTTTACGCAAGATACACAATCTGTATTACGCATACAAAAGCTATGCATATTATTATTATGACAGATATTTTGAATATGAATGACTTTAAGTGTAAAATACAAAATACTCCAAGAACTGTGGTGTGTGGCAACGGAGACAGTACTACGAATTCGTGTGCGTATATATGTGTACATGGGAGAATCAAAGCGGGCGGCCCATCTTATTTCATGTCCATCGAAAGTTCAGGTCGAAAATTGAAAATTTCTTTACATTGTATACGTTTTATGATGGACCCTTAAAAAAAGTCCCAAGTTGAAATTCTATAATCTATACTATAGAATGTACGGGAACGGGATTTTAACTTGCTGCCTTTTTTTCTTCAAAGTCCCTTTTCCCAATTTTCCCATTGCGCAATAAAGCAATAAAACAGTCAGAATATTAGGTCATGGAATGACAAAAAATAAATAAATACAAAATACCAAAGGTACATCCACTCTATATCACACATGGCAGTCTCACTTCAACTCTGACTTTGACTTGTTCACTGTTATTCTTTTATACAATGTAATATCAACAATGAGCAAAAGTTGCACAAACTGTAGACAGAAGCTAACGGTTTTTTTGGTTAGTTTTCTTCCCAGATGTACGATATATTCCATGTAGGGGAGTAGGGTGCAAAAACATGCGGGGGCAAAAACATGCACTCATTTCACAATTAATTTTCTCCCAAACTAGGGTTTGTTAAAAAATAATTCATAGACTCATGGAAAACCCGGTCAAAATACGTTATTAATTCTATAAAGTCATTAGAAGGATTTTCATTTTTCCTAGGTAAAAAATTCGATTAAAAAAAGTAGCATAATTTTGACTAAAAAATGGTTTTTTGCGTTTTGACAGTAAAAGACCTTCCGAAAAATTGGGTTTGCCCAGAAATGATAAGTTGTAAAATTCTCAAACGGTCTGAGTACAACAAATACATGTCTCTTATTGACTTTTTATTTCGTTGTCTTGTAAAAAATGCAAAACAACGAAAAAAAGTCGTCTGGGAAAACGGATTGCATGTTTTTGCCCCACGTCAGGGCGTTAGGAGACGTCATTTCTAATTGCAACTAAAACAAGTAAAGCATAAATATGGAAAGAGCCATTTTCTACAGTGCTTGAGCCAAAGTCCAATCTAGTAATCAGTAGAAATTTAGACCTTTTACAACCACCGTGGAAGCCGGTAGGAATTAAAATGTAAAGTGCATGTAAAGTGCATGTTTTTACCCCCGCCTCCCCTACGATCTATATCTATAATATATTCAGTATGTATGCTCATCACCTCAGTATGTATAGGAAATGAACAGGAGGATTTAAAGTTTTTCTCTATAGAATCCAGAATCTACTTTAACTTTATATTATGTACACAATTGTTTATCGTGATATGTATAGCTAGAGAATAATAATAATAATGTATATACGGGAGGAAAAACGACAGGTCTAACAAGCTCGGAGCACTGAACGCATAGGCTTTTGTGTAGTGTACTCTCACCGTGTATAACTGTATAGCATGAGCATTTACACAATTGACAATTTAGAATTTACGTAATGAAATGCAATACACTTAATGGCTCCGACTGTCTCGCACTCTGTTTGTGTGAGTGTGCACGTTTTACATTCGTACATTTGTACGGGACAGGAGCCAGTAAATAAATTCAACACTACCTTGAAGTATCTCATTGAAATTTGAAATTGAAATGAAGACGAATTGAACGAACATGAAAGGGTTTCAGTTGTCTATTTTGCTCGTGCAACTGGAAAGATTTCAAGATTTATGTTCTCCATGTGCTCGTCAAACTCAAACTCAGACTCTCATGGTTTCGTTCTACACATGCTTCGTCTACTGCATTTGACATTTTTGTGAATGTGTTTTTAATTTTGTTTTCTCGTCATGGAGTGACGAGGACCAAAACCAAAAAGAAGCCAGAAACTTTTGCGAGACATGGAAAAAAAAAAAAATTTCGGAAAAAAAGTTCAGAGGTAAAGACTGTAAACGTAAACTGTACGAGTAAGTCCAGGCGTGTTTTTTCACACAAGTTCAATATTTACAGCTAAAACAATTTCTATACCATAATACTATTTATTATTTGGGATTATTCAAAATCAAAATGGAGAATTGGATTTTTAACATTAAATGATGGTTACTAGTTAAGCTTGATGGATTTTCAATTTCCCAAATACTCGCCATAAATTAATAGGAAATTTAAAAGCTTTGAAATGAAATTGGATGTGAATAAAAGTGGTGGCGGTGATAGTACGTAGTGCAAAAGCGTAATGTGTATATGAGTTATAGAGATACATACGACCCGGGATTACTCGTCCTTTGAGCCACCGTCGGTTGAGTCGGTCTCAGTCGTCTATGTCGTTTCTCTCTCTCTCTCTCTCGCTCTTTCTCTCCTTCATGGGAGTTTGTTGAGTTGAAGTTTCACGATTTACGCATGTTTTGAAGCTTGGTGGATGTGTAACGGGAACTTGGATGGAGGAGAATGGGAAGAAGAAGAGAAAGAGATGACGTCAAAATGATCGATTTCTCTTTGCTCTGGATTGGATAGGATAAAACGACCACGATTCTTGTGAAGGGAAATTGGGAATTCGTCAATCCTTCCTCCTCCGTCTTGCTCACACCTTATGCATCAAAACTTTCATGTGTGTAGGGAGTTTCGGGAGCTTTTGTGTAGAGTAAAGTGAGTGTAGGTATTAAATCCCCCAGTATGTATCCTTTATCCACTCTCACCGATTTCTCCGGAGGAGGAAGGATATGTATTACATATATATTTTATCAGGAAAATACACATGAATGGAAATAGAATAGAGTGGATATGAAAGGGTAAAAGGGGAAAATGGCCGGTGTTCTCTCGTACAATACATACATGAGAGAATTCACAATTCTGTAGGAAAAGAGAGAAAAATGAGAAATTTATTACAGCCATCCGTTTGATTTGACATGCTCATGCTCGGCTCGGCGAGTGTATTAAAATATCGTGTGTAGTTTTACAGTATGTATTTACGTCTTTAATTTCTCAAAATAATTCAATTTCACTCAACTTTAACCTCAATTTCACCTTGTTTAACACTTGAACAAGGTCCCTGTTTGTCATTTCTATTTCTGTATATCTAACGATTTTTTTATGCATGCATTTTCCGTTGTCCGACTTCATTTCACATTGACTAAATAACTAAATACTAAAATAGGAGAGGGAGGACTTGAGAGAGAATTTTATTCGTAAATAATTAAGTTGATGGTGAAATAAAAATAAGAAAATCCTCTTCATTCTATTTTATACTTTATGAGAAATATCTGAGCATGTGTAACGAATCAATTATTATCCTCGATTCTCTTTCTATCCTCTATCAGATTCCATTAGAGCATGAGAGAAAGCAATCATCAAGTCTATTTATCATTATAGGGCGTTGAAAGTTGGAAAAGTTGGAAAAATGTTCCATATGTCGGAAGTGTTTTCTTGTTCCTGTATCGTGTGTCCGTGTGTTTGTGCATGTGTGTACATGCTTCTCGGAAGAGTACGCACTACGTACACTACAGATATATATGGACGTCGAGGCTGGAGAAGGAGAAGTGATGAAAGAGATTATATGAAGATGAAGATGAAGAAATGGTACAGATAATAATAAAAATCGGTTGATATCTGGATTGTGGATAGTGGATGGTGGGTTGTAGGTGAGGATTGAGCGGGTAGTCGTCGTCTCTCGAGTTCTTTTCATAAAAGACTTGGTTGTGAAGTCTTTCGAGCTGATAATACACATCTGTACATATGAAATACAGATATAATGCACCAAGTAGGAAACGAAAAAAGGAACTGCGAACCGCTACCGCCACGGCCAAGTGGTGGCAGTGGCGGTAGAAGCATCAACGACCGAGGCAAGAAACCATTATGGGATGATAAATGGAAAGCATTTTTATCTAATACGAGATAAATTCATGAGAGACAACCTCAGTTATGAACTTTTTTTCAGTTTTCTTCCCAATTCTCCCTGTTTCTCTGCTCTTCTTATGATTGTGTGTATGGACTATGGGTGTATTTGTATGTTGAATGGATTCGCTCTCTCATTTTGCTGTCGTAGGCATATATAAAACTATAAGTTGTAAGTATTTGATAAAGAGAAATCAGATTACGAGTACAACTGTGTTTTCAGTGTATTATGGTGAGAACTAAGAGATTATGAGCATTTTGTTAGTGTCATTGCATATGGAATCAGTTCCCGCATCTCTGGATAGTTTGTCAACTGAAGAATGTGTACGTTATTAATAATTAATTAATCAATTCCTTATACGCGATAAGAATACTTCACAGGGTTGTCATATGATATATTTTATAATGCGTGTGTACAAATTCAAAATTCAAAATTCAAGGATTTTGTTGTACTTTGACATGTGTTTTCAAAGGAAAGTGTAATATTTTTCATTGATGGGGAAGACATGAGCTGAAAGAATGTAAACTATAGAAGGATATTTTGGATTCCAAAAGTAAGGGAATCCTCTATATTAAATTAATAACGAGTTTTACGAGTAGCAGTAGTACACGGTATAAAGTAAATCTTGTCTTGTGATTCTGACCTACGACATAAAATGCATTCCACCAGAATACTACGGAAAGAGTAGCAGTTTATTATACTGGGGTTTTCGGATCCTCGGTCTTCTTACATCTCCGCTTTTACTCCGACTCCTACTCTCATTCTTCTTGCATATACACTGTGCAGTAAAAGCAAAAGGACTCGGCAGTTTTTGTGCATAGAATTCATAAGAGAGGCACATATAGAAAGTGAAATAGAAAGAGAGCGAGAAATTTTCCAGGATTTTTTCCAAACAAAAAAAGTTTGTCTATAAATTCAATGTGGAGGGTACACTCCACTGCATCATAATACACTACACATATGTGATATGAGCATTAGCTTTTCGGTTATTTTATATTTTCTTTCCTTGACTAAACTCGAACTCGAACTCTCCCTCTCTCTTCTTGGTTGCTCCTTTTTCGTTTCGTTTGTCGTTCTCGTCGTCCCTCTTCTTTCACTTGAGCTCCGTTTGTCTTTCTACTTCCGCTTGCTCTTGTCTTTCCGTTTCTGACTGCTCATTTCCGTTGTCAACGCTACCCCTCCGTCTATGATCTAATACCATCTCAGTTCCTTCTCCAAAAACTGCTAGACCAACCAGAACACATGGAATAAATGTTAGTTTTTTGGGGGGAAATACACACACACACAAGCTCCATATAGCAAATATCAACTAGCACATGTGACAGACTATGAAACTAAAATATTACTGTTCTAGCCTCATCTTATTACGAGACTATCTCCTCCGCATAAATATTTTTATCATTCCATGTAATATCAAAATTCCAATTTCACCTTCTCCATCATCATGTACATAGAACAATACGAATATGCAAAACAATTGGGATAAATAAAGGCAAGGGGTTGTGAATACAATAGCAAATAAAATGAGCATGAAATGACCGTGAAGATTTGTTTTGGTCAATAACTTGTCGAAATAATAATAATACCATGTTTGTGTGGAGCGAGATGGAAATTCGACAAGAGGAATTTGAATCTTGAATCCCGTTTGCATGTTAGTTAACAGTCTGGATAAAAAAAATTGTGTGGAGATTTTTTATGTTGGTAAAGCTGAGAAAGGAACTGAGAACTGGGTATGTGTAATAGCAAGAAGGGTGTCTCGAACGATTCATTTTGATTTTCCGGGAGAATTTTATGGAATTGTACTCGAGATGAGAGAGAGAGAAAGAGACAGAAGAGGAGGAGAAAAACATTGCTCCAAATTGGTTACTGTGATTGAAACATAAAAGGGAAGTGAATCATTGGTTTTTCTACACCCCAATGACTTCTCCATTTCATGATCACAGAGTCATGCATTTTGAAACAGAGATTGGGTAAGGACTCATCCACGTTCCGTGTCTGTGTGCATATTGCATAATTCTGTTTTGTTGTTTTGTGCTCCCATGAAATCCATTCATGTGTACATACATATATATCGTAAGAAGAAACCCTGAATTCTGTATTCGGCATTTTGTATCATTACGATTAGGCCTTTTTTAGATTTTTTTCCCCCGACTCTTCCAATATATTGAAATACAGGCAAACCAACTGTATTACGGACCCATGTGCTACGTACGTATGTACGCTTTCGTTCATGTGGGGATGCGTGGTATGATTTTGTCTACGCCTTTATTTTGTATGAAAATCAAAAATAGTAGTCCGCATGCATCTCTCGTGTTTTAATGTATGTGTGTGTGTGTGTACGTTTTGTAGGATGCGACTACATAATTTTTTTTACTGGGCCATATATTTAACAAGTTTTGTTGTAGAGTTTTGTGTAGGACGGGAACGGTTAGCCCCTTTGCAATTGCTTTAGTTGCTTTTCTCTTCCGTTTTTTTTTCTGCTTTGCTTATTCTTTCGCATCACAGGCTTCGCTGTTCATCCCCTCATATAATTCAAATAGGAAAATTTATGCTCAACCCAGCGGATCGATTGATAGTTGTGCACTACTGCCATTTGCTATAGTTTTATAAACTCCTACAATGTCCTGTGTATAAGATGTACAGGCAGTGCAGTATGGATATGTACATCCGTAATACGTGTCGGTGTCGACTGTCTACCTTCTCAATTCTCCCATCTCCATCTCTTTCCATGTCGGCTCTTCATCTAGCTACCTTACATTACATTCCCCATCTTTACTGTTCATGTGTACAAGAAAGGAGTTAGTACATATATGCATTCAAGAAAATTTCAAATTGGTAACCCATCATTATCAAAATGATCCTCGCCGAAATACTTTTGTCACATACTTTCGGCAAGTACATTACAAATTACGAATCTATATCGAGGAAATACTAAAAAAAAATAGTGAGATGAATCAAATTTAACGTTTGAGATTGAGATTGGGTTTATATTTGTATTTTGTTTTAGTATTTCAGATGGTAGGTCGTGTTTCATATGTGTCTTCCGTTTGGCTCTATTCTTTCCCTGCCTGTCGACCATGGGATTTTCCAATTATTTTCCATTCCAAGTTTTTGACGTGACGTGAGACGTGATAGAGGCGGTTCCTCTGCAGTGCATTTGGATTTCATATATAAAATGTATGTGTGTGTGTGTGGTGGGGATATGGCTATGGATTTTGGACATGGACGGGACGAGAGAGCGATGAGCGTGCTTCCTTGTTCACATTACCATTTTGCCTGAAAATCACAAAATCCACTTTTCTGTTTCACTAACCCCTCACTGTGTTTTTTTTCCCTGTGGAGGGGCGAACGAGAGAAAGAGAGAGGAAAAAATCGTAGCGAGCATAGTGAGAATTGACATTCTCTCGTTGATGCTCTCTGCATTTGTACACGGACCAATCTGATTTATTGATGAATGTATTGATGAATATCTTTTAGGGATGAACTTTTTGTATGCGTACACGCACATGACTTTTTGACTGTGACTGTGACTATGAGTGTACACGTTTGTAAATTGTTGTGAATTTAGAAAAAAGAGGAGTTTGAATGGAAACTTCCATTGGATTAGATAACTTCAAATTCAAGCCGAGTAAATGACAAAGTAAATGAAGGTATCAAAGAAAAACTTTGGCGAAACAAAAACAAGGAAGAGGGAAAAAGTTATGATACGAGCATAGTTTTGAGAATTGTGAAATTCCAGGAGTAGAAATAGAAAACTCATTCGAGTTTCCTTTCTTACACAAAAGTTGTAAATAAAGCCAAAGGGCGTTTGAATTTGCTTTTGCTTTTACTTTCCCCCCAACTTGACTCAGCTCCGAAATCCATAGTCAGTGTGTGGTACATATGGGAATTTGCTCCTTTTGTGTATGTTCAGAATGAGAATACGATGCGAAAATCGGAAAACTAGATTCATTTTTTTCTTCCTTCTCTTTGTCAGTCAGTTTTGGGTTCAGTCTTTCGTTTTCTCTCTCTCTCTCTCTCTCTCTCTTCTCTCCTTGCTGGCTGTCTCTCGTCTCTCTCTTCCCTTCTCTCTTTCGTTTCTTACTTGCGTTTTAGTTGGCTGGTTGGTTTTGCTAGACTCCCGAATTTCCTCTCTTTTCCTTTCCTTTTCTCTCTGTCTCTCTCTCTCTCTCTCTCTTCTCCCGTCTCCGTCTCACAGAGCTATAATTCACTTCTGGCTGTCAGATTATTCGCCATCCACCAACTCCTAGGATACATCTACAAAAGAATAACAAAAGCTCTGCTTTTCTTTATTAAGCGGAGGAAAACGAGGGAGTTTCGAACCGTACATAAGACCATACACGAGGACACACGTATACATATATGTGATTTTTATCCCCGTACACTCTCACTCTAGACCTATAAGCTATATAAGTATACAACTCTACGGTTTGACAAAGCATGGCATCGCATGGCAGGGTATGGTATCATGTATAAGCTTGGAGCGTTTCAAGGAAAAGGAACAGGCTAGGACTTGGACTTGTTAGACGTGGAGAGTTTCAGTCAGTCCATAGAACTTTGCATCATATTCAGCCTCGGCTGTCTTCCAATTCCATCTACCAACTACATCATATTCCCCAACTATACAGATAGATAGATCCAATGTGTGTAGGGAACTTTGAATGCACGTTGCACTTGGATTTTACTTTGTATGTACATATGCATATGTGTATGTGTGCAAGTAAAAAGTTTTGTATATCGAGGATCCATGAGGAAAATATGGGATATAAGAACGTCCATCTCGTTCAATCCGCGTGTGTGTGTGTGTATTCCTTATTCGACTCGTTGTGTGTACGAAGTACGAGGCTCAATCCTTCAATGTTTGTACAGATACTTATAGTCACCATTTTTTTCCGGGGGAAGGCTCTTTACATTGTTCAAAAAACGAGTAGGAATGATGGGATATGTAGCAGTTGCAGTTGAAAAGTACAAACAACCAACTCTCGGTATGGTTCTCGTCAAATTCGATTTCGATTTTTTTTTTTTCAACGACTAGCCTTCAAAAAAAGATGAGAAAGAATAGGATTTTTCATATATGGAGAGTTGGTGAATGTGCTGAGGCTGAAAAAGACGGCCGACGACCGTCGACCAACAAAACCAAACCAAAAGAAAGGCGAGAGAGAGAGAGAAAGAAAAGGAGATAGAGGTGGATCAGAGATTTTTTTCCTCCTTTGAGATGTCCATCTCGATTCGATGTGAGTGAAGTGCATTACATTGATGTGTGTGTCTGTGTGTAGTTGGGATTTTTTCATTTTTTCCCCTTTTGAGTGCTGGATTTTTAGTTGAAGTTTGAGACGCGATCCGCTCTATTTGCGACCTTCTTCATTTTCTCCTTTCTTCAGTGGCTGCTGTAGTTGTGAGTAGGAGCAAAAAAAAAGGACATCCCACAGATCTTTTCTCTCTCTCTCTCTCTCTCTCTCTCTTGTTAGATTCGGAGTCAGACTTAGCCTATACGTGTTAGTAAGTAAGTACAGACTGAATGTACTTACAATTTCTACACGTCTTTACTTTACATTTATATTTTTATTCGTAACTATATGCCTGTGGATTTTGGATTGTGGATACTAACGATTTTTTCTTTGTCTCTCTTTCTGTCTCTCTCCATTTCTTTCACAACCACGTATAGTTAAGTTGTAAAGTACACTTGGTATGATACACAAAGATATATATTTTCTTTCTTTGGTTGGTTTACTTTTGTCTATATTCGAGCCGATCATGACTTCGTCTTCTTTTTGAGTCTTGAGTCTCGAATCTTGGGTATTGAGTCCTCCGAGTCTGGATGTTGATACTCAAAATCTTGTCTTAGTTTTAAAGATCACGTTGCGGAATTTTTCCTTCGTTGTCGAATTGCATGGATTCCCTTCTCTTCTCTGAACCAAGAAAAGAGTCAAAAGACGAAGTAGGTAGAAGAAGACGAAGTCGACGACATGTACACAGACTAAGGGGAAAAAAGATAAATCTTTGAACACGGTTCAAGTCACGTCAAAATATTTCTTTGCACTTCTCAGCAATTCTCATGTCAAATAAATACAAACTTATTTGAGTTTTTTCCTCCCTCCCTGAAAATACGAAGGCATTGTACAGTTTGAAAAAACGAGAATTGAGTCTTGTGAAATATTCAAGTATTTATTTGCATATGTATTAAAGGAAAACAAATGACGAGATGAAGAATAGAGATAATTGAGTTAGAATCATATAATTAAAGGGAAATGGCTCATGTCGATTGGGTTGGTGATAAATATGTAGGATATAAAAAAGACAAGAAAAAACAGAGCATAAATAATTTGAAAATAGTCCAGCGACAATTTAATGTCCTTTCTCATTAGTCTGAGAAGCTTTTTGAGTTGTGAGCATCCATTTGATGTTGTAAATGTGTTGTTTATATAGACATAATATACATTTATCTGATTGTTCACTTCCTTCCAAGGTGGTCGTCGTTCTGCCTCCTACCGAGTCTGTTCCTCCTGCTTTTTTCACACTTGTTTCAACAAACTGTGTATGTATTTGTGTGTGTGTATGAGTTAGTGAGTGTCTGTTTGTATGTATTTGGATCTGATCTGATAGGGAGTTGCATGCAATTTCAAATTAATTAAATTTATACATATTCGAATACAAGTACGAGTGGACTATTCAGATTATATGAAAAAGTACCGAATTGGAAATGAAAGTTGTTACCTTGACCATTTCTTCACGACTATTAAAGCGCAGCTAATCGACATTCACATTCACGTATCCTTGCATTTTTAAATTATATTATGGACGTGATACAAAAATTAGAAAAATTACTCACTACCAAAGCCGACAAACGACAACAGAAATATTTACGTGTTTATTGTGCTTTGTACTGTGGGCTTTGTACTGTGGGCTTTTCAGTTTCATTAAACATGAAAGGACTTTTTCTGATGTATTTTGGATTTTGAATTCTGGCTTTTACTTTCTACTGCTAAAGGAGTTTATGTGTAATTATTTTCTAGTCAATCTGTGTGGTTGCAAGTCGTGACATTTCATCACGCTTTGCATCAAATTTACCATAGTAATTTAATTCAAAGTCAATAATTACTTCTCGGTTATATTTTGTTCATTCGTAGAAAATTCCACATACGTTTTCATGCATATGTACTTAATATAAGCTGAAGGTTTTTAGTTTATTTCGTTTTTTTATATGGGAGTTTAAGGTGTCAGAGAGCATTGTAAACAGATAATTTGGGTGCAAATACTATCGACTAGGTATTGTTAAAGCAAACTCAATGGGAAAGATTCATATTAAGCAAGTAATAAGAATTTTATAATCATGTCCATTATCCATCACAATTAGCATTTAAATTAAAATTAAAACGAATATGCTGTAAGTCTCAAGTCTGAAGTCAGCAGCTATCTGTATATACTGTATACACAGAATAATTCCTATGCATAATCTTTTATTAAATAAATAGATTACTGATGAACAGATCCCCTGCATATATAGAATAGACATATAGATACATCAATTAGATTGAACAATTATCAAGTATTATCTGAGATACACATGTCCACGTCTATCATAATTATTCAATTTAAATAATGTACCTAAAAAATTTATGATAAAATTCAACATGGTTGATTGCATTAATAGATAAACAGGATTATGTACCAGTTTAACAGTTGGGTAAATTATTTCATGATTTTAAAAATCCCGAGCTGAGAGATGCTGCTCAAGAAATATGTGTGTAGTTGTGTAAGAGACGAAATAAATGTAGCGTTAAATACATGTAATTTCATAGACTAGTAGTCGCAAGATTGGGAGTAGAGCCTTAATCTCAAGGGAACTCTACGGTTGGCCTTCCTATAGGTTTGCTCACATGT
Organism: Gisinianus flammeolus; assembly: GCA_034699125.1. Lineage (NCBI taxonomy): Eukaryota > Metazoa > Arthropoda > Collembola > Symphypleona > Katiannidae > Gisinianus > Gisinianus flammeolus. The sequence goes on along the minus strand of JAIUND010000022.1, from coordinate 85,554 downwards.
ACACAGTGTGTACTACACGCGATGTGAAGTATAGTCTTTGCTCATATCGTGTGAATTTGACTACCAACTAGATCTTTTGGACTAGCCATAAGATTCAGGACAGTATGAGTGTTAGTTTTAGCACGAGCTAACCATTAAATAGAGACAGATTACAGACTTGAGTATTTGGTGTCAAAAGTATTGATGAGTTTTTTTTTCTAAAATGTATATTTAGATTGAGAACAAGAGAATTTAGCGCAGTCGAAACTGACAACTGCATATATTGTTTTTGAATGTTGAATGGTCGTTTGCAGATTTTTTTTAGGTTGGAGTGAGTGGGATGACAATTGTCAATTTTATGGTTCAGTACGTCCGACTTTTCCCTTGTAAAATTTTCATTGTAATTTGATATCAATTCAAATTCAAACTGGAATTGAGATCGAGAGATTTATGATCTGCAGTCGACCAACTTGAAAGTGCAAAAGCCAGAACTTTACCGTTTTTTTGTGTGTATATTCAAATTGGAATCCAAAACTAAACTGTGTGCAAATATTCCATATGTAAGAATGTACCATAAAAAAATCTCTAGCGTGGAGCAATAATAATATAATAATATTCCAGTTTATAATCTATGCAGTAGTCGTAGTTTTAAATAAAGCTCATCATAATGTGTAATGATGGTCCAAACTCAGTACTTACTGATCAGTAAAACAGGTTAAATTCTTAAATGTTGGTTTAAACACCGGATCTGTCGATGATGGAAAGAAAAAAAAGGAAATTTATGATCTCAATCTTCAGCTCATTGGATAAAATATACAAAATACAACATACAGAATACAGAACATCAAAATGTATGCGTGTAATAGACAACAAAAGAGAAAAGATTGCTTAACCTTTCAAATTGTCAATAGAACTCAAAAAATGTATGGAAAACGTCTTGACTGCGCATACTTTTCCTGCATATTTCATACGCATAAACTCTTTGGAAAAAATCATCGAAAATGCAAAGCATGTTTGTAAGTAACCAAACTTGTCACGTTTTTTCTCAAGCCTCATGCTTCTCCAACTTGTGGACTGTGGGTACAGTCAAAATCGAGTTATCTAAACACTTTAAACTTGTAGTTTATGTGTATGTGCGTGAGTTCAGACCATACCTGTGTAATACAAGATGGATAATTTTGTGTAATGTAACGTGTGTACTGTCTACTCATTCAAAATTTACAATATAATAAAGTAATAATCATAAAGATCCATGTTCAATACTGCTCATATACCTTGTCAAAGGAAAATTATATAGCCTATTGATAATAATAATGAGAGCTACTTGTTTCACGGAAACCAACGAGTCTAGTACAAAATACCAAATTCCTTTTAAAATGCGTAATACGTAAATACAAAACCATGAACTAGGAAAGTGCCGCAAAGAATTGTGAAGATGTTTTTTTGTACCATGTAAATTCGTGTAGGTAGATTTAAAGTGTACAATTTTCATACTTTTATGCAAAAAAAAAACATTGTTTACTAAATACATTAAGTATTGTAGAGCTCTGTGATGTGGGCAATAAAAATAAAAAAACGTCAAAACCTCGAAACCGCATAGAAATAAATACGTTGTTCAATGTGTTATTGTTTGTGTGTTCTGTCTTGTTGTAGGCTGTAGGTCCATAAAATAGACATGGAAATAAGAATGAGAAAAAGGGAAAAAAATAAAAAGAGGATACACAGTAGAATTTACAATATTATTATTTATTAGTGTGAGTCCGTTTAAGCGTTCACCTTATATTTCATAGAATATCTGTAGACCAAACCATGAACGATATCATAATACCTTTTTTTTCACTCTTTACTCCTTACTTTGGCTTGAGCTTTGAACAAACTCCAAAGTTTAGGTCACGCCCTCGATGAAAGCCCAAACTTGTTTATGAGTTGTTTTTCTGTTTTTTTCTCTTACTTCTTCTTCTTCTTCTAGTTCGTTTTTTTCACATTTAATCATTGAACTCACTCTGACTCTGACTCATGTTCTAACTCAAACTCTAGTACTCGTCTTCAAACTTTGAACGCACAGCATAAAACTTAATAAAGAAATCAGGTGCCCTTTGACGGTGGTCTCTCGACCTTTTTAATTGCTCTTGGCTTGTATTTCATTTCATTCGACTTCATTTCACATTACATGACTACTTGACTATGTACAAAACATTTTTACAATTAGGTACAATTTCTCTCTCTCTTTCTCTCGCTCCATTCACCACGTCCTCAACTCATCTTCCGACTCTCTATTGAATTTTATTTGATTTTAATTTAAATTAATATTGGCTTTACACGAATAAAGTCACCCCCGTTAGTAGTTTTTTTTTTGTGGATAGTGGATAACAACAATGAAAACAATGAAATTCTGGACATGTTTTATCATTTCAAATCTCGTTTCTGTAAATTCATTATTCAATTTGCCGAGCTTGCAAAAAAAAAAAAACGACAACTGCAGAATAAAATTTAAATTATGCTTGAGTAATTCGTAATTTAATTGAGTAACAAAATTTCATGGGGAATTTTAAGTAGTTTCTGTTGTCGGTACTTTTTTTCTGTTGTATTTATCTTCTTTATTTAGTAGTTTCATGTTTCAAGCTTCAAATTGACGTTGTAACATTATAATTAAAATGAAGCTGGTTTATTTGTATTTAAAAGTTTTTCCCTATCCTAACACAGTTTACATTCTCCATTTTTCCGTGTAAAAAAAAGGGAACATATTTGCCGTATCTTGTGGCTGTAGTTGTTGTATAGCTGCATAGTTCAAGTAGGGTTTCTTTGAAGAAAAATATCCATAAATTTTTTCCCCGTGTCAAAGTAGAAGATTGTGTTGTTTCCGTGGCAGGAAGAAGAAGGAGAAGAAACGTTGAAAGTTGGAATGAGCTGTGATGGTGGATGGTAGTCTCACGGGTAGAATGAAAGTCCTGTAATAATGATAATAAGAAAAAGAACGAAATAATTAAAACGTAAAGTACCAGTGCCAGTCGGGCACCGTACAAAATATTTTGAAGTGAAGCCACTCTATAGCAAACTCACACATATTACACAGGAAGAATTACATAATCTATGCACATGCTCTACATATACACTAATATACAGATATTCTAGCAATAGCAATAGGTGCAATAGCATTGGCGATACAGATAGGGGCAGAAGAGAGATATAAGATGAAGATTGAGGTGAGGAATGACAATGGTGGAGAGTATTTTGAGGTATTATAGATTTTAACTAGTGGGTGCTCAGATGATATGATACATAGACAACAGTGTAAATGTTGTTGAGGGTTGTTTGGGTTCGGAGTGAAAAGAGAAGAGAGAACGAGAGAAAGAAAGACAGAGAGAGAGAGAGAGAGAAATACGCGGCGGTTGAGTCAGAGAAGCCCCATAATACTCAAAGGGTCATAAATTTTATTCTGTGATCCAGGCAGTAGAATTTCATTTAAAACCATTATTTCATACTGGCACTTCACTTCAACTGTATGTACACACACACCTAAGTGCAGACTGCAAACGTCAAGTGTAAACTATGCGTTCATATTACCAGTGTGTGTGTAGGTATATCCATATGTGTGAGCTCAATTTTCGTTTATTTTTTTATATACTCAGAATACTCACTCTAGTATACATTTGTGTATTCGTATCTTTGTACACAAAAGCTTAGTCATTCACCAAACATCCTCTTTAAATTCAATTTCCAATGTTATGCTACTTATGTATGGTATTTTACGATAAATAATTCAATTCACCCTTTATTTTTTATCCCCCCTCTCTCTCTCTCTTTCGCTATAGTAATTTCAAATTTTTTTTCCAAATTTCATTCTCCTTCTCACAACTCCAATAGAAAATACAATTCACCGTGAATCCTCCTCACATCCCGTCAATTTCCAAGTCAAAGTCAATGGCAATGGCAAATTTAGACAGCTGATGAATTTACGGCATTTCCACTGTTGACTATAGATTTTTTTTGGGGGGATTGTACATTATTAATTTCAAACTGGGATTCAATTACACATGACATAATATATTTTTACATGATTTTCATGACAATTACCTAAGTTGGGTTTCAGTCTTTCAAAAGCTAACCAGGAAATTGTACTTGTCAATATGATGCATTTTTATACATATACATTACATGTGCTCCTATTTTTACAATGTGGATTCGAATCTAATTAAAAATCTTATGGCCTCTGTTTTCTTTGTGTGTGTGTACAGGTTACATTCCTGGCCGAGTCGAAGCTGTGGCATTTTGGTCTCTGCCCATGATGATGGTGATGTGAAAACATTTGCTAAATATAGGCGCTAATGAATTCCTTGACTACCAGTTCAAGTTCCAGCCTCATGTACAACTACAAGGTGTGTAAGCAACTTTTACTCTCTATATCAACTCGTTCGTTAGTAGAACTATATAATAGCCGTATGGTGTGTGTGTGTGTGTGTGTACAAGATGTTCCTGCATCTTCCGGTCCATGCTCTTCCTCTTGCCTTGAATTGAAACTCAAAGTTCACTCTCTCTCAAACGGGTTTCGTTTTCCTTCGTTTTCATAAGAGCTAGTGTGTGTGTGTGTGTGTGTCTTTTCTCCAGGTTTTCTCCTCTCCATCTTGAGCTTCAGTATCAGCTTTTAGGGGATGAGAGCGATTTAGTTTGCTGGCAATAAATAACTACGTGCAGATATGCTTTGTCGCCTTGTTATCACTACATTCATACTTAACTCTTGCCATCCTATAAATAATATCCGCACTGTATGTACACACACATACACACTGACTGTGTGAGTCACACAGTGGCAGACTCAATGCGATGCATTTTATCATATATATACCTATGCCATAGGTCCTATGGATATAGATTCTCTTGTTCAATGGATATAGAATGGTACATAAATGGTGAATGGTGGTAACATAGAACATTCCCGTGTATATAAATTTCCAACAAAACGCACAAGTACAACAGCTTTAGTTTCAGTTTCCACGTCGAGCGGTTTCTATCACGAATCCATATTTGTGTCATTCGTATCGTTCAAAGCCATAATTCCCCAAGCTTCATGTTTTTGTTCAGTATGTGTGTGTGTGTGTGTGTGAGGGAGAGAGAGACTGTGAGAGTGAAAGAGTAAAGAAAGGAACGCTTAGAATTAATGAGTTTGGTAGGTTGAGAGTTGAGAACATTTCCCGAGCAAAAAGTATCCAAGTAATGATAAGTATTGTAAAAATGTTCATGCTCCACACACTCACACAAAGACACATGAGCTGACTGCTGTGTGTCCGCATCTGTATTCCGTATTACAATTTACAGGAGAATCTTGTGGATTTTTATCTTTGTTAAACCAGTCAGGCGCGAAAAAATATGTTTTACCCTTGAAATAACTTGAAATTTATACACAGATTAAGACCAAATAAGTAGGGAATCTTAATAAATTTTTTCCTTCTTCTTTTCTTGTTTCACATTCTACTTGTTTTTTTAGAACAAAGACGTGACTCAATGATTATACAATTTACAAGTAGAACTTGAGGTAGGGAGTTCAAAAATAGCTTGAAAAAAACAGTGAATTTAAATCCGAATTAAAATAGTTCCTGGGTTCATGGAACTTGCAGAGATATTTAGGGAAAAGGCTGCATGTGAGCTGCGGCTCAAATTTCTACTATTTCAAACTACTCCTAGTAAACCTTCTCATTAAATCAATTCTATGAAGCAGATGCAGAGTCCTAATCGTAAGCACAATTGTAATTGTACTATAACATAGATACATTTCGAGATGTTCGAGAATCATGAAGGAAAAAAAGTGTGCGTAAACAAAATCCACTACATGTAGGCAACGACAGGCGAATCAATTCCCTGGCTGGACTTATTAGAAACACGATAAGATTTCTTGAGTCTCATATTTAGCTATGACTTCAATCCTGGATCACACGAGCATTATATTACGATATTCTCCCCAGGGTTGAATATATTTTCAAGTTTGGCTTGATAGATTGGCAGATTTATTGCTATGGAGTAAGGCGACGGCGCTCTTCAATTTATTATGCAATGGATGCTTATTCTGTCCATTTTCACATGTACTCTAACTCGCCTGTACATACTCTGTGTCTATGTGTGTGTGTGTGTGCATCTTCTTCATTCTCTGGAAAACAATATCTTTCATCTTGCCAGCAGAACACACATAGCACACACATACACTCTGTGAAAGGTTATAGGTATAGAGTTCCAGAGCACTCTGCATAGGTATATGTGTGCAATTCTCTCAGAGTTTGGTGACAACGTCGACGTCGTTCCTCGTCGTTTCCCTTCTCTTCCCTCTTTTCTTTTCTTTTCCTTTTCAATTCCGTCTCATCTCCACTCTCTCTCTCTCTCTCTCCCTCTCTCTCATTTCACTTTATTCCATTTATTTTGTAGGAGTTGAAGTTGCCAAGAATCCATTCACACCAAAATACGTTTCCATTTTCCATATTATCAATGCAGTTTCCCCGTGTGTGTGTGTGTGTGTGTGTGTGTGTACGACTACGGGAAGAATCCAAAAACTCTGGTTCGAATTCGAATCAGAATCAGACTGAGAGTTGAGAAGAGAGTAGTGAGCGAGCGAGGATGGCAGGCATGCGAACAACAGGGAACGAAATAGATTTCACAGACTACAGATAGAATGAGATGAGAAAGAACGAGAGAGAGAGAGAGAATAAAGGAAATTCCATCAGAAGCAAACTCAAATTCAAAGCCAAGCAGAAAGGTATTAGATAGATAGACACAGGACGCAAAACACAAAATACAAGAGTCCAAAATAGTGAAATACTTTAGTGGATGTGATGTAGGCGATGCTTTTTGTATTACTCTTAGCTCATCGTATTTATCGTATGTTGACGATAGACGATAGAGACTCGGATTCATTTACGTATGCAGATAGGAAATATCTCTAGTCAATGTGTCTTATATACGCTTTAGATCGTGTGTGTGTGTGTATGTTTGTGTGTGAGTGAGTGAGTGTGTAGGTTATGGGTTACAAATAGACAGGATGGAAAGTGAAGGTAAACGAAAAGGATGCAAATTCACATACAACATAACACAGAGTTCTTAAGCCTTTCCTCGCATGTACCTACATCATGGACATGGACGGAGCTTTTAATTAATTTTCAAAATTTAATTCAATGCTCAAGGAGTCCTCTCCACTCAAATACACGCTTGGCATGCATCATTTCAGAATATAGAATGTGAAGACTCGAGTATGTAGCTGTTCCTGTTGCTACGATGGACTTGGATTGTACACGTTGTTGGGTTCAGAGTCTATATGTAAAGATTTTCATTCTCAGTTTGATTGTAAAGCATGGTGAATTCTCAAGTACCATTGTCTAATCCGATTGCTTTTGTTATCATGCACGCCTGTTGTCCAACACATAAATCCACACACTCTCACACGTAAGGACTTGTTCTAGTTTTAGCTCATGTGTTCATACATACATGATATTAGAGGCAACATATGAGGGACTGAGACCATGAATTAGACTGGTATGGATTCATAATAGTTTCTTTATCGTAGACTGCTACACATACATATAGCGTACATATAAAGTACGAAGGATGCATCAAAATTTTGAATTTATTTACTTTGTATATTTGGACATGCACTTTGGATGAATACACACGAGCAAAATTTCTAGTCCTATTGAATTTTCAGATTCAGATTTCCATTGTGTGAGAGTGAAAAGGGGTGAGGATGAATTTAAATTATGGCTTGGTTTGGAACTTGCATGTCGTTTTGGGGATTGCATGGTTATGGTTAGAGTGTGGCTTGCATGAGCTTTGTGTGTGTAATGTGTGCACTCAAATTCAATGTGCTCATGCAACTACTCACCATACAAATTCCTATGTACGAATTATCACAACGAAATGATACATATTTTAGGAATATTATTAGTAAATACATACAGGTAAAATATCCTGATGCCTGCCTCGTCGTTCTCAGTTCTCGGGGTTCTAGTGCTAACTTTTTTCGTCTTGCTTTTTTCTTCCTCGATGGGAAAGAAAAGAGGGATTTTTTACGGTTCCACCGTGGAAAGTTGGAATTGAAACGGACTACTTGGTAAAATATACGGGGAATGATAATAATAATTCCCGCAGTTTTTTACACATCCTCACATCACATCGCTCTTCCTTTGTAATCACAATAGGAAATAGCAATAATAGTAACAATAGTGAGAAATTTCTTTTATAATGGATGTCTGAGATTTGAGAATTGAGATTTTCATCATGTAATATCTGTATCTGTATCTCTGTCTACATTGACAAAGGTTGAACTAGAAAATGTAGCGAGGAAAATAAATAATATTCCGATTCTGACATTCATTACGTTATTATTTATACATAAACACGTTGAGTTAGTGTGGATGGGAATGTTGATGTACGGACTATTCTAAAGACTATATACAGATGTATACTCCACTGTTTTTCTTCATAGAGATTTGGAAATTCAAAAAATGATGAGGAAAATGACTAGAGACTACACATTCACAAATACACTTCAGCTCAGACACCGCATGAGAGAGAGAAAATGAAAGAGAGAAGGAACTCCAAAGGGGGCTGTTTCGTATTAGAGAGATGGGAAATGATACCGAATCGAATCATCAAAAGCTGTCTCTTTTCATTATTTCCTACTTGAAGCTTATACATTGTCAATTCTACTCTTATTCCGAGTGCTACTAGCTCCTAACCATATGTACGTCTTATCGTTTCGTTAGTCTATTTCTATTCCCATTCGATCATACATACGACAAAAACAGAATAGAGAATACACACACACACAAAAGATATATCTGTAAGATATAGATGGATTTTTGTATTGTATTCATTCCGAGTTCTGAGGGTTGCCAAAAGGAGTCAAAGTGAGGGCTTTTATCTTGTTGTCTACTGTGTGTATGTCGTATGTGTATTGTGTACGTCGTATATGAAATGATATGGCATTTGTGATGAGCATCGTTTTTTTCCTGGTGGTATTCAGTGATGAGGATGGATTACTCCCTCAGAGGGCCGGCTTCTTAAGACTTGGATGATGGAGAGAATCGAATTTGAAATCGAGTGCTGAATGTGAATTCCTTATTTTATATTCTTAGTCCTAGTCCTATTTCTATTCCTATTTACGTATGTGCAGTGCGGATGCTGAGACTCATCGTCAGACGGAGAGGAGTCTACAGATGGATTCTATGGATTTTTGTTCACAGGGATCTTAAGGATGAAGTACAAAAGATGCGCATATGCAATGTACAGATCCCTATTGCTATTGCTTATTCCCTGTATTCGGGATTATTAGTGTAGAGTGTAGCAGTAGCGTCTGTAGGCTTGAGTTGTGTATTGTATTGTGTATGGTGTTTGGATGTAGAATTTATTATTATAGTCGAGTGTTATTTCTCTACTGCATCTGGAGACTGCAGTTGCATTTCCAAGTTCACACCACACACAGTGAGAATCAGAAGGAAGCGATGGAAGAGTGGGAAGAATCATAGTGAGAATATCTATTTAGACCAACTTAATACAATATTGAAGATTGAAGATGGTCGTCGTTGTGTGGATGTGGATATCCAGTCGTGTTTCTCTCGACATTCCCTTCAAGTGGTGACGCATACTTGTGGGACTGCCCGAGTCTGTGTGCACTCAGATAGGGACAGAGGGAAGGGCAAATTAATGTGTATACACATGCACATTTGTACATGCATACTAACGGGCGATATATCGAGAATAGGAGAGAATAGTAAGATTCTATCTTGGATACATATTATTCTTTCATCTTTTTCTGATAACTGATACATCTTTTAGTGATGCTCAGATAGTCCTCATAATCTGATAACCTCATCATTTCCCTCATCTCAGAGACTAATACAAAAATACAAATTCATGTAGAAAGTACAAGGCTAGTTTTTTCTAGCCTTTCCAATAGTTTTACTATAACATTGTGTACACAGACTAATTTTTAAATGCTCGTGATGAAAATGAGAGGCAGTAGAAGTTTAAAATTGAAAAGTTTTGTGTTGTGTGATATTAATTATTGGTGACTATAAATCATTTTATGAAGAATCCACGAGTAATATGCAAGTCAATAAAATCAAAATCAAAAAAAAATTTAAATGAAAATTGATTTTATGCATAGGGAATTAATAAAGTGAATTTGTACATACAGATGCATAGTGTGCATACTGTACTATATGAGTGGAGTGTAGCATGGAAAAAAGTTTTCATTTGTGGGTATTTAAATTCATATATATTATGGTATGAATGCTGACAGGGAAGGGGACAGAGTTGGATGAAAAAAAACGATGGGTCAGTCCTCAGTTAGACATTGTGAGTCTGAGTATGTAAATTGGAAATTGGGATTGTAATTGCAATTGCAGTTTTAGTCTCCATGTAGCCATCGCCATTGCTATTGGTTTTTCCTATTCGTATTCGTATTTCAACATGGGATGTCTAGGGAAATATATAGAGATACGTGTGTGACATGTGTGTGTGTGTGTGTATGTGTGTATGTGTGTATGTGTATCGAGTATTGAGAATTGAGACTGACGAGATGGAAAAAGAGAATGAGAGAGAGAGCGAGAGAGCGAACTCCACCCTGGCAACGCTGAACAAACCGAATGGTTTTCTCGTGAAGCGTGAAGGAGGGAAAAGATGTGTGTGTGTGTATCACCGAAGGGATGATCGTCTGGTTTGGTTTGGTTGTTGGAACCCCCTCCGCTCTGCTTTCGCTTGTCGAAGTAATCAATCTTTGTCCAAATCCTGCTACTTCCATCCATCGCCATCGCATGAATTTTTCCTCGTCTCTTAATGTTTTTCTACTATTATTTATCTTGTCTATGCCTTGCCTCCTATTGGCAACGCCATTGCTCGCGCTCCTGTCTCCAGTTTCTGCAACACACACACTGCTTTACTGTCCCCTCCACATTTCCACATCCATTTCTATCCCCAACTTCAACCACATTTATAGATACAACAAACACACACACAAGACACACATGTATGCACAAACTGGATCGACATGGATTTGAGTTTCAAAAAAAAATCTCCATTTCATTTTAATCCATATTCCATAGGGATCTAGCAGTAGTGCAAGTTCTTTTGTAGTCCCATCAAATTAAAAAACACTATGAAATGGTATGCACATGCACAGATATGATGACCAAGTACCGAGGCTGTACACTTTTGCTAATATAATTGATACGGGATATCTATTTAAAACAATCCGGAATCACGACGAGCACTTATGAATATTTGAAGATAGCGTCTACTGTGTGTAGTTGAGTTGAACAGTGTGGAGATGCGTCTCTGTAGATTATATAGATAAATTGTGATATGAAAGGACAATGGTTATAAAATTACGAATTGGAATTAGAATTAGATGAGGATTTGAAGAAAAAATGTGGGGCTGGAGGCGCTGGGTAACCTTCACCTTCAATTTCGATTCATTGTAAATATTGTTTGGTGTGTGTACAGATTACTACAGATGTACGGACACGAAAAGAAAAACTGAGTATAACATAAAACGTAAAGTGTAGAGAAACGACGATGAGACAGAAAACACCTTTTAATGATGAAGATATAAAACGCGTAATGTTACGCTGCAGTCACCCTCAGCTATTTTATTACTACAGTTTCACGTTCTACATAGTCTACATAGTCTGTAGACTATATATGCATTGTATACAATTTGTACACTGTAATATCAGTAAAGAGTCTGGTATAGACAAACACAGAGTGTGGACTGCCCAGTAATTTATGATCATCTTCTCTTCTAAAGCTCAAGCAAGGCCTGTAGCTATCTTCAGTCCCTCATGTAAACTTCCTACCGAGGCTCTCAGCATAGCGTACGACCTACTACGAACATGGAATTCCAATTTCCAATGCTTTTTTCTCAACTCCTCAATTTTATTCCAAAATCCAAAGAGTCAATACCTATCATTTGCGTGTACTACAGTTTAACGAGAGAAACGAGTAAAAGGTGAAGGTATACATACGGCAATAACAATGAGGAAAGAAAAGTTTATTTAGAGCAAGAAAATAGACAAAAGTGCTTGGATCTGCAAGAATTCAAGAAAAGTCACATTTGTTGGAATAGAAAGAAAGGAATAGAAAATACTTATAAGGTAAAATCCGCTTTTCCTTTCCATTTCCTTTCTGTGTGTGTAGTCTTAATTTTGTTTATTTATTTGATGCACATTCACTCCCTTTTCCATCCTTTGACGGTAGACAAAGTTGTGTCTTCATAGGAGGAATAAATTGGATGTATAAGGAGGAAAGAGGGAACGAGAGAAATATTTCACTTAGTCACATCATAAAAGACATATTCACACTCACACACATAGTTTTCATTCCATTAGATTGAGAATATAAAGTTACGCTCTCCATGTCAGTGAGTTCTTTGGCCAGAATCCTCCTAAATACTGAATGAATTCTCTTTGCTTGTACTTGGGAAGAACTAGGAAAGGAAACGTATATTTGATAATGATGATATAGCCTGTAGCCTTGTTTTACTGGAACATATGGACCAGGACCAGCACAACTATGCATTGCATTGCATTACATTGCATTCAGTTTGTAGTGGGAGCGAAAGAGTAGGAAAGTCCGCGCACGGTACAGCCGTAATTTCTCGTTCTCTCTCTCTCCACGGCGGTCATATAATACTTAATGTCTATTAGGGTCATAAAATTAAGCAAAATGACTCGTTTGGTGGGGTTTATCTCAACTGAGGCTATTTAAACGACCATAACTGCCTTGTTAAACAACACACTCAGTCACTGCTGCACTACTTGAGCAGTATTTATATGAAACACTCACACTCACACACACACCGACTGTATAAAGCTCACTTTGTGCACACTAAAATCCATGTGTATTTCTATGCATTTTCGTACTACTACAGTGGCGGTAATAATCGTGCATCGTTGCTCTTTCCATTTCTCTCTCTGTGTCTCTATCTGTATATAAACTGGCGAGCATCAAGTATTCGTTTTCACTTGAGTTTTCATTTTCATATACTCGTATGTACATAACGTTAGAGTGAGATAGTGAGCTCTGTATACATACATTTCTTTTGCACAACCATTGGAATAAAGAAAACGTACACACATTCTCCCGTGCTCCTATAGTCTATACAGCAGTGTAATATTTTCTCTTTGAATGTGTTTATAAAGTCATCATCACTTCATAATGTCGTATCAACCCGACCAACCAACCACTTAACACCCAATAATCTCCCTCCTCAATTCTCAAACTAATATGTTACAAACATTCACGCCACGTACATGTCCAGCTCTCTCTCAAAGACTACCGCTCCATTTCTCTACTTATTTATGAATTTACTACTGTACTAATAACGAGACTATTTACACTTTGTTTGTGTATGTAGTTTTAGAGAGCATTTAGGATTTATCATGTAATTTTTTATGGAGTCTTGTGTATATTTTTCTATGTAGATAGCTTTTCATAAATGTCCTCATTTTGGGATAACGAGAATGAAAATGAAAATGAGAAGGGACAAAGTAAATATTGCTGTTATTATTATTATTATTATTATTATTATTATTATTATGATTTAAAAAAATAAATAATAATAGTAGTAACCTGGACTGTTTTTTTTTTGGGTCATGGTTAATTCATATACTCGCTCACAGGACGATCGCAGGAAACATTGATAAATGTGAGTATTTCCAGAAATTTTCGTTTCGATAAATTTCCAAGGGAAAATATTCCGACAATGTGAGGGCATATGGATGTGTATGTTAAATAAAGGGTATAGAGAGAGAAGGAGAAGGTGAGTTATTATTCCTCTAATCCACTCCAAATTCACTACTAAGCGTAAAGAAAACGGATTAGAGTGAAAGACATAAATAATTTCTAGACATTGACTATATTCTGAGTTAGTTCTCTCCATTTTTTTTCCTCTCTTTTCTTATGTGCTCCAGTTAGTGTTTTTTTACACATAAGGCATAGCTTAGTTTTTTTTATGCTGCTGTGGTTTGTACATATAGTATAGCCGAAGAAAAAACGAAAGCAAATTCTAACGAATATCTACTACGGAAAGAAACTGAGGATTTTTAGACTGAGAGAAAAGAAAATGCATGCATATTTATTGTACAATTTCCATACGCACGCACATTTTCCCTTCCTTAATTTTTACTGGGAGCTTGGAACTTTTCTCATAAGAGTTTTGTCCCCTACCGCCTCATCATGTATTTCTGCACATTTTTACAACCTGAACTATGCAGCTTGATATTATTATTATAAATACCAACTTGAAACGACTGGATATTTTTATTTCCCCTTATACATACATTCTTTTAGTTGAGTATACAGGGAATGGAAATGAAACATTGAAGAAAAATTCACTACTTGGTAGGGAAAATAGTTTGAACACACGTAACTACGCTCCGTTTCGGTATGTTCATTTCGGGTATTCCCATCCACAGTCACATTCACATTGTCTCCGCGTAATCAAGAGCGTTGCTACGCTTTTCCATGTCAAACATTTGAAATTCTTCCAGTGTAAATTAAAACGAAATGAAAAAAGAAGCCGGAAGTTTTGAGACAATGGCAGAAAATATTAAATAAATATTCGCACCATCAAACTGGTCGTCTTTTCAATTTACATTGGTTAGCTAAAGCCTCAAACTGATGTGTAGTCTTTTCTGTTTGTGAGTCCGTGTGTCGTGTGGGGGGATATCGAAGGAAGTAAAAATGGAAGAAGGCGGATGGTAGATTGAAAATATGTAAAGAGTCAAGTTCCATTCATCACGAACACGGAATAAGACACGAGTTTACAATTATAATTATAATAGGAGTTTTGGTTATGTATGTGTGTGTGTGTGTATGATAGACTTTGAATTGGATTGGAGGAGCCCACACCAAACACACCAAGCAGGGAAGTCTTCACTCATAAATTAGTGTAGTCGGGTAGCGAATGTAGCGACATTTCGGAATTAATTCCGCATCGGAGGAAGCATTAATCGAAAGTTTCACGCTATCCGGATCCTGATTCTGATTTTGCTGAAACCCTAGCTTTATACTTTATATACATGAAATATGTGTAATGTAGGAGAGAGAGAGAGAGAGAGAGAGCGAACGAGCGGGCGAGAGACAGGAATCTTTACAATGAAATGTGAACGTATTATGAAGGTGAATATTAGGTATTTTGGTATTTAGAATTTGGTGTAATCGTATCTTTGGTCTTATACATAGTAGGAATGGAAACAGTCCGAGTTCTTTCCAACACAATAAGAGATATAATATAATCCCGAGCAACAACCAACAGCCTATAAATGATGTATAGGAATAAATTGAGAAATACTTTAGTTTTAGCTTTGAGCTCACACATCCCAACTTCCTCCTATTTTATTCATTCAGTAGGAGCAGAGCAAAACTAGGAAGGGAATCTGAACTGTTATGCACATGGAGATGTACGAGTAGTCGAGTAGATTCCGTGTGCTCCGTACATTGATATGGAATTCAAAAGCGAATTCAAACGAGTACGGACGTGAATGAGCACATGAAAGAGAGAGAGAGAGTCTCGTTCTGGTTTGCTCGTGCAGAATAACATTGAATGGGACTTGTACAGTCTCAAATCGGGAGAGCATACGGAAGAAATGTGGATATATACATGTGTGTGTGTGTATTACTGTGTATGTGGGATATACAGAGAGGAATATGCAGGGATGTAGAGTGTGTGGGTCTCGATACACATGTGAAAATTAATGGACGCTTGGGATAAAATAAATTACCCATTAGTTCTACTGCTGAGAATCTACGAATCAATTACAAAACGCAAGTCGTACAGACTTTCTTCAAGTGTGAACCTCTACAGCAATTTGCTTAAGTGCCGCAATTAACTGTTGAAAATAAATAATGAAGAGGATTGATTTCATTTCATATTTTGTTTTGTAGTCAAAATCCACTTGGTTTTTTTCTTTGTTTTTCCATGTTCCATTCCTTCACACCAGCGTTGGTCAATTTCCTTTTGACTGTGACAATTCTCCCCCTTCCTTCGTGCTTCACGTTTTGTGTATGTAAATACATTTCAATTTTGTTGTGATTAAAATACCAAATTTTACAAAAGTTACGAAATTTCCCTCGCGCCAAACTCTGGTATAGATAAATGAAGTTGTTGGGAAATTTATTATTTCCTGTGTATAAACGTGTACAGTGTAATTGAAAATCAATTGAGTTGAGATTAAATTTAGATACCATTTGAAAATTCACTTGAAAACCGATGACCTATAACATGGCTGCTGAATTTTCATTAGCTCAATGTTTAAAATCCCCATCATCATCATCATCATGTTTCATGTTATATCAACTTGTGTTGGAGTGGGAATGTTTCTAATGCAAATATGTACATGACTCTGTCCATACACTTATTATTAGTGCAAATCAATTGAGACTGAGGTTTCACACAGAAAAAAATTACACGAGCGAAAAGCACATCACACTAGACATATCCATGGTGATGGACACTAACAGAGCTTTTACATTTGGTCTTTCGGTCTTTTGCTCTCTCGCTCTTTCTCTGGCTCTCCTTCACTCTTTGGCTCTATCTGGGTTTTTGGTGTTGGTGGGAAGAACGTTCACGAATCCTGAATGTTCTCTAAAATGAAAGGAAGTTTCACTCGCTGGTTGGGAAAAAAAGGGAAGCTGGTGCTCAGTGCTTCGACGCCAACTCACACACAAGTTCCACAACTTCAACTCCAGCTCCAATCCATCCAACTCAATAGAAACAGACGTTCCATATGTACTCGCCGTTTCTAAAACACGAGTTTATCTCCATCCTACTCTCTACACATACATACTACATACTCTCTTCCTTTATACTTGATATGTATTCATAGCCCATACTTTTTTAACTGTGTGTACACATCTCTGTTAAACTCTTCCCTACACAAATACCTATACACTACATATACTAGTATACACACTATGCACATCGTGTAGTATGTAGTAGTATAAAAATCTATCTGTATCTCACAATCAGTCTCTTTTTTAGAATGGAGACCTCCTTAACAAATATCAAAGGATATGTTTATACACTTGATACAATTATATACATATGCATATGTATACTCACTGCTCACTGTAAATTTCCAACATATGCCTTATCAGTGAGGTAACTTGTAACTCGGTCCAAGTTCTTGGTTCGTAGTTCATGTTCTCCTTCTCAGAATGAAAATGTGTATGCTGGCTATATAGTCATGATTACATATGTTTTTCCAACTGTATATAAAACGAGCAGATGTACTAGAGTTACATACTAGACGGTAGACGTGCATTAGGGAAAGAAAGAGAGAGATTCTCTGTACATATTTGTATGTATGTAGTGTTGTGTGTAAACGTGTAAGTGCATAAGGGAAGTAAAGTAAAGCAGAAGTTTTGTTCCGAGAGAGCTTGTGTTGGGACGTATAGTGAAAAAGGAACGGCATGATGAGGCAGAACAGAAGAGTGCGAACGGTAGTCGTCAGACTGTTTCTCCATTCTCTTTTCTCCTCCCATCATCCATCCAGAGAGTGAGAGAGAGAGAGCGACCGAAACCGCTGAATATCTTCATATAACACACACAAAACATAACGTAACGTAAAGTAACGTAACAAGGAATATAACATAAGATACTTCTGACACTCGCTTCTGTATCTCTGTCTCTATTTTTTTGAGAGTATATATGAAGTATACCATTTCTGTACATGGTGGAATAGAGTGGGTATATGTATATCGAGAAAACTCTCGTACATATGGAATAAAGACTAACCTGCGTACCAATACCAAACTTAACTTTTCCTAGCACACCACAGAATACACACAGAGAACTGAGTAGAACCAAAACCAGCAAAAGAGAGAGAGAGAGAGAAAGAGAGAAAAGTTCACATGTGTCTACATACGAGAGAGTCTCGAGTAAAGTGCTGTAGCTGTATTTAACGACACACGAAACCGGGCTTGCCCCCAGTTTCAGTCACACGTTCTGTCACCACTATACTCATTTTCCAAGTTAGTCGTCGTCCTCCTCGTTCTCGTCGTCCTCAGTTGAGTTTTCATCTTGTTGCAGTGGCTCACTAGCCTTTTGCCATTTATAGCCTCGTCTATCTTTGACCATCGTCCTCAGTTCAGTTCCATCTCTCACTATTGACACATCACACATACACTTTTTTTCCTCCTCCAAAGTCTTTGAGTGTGAATGAGGACGTGACCTGACCAGACGACAAAAGACCAACTGGCAACTTTTTATCCATAGTTGTAATTGTGCAAATATTGAAATATTGTGTGTCTCATTAATTTGTCCATCGTGCAAAGTGAATTCACATGGAAATTTTTGAATATTTAAAATTCCTCGTATGTCAAGTCACAAGATGTAAATGGTAACAAATTATTCGATTGTGATTGTGATTGTTGTGACTTGAGAGTGGTGGTTGTCACATCATAATCATCATTGGAATTGACAGTGTTTTTTTCTCTCCAGTGGTATTTGTTTTCACGTTGTGGAATGTGAAAACTGTAAAGAATGTTGTCTTTCAGGAAAATGAAGGAATACAACTAGACTAAACATCAAAAAGGTTTGTGACGACTTCTATTGTGAGTTGTATTATAATTACAATTCAATCCAAATCAAATAAAGATAACAAGTGTCATTTCAAAAGTTAAAATGATCAAAACATCATGATGACGATAAAAAGTCAAAGTTTAGTAAACTGTGTGTAACAACTTCAATCGACTGTACTCAAATACTCAAGTACCAAACCATCAAATACATATATAAAAAAAACCAGCCCTAAATATGGGATTTGAAAGTCCCAAAGTAATTTGCTCACTGTCAAAATCCGTAAGCTCCATGAACTGAGATGAAATTGAAATTTTGGATGGATTATGGATAAGTGCTGTGACTGTCTCAGGAGTGTTAGTTTCCCTCGAAAAATTTATATGTACAATAAAAAGACTAAGAGACGAGCAGACGGTCATTTATTCTCATTAAAAATCATCCGGAAAAATTATATTCCAAAGGATCCCAAAGAAACAGAGCAACAACATCAACAACAAGAATCCACAGACACAGACGACTGCCTCATCTGTTTCCTTCATCATCATCCAGATCTTATTTTGTGATGAGAGCACATTTAAATGAGTATACAGGAAAAAAGTATTAGTTGTAATATATGACATGTCAATCAGTGAGGATTTATTTTGAATATAAATAAATAAATATATAATAATTACAATAATCAAATCTCTATTTCCCATATCCCACTCAACCTGAACCCACATTTGAATTTTTTTTTTGCGGACGCAAAAGATAAAGATCAAGAGACAGGGGAAAAGAATAATAATAACAATCGTTTGTTCATCACAAACAAGAAAGGAATCTCCAAGTGCCTGTGCCTTCAATTGTTAATTTCGTTCACGTGTAGACGGCCATTTTCAAATTTTTTAGTTTGGCTTTCTATTTTGAGCCTTACAGATCTAAATATAAAATTTTATCTCAAAACACCCGTCTACTCACACACAAACATACACGTACATGTACACATACAAACACATATATTTAAAACACATAAAAAACAAGTCCTGGAACCACCGAAACCAAAAAGGTGATTACTGATTGAAACGGAAGGGAAAGTATTTCAATAAGTATTCAAGATATTTTTAATTAAAATTTTGAGAAGGTAAAAAAGAAAGGAGAGTTGACATACAATTATAATTCAATTTACAACAAATTATAACGACAGGGTTCAAAGCTAAAAAATTAATACACACACGGAAAAAAAGAGGATATTCAAGGAAAAGTTACCTATTTAGCTGTACTGAAATATATATATATATATATATGTAATATTATATAATAATTAAATATAAAACATTCAATCTTTTTCTAGTCTTTGTCAAATCCATGTTCACTCTATATAAATAAATTAATTGAATTTTTACCTAATATAACTACTAATTACATAAATAACTATACCAAATTTAGTCTGAGAGTATATAGAGAAAGGAAGAGAGAGAGAGAGAGAGATATAATATTTTAGTTATATCGGAGAAGGAATAAAAAAAAATTGTCAAATCAAATCACATGGCCTTAAGCAAGCGTGAAATACTGAAATACTGAAATACTAAAATATTGAAATACACAAGAGTTTTTTCTTTCAAGTAGATTCGAGTGAGAGAGATAGATTCTATATAGAAACGATATAGAATAAAAGAAGGCAAAACTATTCCAAAGAGAAAGAGAAAAAAAACCACTAATTTGACGGTAAATCAGTCCAAGGCAAATAGGAACACGAGAGAATTCTCTATCGGTATGTATAAAAAATATAGATTCGTTGGACCGTACTCGAGCATTGAATTGCTGTGATCTTTGCGTTCATTCAATTTCTCGTTTGACTGACTACTGACTCCTGAGGACTGACATTTTGAGTACACATATAGACGCTATTAAAGCAAAGCGAAGAGGAGGGAAAACATAAAAGAATACAGAGTGTCCAAGTTTTCAACTCAATTTGACATCACTCAAATACCAAAGGAAAAAAAAACTTCTCATCTCATCTTAACCTCCATTTCTGCCTCAACTATACAAAAATACACACACGTTGTAAAATGGATAATAAAATTCAACTGTGAATTTTTTCGACAACATCCTCTCATCCTTCATCCTCGTCTTCTTCTTCTTTGTCTTTCAAGAAGACTTCACCGGTTACCCAAGCGTCTACTCGTACAGAAAAGATCCTCAAATTTTTCTATTTACTCTACTCTACTACACACACGAATTTACAACTCACGGAACCAAATCGTCATTGTGATATTTTATAACAAAACTAAACCTAAACTAAATTTAATCTACCGTCAGATTTGGTACGTGGAATTTTCCTTTACACATTTTTCCATTCCATGTTTTTTTAGCATGTAAATTTTAGGCTGTTTCTGATCACATGAAATAGTTTCTATTTTCTATTGTTAATTGGTCGACAATGAAAAAAAATTGAACGAGTTAAGTTTGAGAGGAAAACGATGGAAAGTAAATGAAATGCATATTTTTGGGAGGTACGTGATGTAAGGATGAAAAAGACGACAAAAAAAGTAACAACAAAACAATTAATAATTCACTATAGATGTACCTATAAAAAAAACTCCACCGATACGATCTACAATCCACAATGTGTAGCGGTGGAGAAAAAAAAAGTTAATTAGGGACGGTGCTGTTTATTGTTATTAAAGTTGATGGAGAAAAGTGGTATTAATTTTAAAGTCCAAGATTAGACAATATTATGATGATTATGATTAGGCCGTTAGCGATAGATGGATGGGCTCATGTACACACATACACACCAAGTTCTTGACTCAAAAGAATATGAAGGTCCAGTTGAAAACATTTGAAAAAAAAACGGTTAGATTTTTTCTTTCGATAATATGCCAGGACCAATCCATCATGTGTCAGGAATCAGGTACAGAGTTAATGTAGACTAAGGAACGAGCCACCTTTGGTTCCAATGATCTTCATTAATCACACCGTACCATGCTGGACTAGAACTTGAGCAACGTATTCGTATTAGTACTTCCCTATCTGTACATACAGATATATAGCTTGCTTTTTTATTTACAGGTGTTACCTTTCCTTGTATTTTTGTATATTTTCCATGTTTACTTCCTCAGTTTTACTTTTAACTGGAGAGAAAGAAAGAGAGAGAGAGAGGAGAAGAAAAAAGAGTATGATCTTCTTCATCCCTGTTTGTTCTATTCTGTGTGTGTACTCTTGAGAATGAGAACAAGGACCCTCATCTAAAGGAACGTCAGTCGATATTTGACATGAGACTGAGACTAATGTCTCTCAAAATGGGTCTTGAAAAAATCACGTAGGATCACCACTCAAAAAGTTTTTCTGTCATATCCCATCCAGAAACGTACACACAGATGATCATGCTCGCTTTTTAAATGTTTGGTTGGCTGGTTGAATAAGAAGGTTTCATTTTTTTATTGGCTTGGCTTGGCTTGACTTTGACTCGTCCAATTTTTTAACGATTCAAGTCAGCGTTCAGCCAAAGTCAAAGCATCCAAGTTTCGTCTCTCACACATTATGATAAATTCAATCAAATTCTCTAGCTGTCAAATTTTCCCTGTGGAGTCAAGTGTGTAAAATAAATTGAGATTCAGTGGAATTTATTCGAGATTTACTCAAGAATTTCAACAAGTTCATTCGGAATTTGGATGATTATGATGATGATGATGATGAATTTAATAGAGATAAAAAAAATGCGGATAGTTTACAGTGTATACAATTAAGGATAAATGCTAATCCATGCAGAGTAAATACTTAGATAAAAATGTATGTAATGTTTCAGTTGGTTGTGACTTTGAATTTGGTTGCGAGAATTAGAATTTGAAATCGATTTAGAGTTGAGGAAGACTTGCGGAATGGGTATAATGCACGAGGATTCAGGATGAATGGTTGGAATTGTACAAGTGGTGTGTAAATGTATGAATGTGTACGAGCTGACGGAGTTTTTTCTGTGGTTGTGGAGGAAAAAAAGTAAGAAATAAAATGAATGTGTAGGTGTTAGATGTGAGGCTCGATATGTGATAGTTTATGCGAAGTACAGACCGATTTCCCTCGTATCGCTCTGATTTTTATAGCTCTTTAAATCTCCACTTGATAGATTTTTATGGGCTTCTCTAAGTCTACCTTTGACTCTCGCCTATTCCTTTTACTTCCTCTCTCTCATACTCACACACACACACACACACATACTCCCGAGTTACGTAACATTCTCACTCGTCTCCATTCATCTTTTGCTCATGTTCCATACGGTACTTACACAAATCCAAATGTCCCACAACTTTTCAACCTTTCACCAGAACGTCTTCATACTTTATTTCCTCTTTTTTCTCTCTTCCTCTTCTCCGTCTAGTTTTTTTCATCATACATACATTTATTTCACACTAAATCCTCCACCCTCATTTCCCTTTATTTCCCTTATCCACTTGTAATTATTACCCATTTTCTACTCTTTTTTTGTATTTTACGGGCATTACGGGTTTGTTCATAAATAATTCTCACTTTCCCAATTCAAACAAACATCAACCCTTTCTCATTGTGTTTTGTGATCTTCTCCTTCAATGTAATCTCTATTTATATTTTATCCTTGACGTATAATTGACATTCATAGTTTTTCACGTTGGCAGACTAAATATTTTCAAAATGTTATTAATGGTCCAGCCATTGACACTGTCATCAAATAAGAATATCATCCTTGTTCTTGACTATACCCACTCGTACAATTTGGACGGATATACACCGATTTTCATGGTTCATTGGATTGGAAATTGAATGAAAAATTCCGTCAAGAAGGAATGTAAATTGTAAATTGTGTAATTTTAATTTGGATGGCTTTAATTGTAAAAGTAAATTGCAAATGGTAATTTCCTATGTGAGTAATTTTTTTTTACTGAATAAATTCTCTGTGTAATTGAATGTGTAAATCCCCCATACGAGAGGATCGTCATCATCATAATCTGCCAAGATGTTTCCTGATAAAATGATATAGCAAAAGCTCTCAACATTAAGTACTAATAATATTTTGTGTGAGGGTTCAAAATGTGAAACTGTTTAATGCTTCTGTGTGAGTGTGTGTACTATTAAGAATTACGAATTAAACGAATCAATTTTCATTAGCTCTCAAGGAACTTGCAGATAGGAGAATTAACAAATGACGACGGTGACCGTGGTAGACGGTAGACAAGTGATAAAGACATATTGTGGTTTTACCTCTCTTGTAAATAAAAATGCCGAAGTGAAGTTGAATAAGTCGTACTCGGTATTAGTAGTCATGTGTATAGAGTATAGGGCCATTTCATTACTAGTTGTTGTGGAAATTACAAAAAAAAAGACGGGGAAAAACAGAGTTCCGTTTACTTCTCTCAACTCTCTCAAGTTGATGTTTGAGTGTGGATATTGTGAGCTAGTGGTATGTTGTTGCATAGTTGCATACCTACACTGTACAAGTGAAGCGTCCACATTGAAATACCAAATACCATCAAATGCTAGAGATATCTAAGCGAAGGTTGTTGCGTTACGTAAAACATACATCTTCATATGTAAAATTTTGTGTGTTTTGAGAAAAAGAAATGTTGTCTTGTCTCATCTTTGGCATCCTTTCCTCCTTCTTGGTTTCCTCTCCACTCTACACACTCACACACACACACACAGCAAGTCTATCAAATGAAAAACATGACAGGCCGAATGAGTAGGAAAAAAAATTCTTATCACATTCACAACCCCTTTTCATTTCCACTTGTACAGATATATCTATCTGTACGTCTCAACTCTTGCTCACTTTTTATATGCGTGTTTCCAACTTTTCCTCCAACTTTTACACAGACACAGTTAAGTTTTGTCTTTTGTTTTTCTGCCTCTATACAGAAGTGTGTACAGGGAAGGTTTCATAATGAAATGAAGATTTCAAATGGTGTCTCTCTGTAGATTTTTCATTTTGGGAAGAATTCTTTGAATTAAAAAACTGTATTATGAAATGTGTGTATTTTTAGTATAGAGGAAAAGAAGAGGAAACAAACCTTCCGTCATTCCTTCCATAAATTAATTTTTTCATTCTCTCCCTCTCCCCTCTGCGTTCAATTTCAATTTCAATGTGTGTAGTTTTTTTTTGTATAGTATAAATGGGATATGCGTAAATGACTATGAAAAAAAAAACTTTGAAATGACTTGATCAGCGTGAGCTTCTTGAGTTTCATTAACTTCATTTACTTGAAAGAAGGACGAGTAAGAGAGCGTGCATAGTTGCTGACATGAAACATTGAGACATGAATCAGATAAGCCAGCTCGCCATTTCCATTTCCATTTGTTTGTATATATGTTATTTTTCTATTTCTATTTTAATTTCCATTTCAGTTCTCGATTGTCACACACAATGAGTAAAGTAAAGGAGAGGAGAGGGAAAAAAACGCTTCCTTTTCCATGGCCATAAGAAAAGTTAAAAAGTAAACATTGACAAATATACACACAGTGTGTATTACACAATATTACACACACACACACACACACAAGAAAATGTTATATACCGCTCACAAGACAAGAGAGAAGAGAGACTTTGATTTGACAATAGTTTTTGTACATTTGAAAATATGAAAACAAAAAAGAGACTGATGGAAAATATGAAATACCAACTACAAACTTACAAATTACAAGCATAAGCATAAGAAATTAAATACATTTTTTATACCATTCATGTGTCAATATATACGTTACATTATATATCGTATGTGTGTGTGTGGACATTTCTATATGTTTGTATGTACAGTAGCACAGTGAATAGTCAATACCCATTGTTTACTCCGCTCCCTGTGTATGTACATACAACAATCAGTTTAAAGTTTAACTTTACCATTTTTACGACCCTATTGACGCTGTCGAGTCTTTTGTGAATTTAATCAAAATATTATCATTTATCAAATTACACACACACACATTACTTGTGTATATGGGTAATGTATGTTGTTTATAATCGGAATTTTTTTTTTATCCACAAACTTTCCCACTCAGGCAGCCTTTAAGGTTTTTTTTTTTCAAATACTATTTTTAATCGCCATTTTAAAATAAAATTGAAAATAAGATTCAGTTTTTTTCCCACATTTTTTTTTTAAAATAAAAGTCGGGATATTCTTTATAGATTTGCCTGCAGCAATATAAATAATAATTAAAGTTGTTCAGGATAAACACACACACACGAGTTTTGTGGGGAAATACAATGTTACTAGGGAAATTGAAAAGTCATTGGCGTGCTCACTTGGTTCCGGCTGGCTCTTTGTCTATTTCTCGGTGTTTCAATTTGAATTTGAAGTTGGAGGAACCCGAGTAAAAACGAAAGCGAGAATGAGGCTGCTCAAGCTGTAAAGGAAAAAAAATCAAAAAGAAAAAAAAAACGAAAAAGGCGTACAGAAAAAACTGAAACCGAAACAGTGAGTTATAAGTGAATCTCAACTTTTTTCTATCTCTCTCAGTCTCTTTCCTCTTTCCTACTACTTAATGTGTTTTATGGATTGGTCTGAGTTTCTCTGGGGATTCCAACAGGATCGTTGGCAATATTTCCTCATTCCAAAGCGATCCCCCAATGCATGTATTATCACTTGAAACGAGAACCGAGTTCATCCATCTTTCCTGGTTAAATTTCTCACAGTTCCTATATACTTGAGCTCTGTGAGAATCAATGCTAAACTTTCAATCTTCAATACTCATCCAAAATCCCAACTATCACTTCTCCCTAATCCTCCCGTTTCATTTCAACAATTTACTCACATTTCTCTCCCTTTTACTTAAATTTTATTTCCTGCATGATTCTCTATTTCAACACAAGTTTAAATTAATACTTCATATGTATTACTGTATTAATTTTTATTTATTATCCTCTATCGAAACTCATTGGGATCATCTGACAATTCCATAGAACTCGAACATTCTTTCTCTAGTGTTTGACTGGGACAGATTCCATTTTTAACACGGGACCCATTCGGCCAATCTATTTGTATTTGTAAATGGGTGATCAATCTTCATATTTTGTGTGTACAAAAGGAAGTAATAATTTTTTTTATAGGGAAATCATTCGGATTTTGATAGGGAATCCATTTTTTTTGTGAACATTTGATCAAATTGACATTGAATTGTGTGTAGTGAGTGCATGCACGGGTTTTTTGAGCTATGCATCGGTGTAGATTTCTATATGGAATACAGAAAGGTCTATGGAAAGCAAGATTGGAATTGGAATTGTGAAGGAAACGAGTGAGTAAATGAGGAAAGAGTAAAGGGAGAGGTGGAAGGTAGACAAGTAAAGGGGTAATTACTATTGATGAAAATTACTGAGGCAGCCATAAGATTAGTCTTCGTCTCTCTCTCTCTCTCTCTTTTTCTTTCTTTCTCTCCCTCTGTATTCACTCCCGGCCTACCTAGCACTCTATAAAATTACCGTAATTAAGTAAAATCCAACCAAACTTGCAACTGACTCATTCATGTGGGTTCCCAATTGCTTTGTTTGTGTAGATATTGATGGATGGGCCCTCCGTATCAGTATCAGTCAAGTCCACATAAAAGGTGGAGTAATTTTCCAGATATAATTTGACTATACATATATATATATATATATACATGTGGCTGGATACTTCTCAACATGGAGAAAATGAAAATTCAACTCATATACATATATACGATATATACTACTGATACTGATAATACGGATATTCCATTCCCAATTTCGATTCGATGTCGAATTCTAATTCGAATTGGCTGTATGCTCAATGCTGTATGGAAAAAGTTATTTATGTATCAGACTATAGACATAGACATCCTTGCCTTTTTTACTCGCCCAAATAAATTACTACCTGATACATACCTGGTCAACTTTTGTATATTCATTTGATATTGAGACTGAGGGTGATGTGTGTAATTTGGTGTTTGTATGAATGTGTAATGTGTATGTGTGTGTTCAGAAAGGATTGGAAGTTTTTTTTATCTCAACTCGCAGGTGGAAATTGGAAGTTGGTACACAGAAAAAGTACGCCTAGAAAACAACTAGAAATGTGCCCACTGCCCACTTATCTCTGGGTAGTCACCAAGAAAAATAATGGATATTTAAATGAGTGTCAGTCACAGTAGTCGTCGTCGGTAGCCGAGTTGATAGTTTGATAGTTTGAACGTGATGAAAGGATGAGAGAAGGATTATTTTATTTTATTTCATCTGAAGAGTTTGGAAGCTCGAGCAGGGAAAACAAATCCACATAATATCTGTTTCTGTACATTCAAATTATTTAGTGGCGGTGTCTGAGAATGGAGAGAGTGAATTTAACTTCCGGTCCACTGACTACCTAACTACTATACTGAATACTCGCTACCGTTCCCATATGTAATTATTACGCTTGCCTAGTTGATTTTATATGTGCAATTTGCGAATTAATTGAATTTGTAATTCGAGACTCTCTGGACCACCAGCAGCATTTTTTATTCATTTGTCCAGGGTTCTACAATTTCATTCGGCATTAGAAGTTCCCTGTGGATTTCTCTTGCTGACTTTGATTAGTTTCGATTTTCCATATTGGAAATTGCACATGGAAATTGGGAAAATTGGGTTTTCTAAGAAATCGAGTGGATATTTTATGTGGAAAAAGAAAACGTACATACGCTACATGCCGCTCCATTGTTGACTTGAGAAAACGTTTCGGATTTCCATATATAAATCAATAAATCAATGCACTTGTCATTGTATTGTGTGTGTTGATGAGTCCTCTCTCAAATACACAATCGGCGTAGACAAGCCAAAGGAAAAACTTTCACTCATTGTTTTAGATTTTTTTTTTGGCAGAGTCCAACCAGATATTTCTCATATTTTATTGTATGTAGACAAACACACATGCGGAAAATGTAAAGAGTTCGTCATTTGTCAACGTTCAAATTCATTTAACACCCAACGAAAACGATGTTAACGCCCGTATTATAACTTTTAACTAGTTTGCCTTTCATTCCTCATTATTATTAATGAAGAAATCATTTACTAACGATAAGGATTTGTATTGGGTTTTCACTCTTTTTCTTCTCTTGCCATTGGATAACAATTGAGGAATGGTCGGAATAGTCAGGCGGTCCCATCACATATATATTTCCCTCTCAGCCTCTGCCGCTACACGGGGTTTCCCTGTACCTTTTGTCCGACTTCGGGAAAGTGATGGCTTCCTAAGCATGTGTGTGTATGTGTATATACGCTCGTGAATCTTCCTAATGGTACTTGAGAGCATCTACAGTGTAGATTCTACACATTCTACAGAGAGGCTGGAGAGTGAAGGCAAGGGCCCTTGTACACTCTCTGGATTATTATTATGTAAAACTATTACATGTATCTATATCCGAGGGTCGTGTGTGTGTGTGTGTGTGTGTGCACTGTGTGGAGCCCTCCTTCAAAATGGTTCACGAGTAATTTTTTACCTTTAAAGGTTTTCGCCTTTTTCTGTCAACTTGTCTCTCATTATTGGGTTCAAACCATGGCTGCCTCACCACTTTCCTTCTCCATTGGTCCACTCATCCCAGAAGCCATATTGACTCATTAATCAACTGTCAAATCGAACCAGAATCTCAAATAGACTTCCATTTTGATTCTTACACTAACGATAAAGTTTAGTGACTAAACCTTTGGATTTGGAAAGGCATTTAAAAATAGAGAACACTCATTTAACTCCTCAGTTTTCCTATTGTAGTTTTTTTTTATAGCAAACTCATCCTGAACGTGTGTGGCGTGTATGTAATTTGGAATTCATAGTTTATAACTGCAGTAGATTTTTTTTATCCGATACCGATTTTCATTTTGATATTCCATAAGTTTAATATTTAATATCATAATATAATCAGGATTTGTTCGTGCAGATTTTTTTGTGTGAGTTGAAGTATATGTTCGAAGGAGAGTTGACTCGACTATTTACATGAGTATGAATATGCTTCTGTGAATATTAAATGGTTGTTGAATGATGCATTATCATTCATTAACATGATTGTACCGGAGAATAATAGAGAGACAGGGAAAAAAAAAAGTTTGTTAACATTTAATAGTAGTTGGAGTATGAAAAAAAAGTGTGTGGACGAGGGAACATGGATGAGAGAACATGTGGTAATTAGAATACAGGTCACTGCGAAAAACAAATGATGAATGTTTGATGCGCCTTTAGTATATACAAATATTCTGCTTACTACTTATCACATCTACAACTATATATATATGTATTGTACAACTAAAACAGAAACAAAACAACAACACTTTGAGCATGGAAAATATTTGATATTATGAATATGTAAGGTGTGTCGCTCGTGCATTCATAATTCTATATAATTTCCCAAAGTGTACAACTCTCGTACACACTACACATGTTAATCACACACTACATTCGAATTATAATTAGATATTTTTTTTCAGTCTAGCCCAAGCTCTTTTAAATGTCGAATTTTTCGAATAGCAATTGTTTCAGAGGCTCTAAGGGAAATGTGTATTAAGAAGTTTCATATTTATTATTTCATGTATCAGTCTTAAATTTGAGAGGAAGAGTAATATTTTTTTTTGAAATGTACACAGACAAAAAATATGTATATAAGGAATTTTTTAATTGTATTTAAGAAATAGGGAAGATTCGGATGGATTTTAAATTCATAAGCTGTATGGAAAAATTATTAGAGAGTACAAGCATCAATTACAAATTACTATGGTTCATGTAAGAGTATTTTAAATACCAGCAATTTAGTTAAATGGAAGTTGAGAGTTTTACGTGTTTAATCTGAAGATCTAGCATGCTGCCAGCATGTATATATTCTTTTAAATCTTGGAACCGGTGAGGGGGCCATTGATGATTTAATGGTTACGCAACCCTCCAAAAAGACCAACAGAGTTGGAAGTGTGATTGAAAGAGGGCAATTGGGGTACTAAATTTCACAGCCAACAGCCACGGAAAGCCATACACAACTTTTCCGAAACTCTCTCTCTCTCTCTCTCTCTCTCTCTCTCTCTCTCTCTCTCTCTCTCTGTCTGTCTCTCTCTCCCTCCCTCCCTCCCTCCGTACACTTGTTTTGTTTTATACACACTGACTACACCACTGTACTTTGGAAATGTATGTGGGAAATTATTTGGAGAGTGATGAATATTTCAATTGATTATTTCATGCAACGAAATAATAATCCACTGGGAAATGAATTTTGAATTTCACGAGAGACACGAGTACACGAGAGCTCACTTTAATTTACTTGGTAACTGCACAAATGCACATTTTTTTAATCCCCCCAAAATATTGATTTCAAAACACGCTGAACTTCGGCTTGAATTTTAAACCGATTCATGGACGATTGATTCAATTTCTTTGACATCACTAAAGAAACCTGTGTGTTGAAAAATTAATTGCACTGTAATTTCAGCTTTGAACAGTAACGGTAACTCAAAATCCTTGTGGTTAAATTAATTGTATGAAGATTTATCCCTAGAGATTTTTTCAATTCTTTTATTGAAATTTCTGAAAAAATCTGTATTAAAAAGACAAAATTGAGCTTTTTTTGAACGAAAACTACGGAGAAAATCTGTTTGTTTCCATCATCTTGATGAAGAGAGACTGAGGTAGAAGGTAGTTCAGTATTTTTCAAATCCTGAAAAAAAATTTAAGATTTCATTTTATGACGGTGAAAAGCGGTTCTTTTTATGACCGTCATATCATTCATTTTGTTTTCGCAAAGGTGAAAGAAACAAAAAGTGATTGGGATCCTCCTTTTTGTCATGTTTTAGGTACAACAAACAATTTTTTACGACTCTGGAAACCATTCATAAAAAGATTCCTCCGGCTAAATAGTCCTCTCACACACACAGAGTCTCTGCTTGTGTAAAGGACTTGAGAGAGTACTGAACGTATACTAAACATCACGAAACTCCCAGTTCTCGTAATTCGTAAGTGTGTGTGTGTCTGTGTGTATGTAATCGGGAAAGCAATTCTCCTCTCTCTCTCTCCACTCAGCTCAACTGAGGTTTAACAAATGGCCCATTATAAAACAATAAAATCACCATAAAAGTTAGGTAATGCCACCAACACGACGTTAAGATAACAAGCATAACAAACTCGAGAGTCCCGCTACTCCATTCTAAACATTTAAAATTGCCTCTATATATATGTATGTACAAAGCTCAACACATTACCCTACACACAACTGTAACTCTCCATTCGTTACATAACCCGGTGTAGGTAGACTGCTGTAAAACTACAGATGGGACGAACAATCTTGAGTCTATCTGTTTTTATCACTCTTGCATTTCTCTATACAGTTTGTGTATGTAAATTAACTCCATATCTTAATATTATTATATCTCTCCGCACTCAGAATTATGACCCTGTTTACATTCTCGACGACTAAATAATACCTTTTTGTGCTTCTTTGCTATAGTTGATTTAAAACCATCTTTATGATCAATGCCATTGAATTGTAAGAGGGATGCAAAGGGCAGGGTCAGGGATCTTCGTCGTCGTCGTCGTCTCTACGGTTTATGATCATTTCAATTGCCTTGTTTATAGTTTTTACTCTGCTCAAAAACAAAGAGAGGATTTACTCGTACATTTTTACTATGTATTTGTTTACAAAACAGGACTCTCTTTCTCGTTTGCTCCACATTCCCAGGTCAAAGTACCTAGTCGATTTTATACACATATTTCTAGAGATTTTATGTGTGTAAGTGTGTGAGTGTGTCTTTGGGTTCGGAATGTGAATTTAAAAGTCTATTGAAATTACAGTTGTTTTTATCTTTCTAATTAATTATGGCGATAAAGTACAAGTCAAAAAAATGCAAATGTGACTGCAAAATTCAAACTGCTGGCTTTTCTACGTGTTTTAATCTACTAGTTGGAGAATGAGAATTCGAAGTTGAAGGTAGAAATTGATTTAGTTGAACACAATGGACAGATTTTGTCGCAAATAAATCTGCCAATACATTTGTTTCGTGGAACATGAAACATGCTTGGGATTTTTGTGTAAAAAGAGAGCATGCGGAAATTAAATTTTCTAGCATGTAAAAACTCTGGATGGATATTTAGATTCGGATTTAAATTACTCGGCATAGCAGAACGTGACTTTATCAACTTTTTTGTCTTTGCTCACAACTCTAGGACGACAATGATGGATTATTGACCGTGTACTGTACATTCACTCGTATGCTTATGCATGCATAGTATCTTATGTATAGTGTATAGTCCTTGCTTTGGTTTCCGAATTTAAATGTGATGAACACATGTGTGTTGTCTTCCACAGTCCATGAGACTCTGAATTTCGTGAGATTTCCCAAGAATCTCTTGGAAAAGTGGAAGGCTTAAAAATTTACCAACGTAAAATAAAAAAGAAGAGAGCGAAAGAAGATGGCTGTTTAGTTGTAGTACTGGGACTGGGTGACTTTTAGCTTTGTTTAGTTTTGGTTTGGGTTTCATATGTGGCCACCTAAAATGTCCAGAATTCTAAATACTATACAGAGGCTGATCCCATTACTCTTTGTATTTAAACAATGCGGTCATCCCTTCTCGGTGCTCCGTAATTTCCCCAGAAATAAAGTGAACTAAATTTAGACATTGGATGTTTTGGGTTGTGAAGTTGGAGTTTGAGCAGAAGAGAATCCTTTTTATAATGACAGAGACAGAAAAGAGAGAGAGAGAAATGTACAAATTTCAACTTCCTCTCTCGCTCAATCTTGTCAATGTGATGTGGAAGGAAACGCGCATGAAGATGAATACGAAGTGGAAAAACAAGAGTAAGAGCAAGAACAAGATGATGATCATGGATATGGAAGAATTTTTGACGGAGGAGAGTGTAAGTGACTATTTGAATGTGTGTGGATGTGCCTTCACACACCCTCGCAAACCAATTGCCATTATTCCTTCGAGTTGTAACTCTCTCCATCTTCAATCTCCAATCTTGAGGCTTGCTCTGGATTTTTTGAAGCTTGAAGGAGCTTTTGAGGGTGCTCCTTGCTCCTGTCGTTTTTCACGTTTTCATTTCATAGTTTCCATACAGAGTTTTGTGGTTTTCCACTGTCGAGTGGGGAAGGATTAGAAAAAGACAGAGGAGAAAATAGAGAGAGAGAGAGAGAGATGGAATTTATGAATGTATTTGCCCCATGTTTATTTCCTCTTGAGCTTCAAATGTCGACAAAAAGACTTGGAAGTAGAGAAAAACAGATGGATGGGCTTAGTATTTCTTGTGCTCAAAGAATTGCCGCGTCTGTTTTGACATTGTCTGTAGAAACTTTTGATTTATTCTCAATCTGTAGCGATTTCACATATTGAGCGTCCCCCGTCAAACTCACACTCATTCCATTAGCCATTACAACATGGTGGGCATTTCCTAGGTTGCGATAACGATTCCCCCCCGATATGGGCATTTCAAAATTGTAAATTAAATTGAGGTTATTTTTTCCCTTTTCCCATTCTGTATTGGCAAAGCTTTTACTCATTAGAATCAATTGTTGAATTTGACTTTGAGTAAAGTCAACACAGGGAAATTGAAAAAGATAAAGAATTATATTTTATTATTAATTTGATTCCAGTCCTAAGTAAATACTATACAGAAGGGAATCTCAATAAAAAAGGTTCAGCCACCATCCGAATGTGATGCACCGCATAATAATAATAATAATAATAATAATAATAATAATAATAATAATAAAATAGCATCCGTTGTTTGTACCCATAAAAAAAGTCAATTTTTTAAAACGTCCGATGTCTTTCCAATACATCCATGTAAAAAATTCCCCCCATTCAATTTGTATGTGGATTTCAATTTAAACTCATTTGTTTGTGTGGACCTGGACCACGTGTGTATGTGTGTGTATTGAAAATTGAAATTGACAAAGATAATCAATCTGTAATGTGACTGTGGAACCTTCTTTGCCTTTCTCTTCGTTCAAACATATATGTATGGACGTTTCGTATGGTTCCATCTGAATAGAGATGTCAAAGAGGAACTACATTTTTTCCTCGGTCCTATGTAGAAAATGGAATAACATGCCTACAAAGTTGAATACTAAACTTAACTATAGTGTAAGGCTACCTTACCTACCCCACTTGACAAAGAATAGCGCGTACACCGGCTACGGACTACCGGCACAAGTCTCACATAATACCAGAGCAAATGACTATTTCTATTTTCATACTCTCTCTCTCTCTCTCCTGCGCCTTCCTCACTTTTTGAATTACTTCACTTCTCTCTACTTTTACAAACCCATTACATATTACATGGTTCGACAGAGTGTAGTGAATGTGAGTAGGGCTATTTGACGATTTGCTATTGAAAATACACAGGAGGAGAGGAGAGTGTGTATGTACTGTGTATGTATATGGATCGTTCCCATTCATTTGACTCCCGAATTTCGGGAGGGAAACAATAAATGAGCCATGTGGAGACATTTCATTGTTGCCTCTCATTCTGTATAGGGCTCAGTTGTCAGTTGTTGTTCAAGCCTCTGCATATATGTACATACTTGTACAGCTTTGATTTTCTTGATACATATCGACAGCAAGTAGAGGAAATAATGGGCTGCATTGAAATGACATGACATACCACAACTATAGAGAGATCCAATGAGTGGAAATGGCCCCCGAATTTTTCCATTTTCTGTAGCATTGTAGCATGTCCGGGGCCTTTACCTTCGGTCCTTAGTCGTCACCTAAACTCTCACTGTAGTTGTACATTGTAGATGTAGAAAAATCATGGTGTGTATCGTTGAGTGTTGTTCCATGTTTGTCGTAAATGAAATCCAGAGAAAAATCCCAAATGAAAAGTGATGTTGGGACGTACATGTGTGTGTGTGTGTGTGTCAACTGAACAAAACTTCCCTTGTACAAATTTTGCATGAATGAGCGTCAAATGACATGCCAGTCTCTCTCTCTCTCTCTCTCTCTCTCTCTCTCTCTCTCTCTCTCTCTCTCTCTCTCTCTCTCTCGAGTCATGGGCCTCTGTATTTTGTATTCTGTATTCATTACCTACATTTAGTTGCATATATGGTCTATATATATTTATGAATGCCTGGTAGAAAGTACAGGAACCCACCCTCAAAAACATGTGACGGGCAGCACACACAGACATTTTCTATGGAAATGGAACTGAGAAAAGTGACTGGTTGTCGTTGTGAGCTTATGCACGTACATGGATTTGTGTAATGTAATGTAATGTTAGTTAGTCACTGATTATGAAGCAGCATGTCAAGTCAAAAAGTTTCAAGTTCTCACTCTCCAACTCTCCAGTTCTCCGACTTGAAACCACATTCGAGTTTTGTCTTGTCTCGTCTCTTGCTCTTCATCTCAATCTTGATACTTTTTCCTCTCCTCTCCAGAGATCTCTCTCCCCCCCGTTGTTTTGATGGGTGCAAATCAAAACTCATTTAGAATAGCCGAAGTCAAAAGATTCTTTACTCACGTTCTCATCATTTACATTTACGTGTTTACAAATGAGAGACTGCACTCATTCCCAGTGCTGAATAAATAACGTGAGATTAACCTGGACCTTTCTTTACAAAAGTCCATCTGTATATGGGGACACGAACAAGAAGGAAAAGGAAAGGAGAGGAAACTCTTGTGCATTTTGTGCAGTTAAATATTTCAATACGACTTTAGTCATAGTCATAATTACATTTGAGTCTCAAATTGGGTGAAAGTGTACGTCTATATATATGTGAGGGAGTGAGAGAGAGAGAGAGAGAGGAATTCACGATATGAAATGTGTACGAGAGTCAAGTGAAAATAACATTCCAACTGTATCTTTGTACATGTTTACACACGCTTCGACAGAGTTTAGAGTGCATAATTTGTGTGTGGAGAGAGAAGGGGAAGGTGAAAATGGGTTTTGTGCAGAGTCGTCGTTGACTAGTGAGAACGAGCACTTGTAAAAACCCAAATGAAAATGAGTATGAGAACGAAAATGAGAACGACCAAGAGATTCCTTGACGACTTGTTGATACAAGCAAACCATTTCCTTTGACATTTATGAGCTTTGGAAAGAAAAATAAAGAATTTTATACTGTGTGTGTATGTGTATGTGCTTCTATATGGTGTGTGTGTAATGTGTGTGTGCAGAATGGATTTCACAGTTTTCTCCTTCGGTTTGGTTTTCCAATGTTTTTTTTTCAACATTCATCTGTCTCATTTGTATTTGTACGGGTACGTATGGATTTTCGGGGTTTGAGTGTAGAGACTCGAGAGAGTTTGACTTGATAAGGTCCAACTGGTGAAATTAGTCCCCAGAGTCCAAGTTTCAATGTCAAACATTGAAAATTCCATGTTCAGAGTTAAAATCTCGAGTTTGAATGCACTGGCAATGGTTTTTTTCATGCTTCATGTGTGTAAAGTGCATTTCTCATCTTGCGTAATCTGTGTACTATTTACATGATGTGTAGGGGAAATTCAAAGGGAAAGAAAGTTCAGGTGTAGCTGAATAAAAAGAAAATTATATATATACTAAATGAAATGAAGGATGAAGAGAAAGTGGAACGAAAGAAAGGAAAATGTAAATGAAAAATGCTCATAATATTTTGTTTGTTTATTTGTATGGATTTCAGATGCAGACTCAAAGCTGATTTAGAGAAGAGAAGATAAGAAAACAGAAGAAAATTTCCTAGACTATTTAGCTAATGACAAAAGAGAGATAAATGATAGGAAGTTAGTACAATTATTATACAATTGAAAGGAAATACATTGTCCAAGATTGTTTTTTGATGTAATCAGAGAATATCAAAGAATATTGTCTACATCAAATGATTACGAATCTAGTTTAATGAGTATACGAATACTACTATTGATACAAACACAAATACGACTAATTAGTAATCGTAGGTTAAGATAAAAGGATATAATTAAAATATATATAATTAAGATAAGAAAAAACAAATTTTGAGGGAAAAAGATCGTACCAAGTAAATCGGTCTAAACTGGATCCGACAACGTTCACATCGTTACCCCCCGCCCCCCCTCACCATCATAGTATGACCTCATATTTCTCCAATTCATACATTCCGGACTTGCGAAATGGGACGCCGGACCATTATCAGTCGTGTACGACGCCGGTGAATGGTTCAACACCTGACCCCTCCTGTGACCCCAGAAATACTATCCATCATTATGGGAATCATCATGGAGGAGGATCCCAACAGCAACTCCCTTACCCACGTTTCCCCCCATATGATCGACTGGACATCCGTGCAGTGGGTGGAGCCAATACCCCAGTCAACTACTACCAAGGTGGTGGTGGTGGTCAAATCATTGATAATCAGTATCGGCCACCTTCCCCACCTCCTTCTGTCAATCCGATGGGTCATGTCGTCGTCGGACAGAATGTGAATGTAAATGTGAATGGAGGAAGTGGGATGGGACAGTACTCATCTTGCAAAATGGCAAGTCAACAACAACAGCAACAAGTACAAGTTCAACAGCAAGTACAACAAGCCCCACTACCTGTCCAAGGACCTCCTCAAAGTCCGGACCCAATCGTTGGTGGACAGTCGAACCATGTCAATGTCAATCATTTAAACAATCCAGCAGCCAACGGTAATCATAATCATAACCATATGATGTACAATAGTATGGGCGGTCCTCCTCCAGGTCATCCCGTTCATCCTCAACAACATCCTTTGGGTGTTCAACAACAGCAACATCCCAATCCTCAACACCATCAACATCCTGGGAATCATCAGAATCAAAATCCGCACCAAAGTCCGCCGCAACAGAATAGTCCTGCTGCAGCTCTGCCTAGTCCGCTCTATCCCTGGATGAGGAGTCAATTCGGTAAGCTATATGATCCATAATATTTCTTAATATCTCCATATAAGATATACATACTATTACATACTGATACATTCCTCATCCCTCACATTAAATCAAATCAAGTCCCCATTTCATATCCATATTTTTCAAATACCATGTAGAATTTATGAATTCAAACTGTCGGTAAGAAAATCCTTTTTGAAATTTTCTGTAGTCAAGAAAAAGGGATAAAAAAGATTAGACAAAAAATGTGTGTAGGGAACGATTAAAAAACGTAGCCATATGCTAACAATGGTTTTCAGGGTTTGACTAGTACAAGTAGAAATGAATTTCTCCACTTGTTGCTTACACAGTATTACACACTCACAGAGACATTACAGAGAGTTCTTTTGAAAAGGAAAGTAGAGGATAGAGAGAGAGAGAACGAAGTAAATGCAACTGCAATGGCAATATTGAAGTTCAAGTCGTTACTCTCTCGAGCTGGAGGCATGAAGGCAGGCAAGCAGCCGCAATCCACATCGCCCATAAAAGTTGTCGTAATCTCCTGTTTTATTATCCTACGAGAGAGTAGGACCAAAAAGACCAAGGCGAGATGACTATATTCAAACGTATATTCAACGCTATGAGCATATAAAATAAATTGTTTTATAGTTTCCCCTGTATATCTCTAGACTGCAGAACTGTATGTAGATAGATTCTCTTATGTAAGATGCATGTAGGGATATTTGGATTAGGAAAAGCTCAAGCAGTTCCATATGATATTCCATTACTTTCATGCTTGCATTGGATATAATACTCAGGCCCATATATATTTTGACTGTGGGCTCTTGTAATATGCAGAATGCAGAACAACTTATAAATGTTGGGCTAGGATTGGGTGTGATATAACCATTTCATTTCATTTTCATTCCTGTTCTCTCTCTCGCTCTTCAGATGTATATTAACTCTTCTAAAGTTCAAGGCTGGTGAAGGTTTATGGGACTTTTATGAGCTTGTAGAACATTTCAGGAAATCAGATCTGAGCCGATAAAGACCATTCATTTAGTTTTAATGCTCTCTACCATGTGCCATGTACTCACTGTCTCTCCATTACACACACACACACATTCCATCTCGAATCTCTTTCCATGTATTCAAATAACCTTTAATTGAAATCCTCCTGGTTTACTCCACATTCTCTATGCTTTTTTCTACATTGCATTGATTTTAAATGTATCCAGTACCAAGTTTTGTTTACCATTAAATTTACCAGGATTTCTGGAAATTTGAATGATAATGTGTAGGTTTTTACCTTATGTTGATTGAAAATGGATAAAGAGTGTAAAATGGGAATGAAGTGGTGTGTAATTATTAATCCTATGCAATCTGGGGTGGGATTTTGAGGAGAATATTTAGAGTTTAGAGGATCAGGCGTATAGAAATGAATTGTAAACACGATATGGACATGGGATAAAGCCAATGATAATTATCATAGATCATAGATTTGAGTTTATAATAATATTACATTACTCAGCATAGTAAGTCATAAAGTGCCGAGTAACTATTAAAAACCCATTAACTTTTTTTATGAACCTGATAAACATGGAAGACTACCATCTAAAAGACTAATAGTAAAATGGGGATAGGTAAGCAGATGGCTCTATATTTTATGTATATACCTACATACATACATGGGTGTAATATATGGTAATATGAGCCCCAGTTAATATGTACTGAATGTTTATTTGTTATTCATCGAAAGAGAGAGAGACGAGTTTAACATTTTCAGAGAGCTTTGAAAAGCTCAGTCTCTTTCAGCTGTCATTAATAAAAATAAACATGAAGAATTATATGCACATTGATCCACTCTCCTCTTCACTATTAAAATGTGTACATACCTCAAATGGGCTATTCTTTCCACTGTGTGTATTTCAAAGCAATGTGTGTAAATTTAAATGTCAAATCAAATTTTCAACCTCGAATGAAATTTACAATCCATATAATATAAATTTTGACATTGTTTTGACTGGGAGCCGTCGTCAGTGGGTGAGGATGAGAATTGAGAGATGACATTGACGAAATGGGAAAAGGTGGAAAAAATAGCAAAACACTAGTGACGTTTTGAAATATGGCCCTTGGGTTGGGGGGAAATACACATTTCTTATGACTTTTGACTGCTGACAAGAGAGAGAGAGAGAGTGAGATTTTCAAGTTTGGAATTATGAGAGTTTGCGCTGAAAATTCATGGAGGAAATTTATGATCTGTTATTTGAGACATGAGTCAGACTCCTACTGTCTACTCTGCACACTACGGAACTCTGCCTACTGTTGTTGAATGACAAGATAAAATGAAGATGTCGAACGAGCGAACAACATTCATATTCATATTACACACCTTGATTCGGATCTGGAGGTACAGAGTAGTAGTACAGGCAGGGAGAGAAAGAGAGAGAGAGGAGGAAAGAGAAGAATTGTGTTGGGATGTGTAGTCGTGTGTGTTTCTAGCATATGGATAAAAGCTACGAGTAAATAATGGAAGGGTTCTTTTATCTTGACAAGGAGAGTCGTTGTGATGGATATGCTGTGAACTTGTTTTGACGTTAAAGCAGCTTCATTAGATAAGAAAACACGAGTTAGGTGAATTCCGATTCAAGTCCTACAATTCATTTATGCAGAATCCTATAGGCAAATATGTACAGAATATACAAAATACGACATGATAAAAGATACCTTTTAGGATTTATAATATGGAAATGGAAGGAAATGAAGGGTCTCAAGACTTGAAAGAGTTCACAGTCAAAGGTACGACGAACGACTGGAAAACCTTCAGGTTGAACGAGAGAGAGAGAAAGAGAGAGAGAGAGAGAAAAGGATATTATTGTCTTAGTTTTGTATTGAATTACATTGTCAATGTAGTGTGAGGGAGTCAGTTTTGTACATTGAAGCATTTTCATTACGTGCATTTACGACAGACCCAACAGACATAAAAAGAAAGGGTAAAAGGTGGCTCATAAAATAAAGTTGTTTTCTGTCTGTCTCCTGTTTCTCATTCAGATTTTTATGTTTATGGCTCAAATGTTTTTCATCTCAATTCAACTCTCAACTCTTGACAGTTCGAATTCAAAAGGGTTTTTGTCTCAATTACAAATACGCAAATATACGAGGATGAGCATAAGCATAAACGCGATGAAATGACAATGACCTGCCTGAAAGTTAAGTCTGTATTACGTTTTATTACTCGCGAGCCTTTAATATTCAGGTTCAAATGATTACGTCCAAAGGAAAGGGTCAGTTTACTCGTTGACATTCAGCAATGGTCAATTCTCCAAGTCAGTCTCAATTTCCATTTCATTTGAATTTACACTCATATTTGCTCTAGAAAAAAAATACAGAACTAGGACTGGAACAGTGCGAATGATTTAAACTCGAGTTTAAACATTCGATTGTGAAATCAAATATCAGAACATTTAATTCTGCTTTATGTGTTTAAAAGACTAACAGCTTGGGGAAGTGACTGTAAAAGTGAAACTGTGACTAGTATTTACATGGAAATCCCGAGTTAAAATTACCAATCTAAGATGTAAAATCTGTTTTCTATCAATTTTTTTGATAGTTTTAATTTTTGTGTGTGAGTGCTCCACAGTTTATCTCTCTCTCTCTCGTTTGTTCAAGAGAATCAAAAGATTTATGTGGGAAGAAAAGCGGGTTGTGTTTACATAATCGAGATTGTGCCATACCATACTAAAAGTTCATAAAAGTTTATACTAGAAATCACAATGTAAATAAAAACCAAATCCCGTTTCAGTTTGTTTAAAAACACTTCTCTCCATCCAGAGGAGGGAAAAAAGCTAGGAAAAATGTAGAATGTGAAAAATACTGTGGAAGCCGTGAAGAGGAATTCGTTCACGGTAATAATAACAAGAGTAAAATTTAAAATACAAATACTGTCTCAATTCTCAATCTCTTTATCTAATATTTTCTTTGGCCAATGGCTTAATTGACGTGTACACATATTTTTTATTTTTAGACATTACACGCGATATTTTTTTTATTGTGGTTCAATAGCTTTTTCATTTGAGACGGGTTTGCTGCTTTTGTTTGCATGTTTGTTCTCTGACTCTCTCTCTCTCTCTCTAGTTGAAATGAAAATTAGTCAAGCTTCACTCGTAATTTGTAACAGCACTAGCATTAACACTAGAATTAGCCCTGTATACAAACGAGTAATAATAGAGTGTAATGAAAAATGGAGTTTTTTTTTCTTAATTTATTGCGTGATTCGATTAACAATAGACGAAATGAATGGAGTATCAAGCGTTGGAACTATGGGGCATTGAATTCTATGGACTCGTGAGAGAGAAGAAAGATAGAGAAACGTACATAGAGAATTAGCTCATGAAAAATATAATATGAATAGGAAAAGTTAAGTTATAATGGAAATATAAAAATGGAATGAAAAAAAGCAACGAACAAGGAATGAATGAAGTTGAAATTGAAGGGAAGCTGAGGTGTACTATAATGTGTGAGTCTGGTTTCTGTTCGCTGTTACCATTGCCATTGTGTTGTGGATGATCAATGGAGTTGAGCCGTGGTCTAGTCGGCTGACTGTGTGTGTGTGTCGAGAGATAATTAACAAATAGTAGAGCACAGCAGGCTTCTTTAGTATCAGCAATAGAATTAGTATCTGCATTATGACCAACATTAGAAATGTCCTTATTGGCCTTATCTTTCCTAACTCTGGACTATCTGTAGATATATGAGTTTGTACTTTGTGGGGTTATCACGGCGTCCGTATGTGTAGAATGTGATTACAATGGGAGTCCATTAGATAGTGCTGATTGCACACATTTCGTCAATTAACCCGAGCGTTAAGTGTTCATCACTCAATTTTAACCAAGATAGTAAAATTCTTATGGATTTATTTATGAATTCTTATCCTTATGGATTATATAGTCGAATAATTCATATCCGTAATTTGCATAAGTGCGAGCCCTTCGTTTTTACTCTGAGGAATGAGGAGCACTTTCTTTTCTTATCAGCTGAATTAGGTAAGGATAAGGAAACCTCCTTATTTTTTCTACTGCTATTTCTATAGGTACTAAGAAATTTACCATACAATGCAAAAATTCTAATGGCTGAGACTGCTCTTGTTGTGTTTTCTACAATTTGTTTGTTAATTCGCAATGTTAACATAGTGAGACGGGGAATAAACGTCATGCCAAACCACAATTTTCATGATGAATTATAGATAATGGCGCAGTAACTGTCGTCCATGTGAACTCTCTCTTGTCTTTTTATACTTTTTTCGTGGCAAAGAATGTCATTTCATTTTGACGAATCTACGGAATGTTCCATTTTATTATAGTTTGTAGTCCAGACCAAGGTAATTTCAGTCCTATGCGACAGACACAGGAGAAGTTTGTTTATTTTCTCCCTCCAGTATTTACTTTGTACTGTTTGACTATTTGTGAGGTTTCCAACTTGGAAGAGTTTTTGACCACGCCAATCTAAACATTGGAACATCCAAACATTCTTTTGTGCCGGGCATGATATGAAAATAATGAGATAAAACACAAACATACTCACAATACACACAACAGTGTGTTAATCTTGTTTCTTATTATTTGTTTCATTATGAGGACATTGAGAATTTTCATTTCAGACTTGTATGAGGGATTCATCGGAATGTGAACTCGTTACTGTGGTTCCGATACATATCGAATAAGACGTCATTATTGAATGATTTGAGTACTGGTAATAATTCTTTCGGTGGTGGGAAATTGTTTGGTTCCATTTTGTCTAACCCCACACCGCTCCAATGAATAAAATGACACACACAAAGAGAAAGAGAATAAATTAATGAAGAAAGCCTAAGGAAAATGTAGTCACGGTTTCAGTTTTTCCAATAAAAAGTTCCTTCAGTATGAATTAGAGCATCCATATCAATAAAATATTGATATCAATATCATCAATATTTGGGATTTTTATCAATATCAATATCATCAATAAATGCTCCGGATATTGATATTGATTATTGATGTTTTACACTAGATAAAATGAGAAAATTTTGGATTTTACACTGGATATAATTGAATTTTTTGATCAACTTTTCAATATATTGTTTATTGATGTATTGATCAATATGGGGTTTTATCAATATCAATATCATCAATATCCAAAATCATCAATAAATGGATGCTCTAGTATGAATACAGAGGCATGATGAATATGGGATCACAAGTAAATGGCAAATTGGGTGCCGTATTAATTCACTTTATTGAATATGCCAACGTGTGTGAAACCTTGGTTCATATTTGTATCGAGAGAGCTGGAATTTGCAATTGACAATCACGAAGGTGTGTGTGTGTGTGTTGATATAGAACTGTGTAAAATGGGGAAAACGAAAGACCTCAAGTTATAGAGACAATTAATACAAATTGTGGTCCTTAAAATTGGCATTGGCAAAATTTAAGTTGAACCACATTGGTTTTATATTCATGTAAAAGTGTGGAAGGCACAAAAGAGATGATTAATGTCTTTATCATGGTACATAAAAGAGTTGTAGAACCAGTACCTGGAAACTATACAACTATAGAGGAATATAAA
Organism: Gisinianus flammeolus; assembly: GCA_034699125.1. Lineage (NCBI taxonomy): Eukaryota > Metazoa > Arthropoda > Collembola > Symphypleona > Katiannidae > Gisinianus > Gisinianus flammeolus. The sequence goes on along the minus strand of JAIUND010000022.1, from coordinate 40,683 downwards.
ACAAATACAGCTGGTTTCTTGTCATTCGTTTCTCTCTCTTTCTGTCTTTCTTTTTTCATGCATTCACAAATCAACAATTCAAATACATTCAACCAGTTCTGTTTTTTGTCGTCTCGTTTCACTCGTCTTAGAATGTTCCAGTTTCAAATTCTTCAACTTTTTCAAGTCCTTTCGCCTTTCATCTACTTGTGTATAGATATTAAGTAAATATCTCTATTTTTAAATCATTTGCCTATTTACATTTTGCATTTTAATCTATAGGCCCAACATTTGAGGGCTTTCATTTGTGACAACTAGATATTAGTACACACATGGGCTTTAGCCTTTAGACAGGAGACCCTTTGTGGCTTTATCTTTTATGCTCCACCCTTTTCTTCCTTGACTCTCTGTATACTTTCCCGTTTGCTTTCATTTTGCTGATATGAGTCTGAACTCTGTGCACAATGCACAGATGCAGATAGACAAACAGTTAACAGACAATTATTTGAATTAGAATTTGAATCCTTTTATGGCAAAATTAATGGCGCCCAGCAAATTTCTTATGCAGAGAAAGACAGAGTGAGATGGAGAGAGAGAGAGAGAGAGAGAGAGAGAGAGAGAGACTTGAGACTGAGCAAGTACAATTCCTTTATTCATGTCTGGATTTGTATTTACTCAGCTAGTAGCTGTGACAGTACAAAATACGCATGGATGACGACTTTAAAATGGATTCCACACGATACAGAAAATGTTGTATTTGCAAATGTGTGTGTAGGACTGTAGGTACGTTGAAAAGAGTCAAAAACCCTTTTGGTTTTACCCTCCGTAGATTTACTGTACTACTATTTACGTCTATTGCTAAATTCAAAGGTATACCGCAACGATCATTATTTATGTTTTTGGTAGTAATAAAACTTTGTTTTTTTTCAGCACAAAAGGTAATAGTAATACTAATACATAAAATAGTGGATAGGATTGTTTAAGGTAAAGGGAGAGAGACGAAGAAAGAAATATAGAGAGAGAGAGAGAGAGAGAGAACGAGAGAAAGAGGGAAAAGAGATAAATTGTTCCAGTAAACATTTTCATAGCCATATAGAGTTATACGATTGCGGTACGATGATGAAAAACATCAGAAACAGAAGCAGAAAGAGAGAGAGAGAGACGCAAAGAATAATTTATCACCTTTTCATGCAGCTCATGGGCAAAAGGGAATTGAGAGAACAAACATTTACTCTTTACTTACGCGTATTATTTCATCAATATTCTTCTTTTATGCCAGGCCGTACATTTCGTATGCTGTTTGAATATTTGTGTGTAGAAACTCACATGTGTGTGTGTGAGTTTTTCACTCTAATCATTTCTATCTTTCTCTGTCTGTCTCTTGTTCTGTGCGGATGGTGAATGTATTGTAGAATGTGAAGTGAGCAATGCAATGCAATGTAATTCAATGAGAGCATGTGAGCTAATAGGAAGACTAGTAAAATACTAATACTAATACCAATATACTTAGTTAATGGAAGTGGAATACCGCCATACGCGTAAATAAAGAAAATTTCTACAATGTGGAACCGTCTCTCTCTCTGCACTATGTGCATGTTTTCAATTGAACAAAGCCAATTTGGGTTTTGGGTTTTACTCTTTCCCAGTCTCTCTCTCTCTTTCTCTCTCTCTCTCTCTCATGTTGATGTTGCCTTGTAGCACTTACCATTGTGTTTTACCCATGGACCATTAGTCATTAGTCTTTTTCATTTGCCACAGTTTTCCCTTAATTTCTTTCTATCTTTCATTTCATACAGAGCATAACTAATTTTTTGGGGGACTCTTTTTCTCTAGAAAAATGGGCATTTAAATGTCTTCTTTGGTGTTTTGGAGCTTTTACTCATTTTCTCTATTTTATATAGTTTGATGGAGACGAAAGGTAAATGTCAAGAATGAGTCATAGTCATAGTACATGTGTAAACAGTGTAAACATTTTATTTCTAGTTTAATGTCGTATTTTAGTATTTTGTATTTGTTTTCTTCTTATTTTCTTTTTTAAAAGTTAAGTGTACATTCTGGCATTTAAAGTACAGTGTGTATTTAGTTTAGTGTTTAGTATTTATTGAGAAAGTAGAGGAACAAACAGAAAAGGTTGAAAGTATAGTAATCTGGAGTTGAGGGGGAAAAGTATTTTGTTTTTCCAAGTAAGTAAAATTGGTAGTTTGCGGCAAGTTGTTTGCCACTAGCAGACTGCCTGTGTACGATGTTTGTATGTGTGTGAGTCCACAGTCCACACGCCATCATCTCATCTGAGGCCCGTTTTCTTTGTTCAGGTGTCAGTCATGCAAAAAAGGCATACATAACATTACATGTGTGGACCATTGGCGTGATGCTCCATTCTCAATTCTCATAAAACACAAGGGAAACGACGAACATGCATGTGAATTTCCTTGGCTAGACTCAAAACTCTGTGTACAGCAGTGAGTTTATATAATAAAAATATGGCATGATTTCATATCCTACCTGTATACATTGATATGGTCCAAGTCTTCGTTTCTCTCTCTTGTTCCTACACACACACACACACACACAGTGCAATTCGTAAAGTTAATATGGCTTTATCATGTGGCTGGATCTTATCGTGAAGAATCCAAAACCTCCATACTCTCCCCATTATGTTATTATTTAGGCATTAGTCAAAGTTTGTACGTGTGGCTCTGTAAAATCGTAAATAACACCTGTCATCTGTTTGAAATGATGTGTCGAATCATGAAAGAGTTTTTCCAAGATGGAAATTTTCTTCCTCACCATTTCAAAAAAAAAAAAAAAAACAGAAACAAAACTCTGTACACATATGAACCCAGTCGCCATCGAATGTATGGTAATGTGATACCATAGTTGAGCGGAACACCTTCACCGTCATTTTTTTTTTTTTAACTCTGGTATATTCTCTGTGTTTTTTGTTCTCTCTCTCGTATTCTTCTCGTATTTTAATAACATTTCAAATTGTCTTCCTGTGTAAAAATACAGAGTTTGTATGACAGAGAGCAAATGAAAATTTCAAAAGGAGAAGAAAAAAAAGAATTGTGTGTGTGTTGGAAAGTAGGAACGGCCCTTGACTGTTTCATTTTGAATTTGAATTTGATCCTGACTCTTGAGAGTTTGAGGCTGACTAGTGTAGTGACTTGACAGACGGTTGAGGGAATGGAACGGAATGAAAGGTTCCAGCCTAAGGGGGCCCGACAAAGACCAGACCAAACCAAATTGGAAGTCTGTGTATGTATAGTCTGTACTGTAATAATGGAATGAACATCATTCGTTCGTTCGTAGGGGCACTGACGAACACTAACAAGTCTTGTACAATTATTAATGGCTTTTCAGTCAACTTGTCAGTCATTTCATTGGTGGGCTGGAGTTTGGAGTTGAGCTTGGGAATATGGGAAACTTGTTCCTCGTCCATCGTCCCGTCCACTCATGTACATGTGTAGAAATACAGGAATCCAAAAAATATATATATCAGTGTATGTATGTATTTCAGTATTTCACTTTCCATTAACGTTCGAAAAATTACTATTAAACTTTTTTTAATTTAGTCTCAAGTCACAGCCCTCAGTCCAAACAATTAAACGTGCATGAAATAATAAATTTTTTTCTCTTCCTAAGTTTCGAGTACGAGTATAAGTATAAGACTGTGTTTCGTCGCTACATCTCATATGTACATAAATACATCTGTAGTCAAACCAAAGCCAAAGTGGACAATGAGCGTCCAAGTTGTGAGTGGGAAGGAAATATTTATTCTATCTCTGTAATGCATACTATAGTAAATAATAGTAATCCCTGCCTGTGGTTGTAATAGTCATCATCGTCACATAGTTAAAAGTCAAGTTGATGGACGTGGCAAAAGGGGATTCATGAAAAAATTACAGAGTTGACTAGTACACTCTTGTGATGAGATGTGAAGACAGGAGACAGTGAGGAGTAAAGACAGTCATAATAATTATGCGAATATGTTGTTTGTACACACACACACTGTAAGCTATGGTAACTATGTACGGAGAATCGCATGGGTTTTCTCTCATGTTCTTCTTTTGATAATTTTTCTCAAGAGTTTGCTCATTCGTTGGTTTGTTCGCTGGCTGGCTGGCTGGCTCGCTAGTTTGTTCGTATAAGGTTCTTAACTTTTTTCCTCTTAAAGAATGACCCCTTGCTGACAACTGAACGGACCCGTTTGGTGTTCAAAGAAATGAGCTTTCGATCAATCGCGGAGCTGTGTGCAGAATAAGAGCAGGAAGGAAGGACCGCCTGCTCAGCTTGATTTTTCGATTGAATTTCCACCATTTATCAATGTCAGGGAGAGAGACTCTCCACGTGACGTTTCATTTCACATCATTTTCATTCCATTCCATTATATTACTGAATAGTAGAGCATCATGGTGTAGTCAGTGTAGTGTAATACTTAACTTGAGCCTAAGGAGGGTCTAAATACTACACATTCACAATCAACAAGCTCATAAACACACACATATATACACAGACGAAAACTCTGAATCGGGATCGGAATTCCCTGTCACTCTCTCTCACTCTCTCTTTCTTTGTACAAATATAGTAAAAATGAAGGAAATATCGGAGGATGTTACATATGCGTTGGGATATCAGAAGCGGATAGCATGTGGCTTCCAACTTTTCCCAACACGTCCAATCCTGAGCCTTTTCTTCTTTTCCTCCGTCAAATAACACGTTCCCTTCATTTCCAAAGTCTAAAGACTTCCTTTGTACATTTATCTGGCTTTAAATTCCAATTCCGAAATTCTCTTCTTCCCGTCGGATTCTCAAGTTTTCTACAGGAATTTTGAATTTGAGTGTAGGCAAAATATGAAGGGGATTTTTAACTGACTTTGTTGATATTTGAAATTGTGATACATTAAATGACTACAGACTTGATTTGATTTGATGTTGATGATGAAAATGTAAATGTGAATGTGTACAATTTGATGTTTTTTTTTTAAAAATAAAAAAAATGTAGAGGTTCATAGAAAGAATTTTTCCTTGTGAGTTTCAGAGAGAAAACGTGGTCGACAAACGTATACGCGCTACCAGACGCTCGAGTTGGAGAAAGAGTTCCATTTCAATCGTTACCTCACTCGGAGAAGACGAATCGAGATTGCCCATGCACTTTGTCTGACAGAACGTCAAATTAAAATTTGGTTCCAAAATCGCCGAATGAAATGGAAAAAGGAGAACAAGACGAAAGTCGAGTCAAATTCATCTGGCAGTGACAATGGTCTCAATTCCGAAACCAATACTCCCATCTCACTCGATCAATCTCTCTTGGATGACACTAACTAAAATTGTAATACTTTTCTTTTGTTTTTTTCCATTTTTTTTACAGAGCACGATCCTAATAACTCAAACTCACCACCTTAACTCACCAACATCCCCCATCAACCATCTCCATCTTCTCAGCAAAGAAAAAAAACTCACGCTAGACAAATAAGCAGACACCAGACAAACAAACAAACATACATGGAAAACGTATGATTAGAAAAAACCAAGTAGTAAATCAGAACCAAATACAAAAATCATGGAGAAATACAGGGGAAGAGGCAAAAGGCACAACAAGGAAAAGAATTAAAACCAAGAACTCCACATCCAGTAGCTTCGGCAAAAAAAAAATCACCGCTACAGAGAGTCCCTCAATCAATTTCCAATCTCAATTATATTCAAATCCACAATCCACATCAATCTCAATAAATTCAAGAAGGATCATCCCGCACGGCATTTTACATTTTATAGTTCAACTGTACAAGGGAAAAAAAGTAAAAGATTATCAAATAATAATTTCCAGTTCAAACAATCAGATACATGACTATATAAAATATAAAACACATTTGATCCTTGTAAGGCTATAAATTATGTCATACACACACATCCAACTAGAACTAGTTGTAAAGTTGTAGGAATACCTAGTAAAGAAAACGGCCGACAAGATATATAGAGAAGATTCATTGTTGTGGGGGTTGTTTTTGTTGTTGTTAGCTGGTACTGGAGCTCTGCGTGTACAATTACACACACACACACATATTGTATACGACTACAAATATATATATATATATACGGAATTTAACCTTTCCTTTCCCAACTGTGACAAAGTTACCACTTGAACAGTACATTAAGATAAGATAAAAATTCTTAAGCTAATATACACACAAAAAAACAAGAGTAAAATCAAATACACACAAACTAAACAAAACATATACAGTACAGTTATACGAATAAGGAATATTTAATGGAGAAAAAAAAACAAGAAGATGGAAAAAAATACTATGTAAATGTAAAATGTACGAAGTACGAGGTACGAAAAAGCGAGACTTTATCTTATATATGAAAAAATGATATGCCTCTGTACTTTCCTCGTAAGTCGTACATGAAAATTAAAGGTAATTATGACTAAATGTACATACACAAATAGTTAATTATTCTGTATTATTATTATGCTGATGATGATAAAACTCGTCAACTCGTGGTACAAGATTATTCACTGTAGGAATAACAAATTTCGAGTTGACTGTGCAGATATACATATATGTATATAAATATATACATAATATTTGTGTACATATAAGTTATATACAGTTTAATTATATAGTCTTTAGATTATATTTCTCGAGTAAGTGTGCCGTAGATTTATAAACAGAAACAAAGAGAGATCACTTCAACTACTACACGGATAAGTAATACAAAGATTTTTTGCAATATAGTTAAGTATTAATTACTGATACCCACAGATAATTGATTGTGAGGGGTTTGTGCAAAAAAAAAAAAACAAAACAAAAGGTATGATGAAATGAAATCAAAATCTTGAGAAAATGTGTGTTGTGTTTCGACTTCTACTCTTTTTCGTTTTGAATTTTGACATGATTTGATCAAAATTTTCAATATTGTGATTTTAAGTTGCGTTTCTCAAGAAAGTTCCGGTTTTTTTTTGTCTGCTGTTCTTTCCTTCTCATTCTTGTTTTGTCCGTGTTTTGTGCCCGTGAAATCTGCCCAGTGAAACTTATAAAATACATACGAGTGACCGATTTTAACAGTGGGAATATCAGTGAATTTATATTTTGTTTTCAAAATCCAATCCCAATATGTTCTTCTCATCTCTTTGTGATCAGTTTGTTTGTCATTTTCCCCCGTTCCTGTTTTTGTTTTGTGTCTTCAACATCGTGTTGTGATGCGAGAATTTCATGACAAGTTTAACTACTGAAATGAAGAGACTGTTTGGATTTTAAACTTGGAACAAAAAACAGTGGAGTTCCATTATTACCCAGTTTAACTTGTGCCCGAGATGGGTCTCGGTGGAATTTTGGGAGACATGCGTGTTCCTCCCATCATTTTACGGTGACAAGGAATGAAACGAGCAGAGAAAGTAACATCAACGTCAACGACAACGGATGATCACACATAGCATCACACACAGTTGAACTATACTGCTGATGAAAAGGAACTTTTGTTTTGCGGAATCATTTCCTGAAATCCTCCTCTGCTGGGATGAGTATACGAATCTTTATATATTTTTTCTCACACATGTTTTTATTTTCCCTAGAAACACTAAATATATATGACTAAAATATTATGTTAATTAGAGTATGTAAAGCATGCACGGGCATATTGACAGACACGAGCTGACAGGAAAAAAAAACAAAACTGCTAGGAACTATTAGTGTGTGACTAGTTTAAACAACTCATATACGTAATTAGATAGCGCATAATGTTTCATCATTCGTAGGTCATTGTCATTTCTCTCATTATCATTATTATTTTGTCATGATACGCATTGTGATGAGTTCACGGTCCTTTTCAATCTTAGGCAGTCTACAAACTAAATAATATGAATCTTTGCATAATATTTATTAGCAATATCAGATACAACAATCTATTGATACTATAAATCAGTATTATAATTATTTATAATATATTACACACATTTAAATATTTATCAATCTGACCAAAGGTATTATATTTAAAAATTCTTGTTTATGATTTCTCAAGTCACTTATTTAAAAACAAATGTGTAGCTCTTTTTCATTAATTCGCTTGAGATCATTATTTTTTAGGAAAAGAGTGAAATTCTAAACATTTTAACATGTTTTTAAAAATAATATTTTGTACTTTGTACCTTAAAACCTTATAATTAAATTGACAAGTGTGTATAATGTAACAGCTTGTTTTGTTATACATGTACTAGTTTTGAATTTGGAATTTGTGCTGTATTATCAATTGGCGTTAGATTTGCAGTTATAGAAAGAAAAATGTAGATTATTGAGGGAAAAGGTAAAAGTATAGTAATACGTACGTAAAAATTCTAGAAATTTTTAGAGTAGTCTTGAATATGTTCTGTGTTACACAAGTATACTAAGGAAATGGAACCGATATACGTTAATAGTAAATATAGTCAATAATTTAAATCTTAGCAGAGATACTGCTAGGAACATGCTTCATGATCAGTTTTTTAAAAAAAAAATTAACCAGTGACTTTTTTGAAATTCCCGGATGCTGATTTTCGTTTCGTTTTTCAATGTCGATTTAACTTATTTTAATTATGTAATTAGTATAAAAATATATACAAGTGTATACCAAACCTTCATACGGAAGAATGCAACCAAAAAGTATACGATTTTTTCCAATAAAGCTAGAAAAACTTGACACCTTAGTCTATCTGTATAACTAAAGGGTGAGAAGAAAAATTAAATTAAACAACAAACAACAAGCAAAGTATAGACTAAATTAATTAGCCTATATACATTATTACAATTATTATTATTATTAACATAATTACAAGTATGAGAATGTTACAATTAAAATGAATTCTCCCACAGTTCCCAGTAACTACACAATTCATGGTGATTTTTCAAGTATACGAATTTATTAAGTATTAATGACATTGTGTTAATTTACAGAAAAGAAAAAGTACACAGAGGAAATAGAGTCGAATTAATTTAAATTTTTATATAACTACACACATAATTATTATACAGTGACAATACTGCTATATGATTTAAGTATACGATTCATTATTTATATAGATAATATATATATATAAATATCTCGGCACTGGATTTGTTAGAAGTTATATGAGGAAATGAGTCATACACAAGTTATACATAGATAATAATATATTTAATTTACCTTCTCCCCGAATTTCTGGACGTTTACGTTTGAACTTCGATTTTGTTAGATGCGTTTTCGTTTGAGTACATACGGAGAGAAGGATTTTCGTATAGATTTTTTTATTTCGTCAACAATTCAATTTCAAGAATTTCATGCAATCTCATCTATAGATGTTAGTACTAGGTTAGTGATTTTTACAATTACAATTGCAATCTCATTACGACTAAGTTTTAGTTATAGAATTCAGAAACAATTCTGTTCAGTAAATTATTATTGTTATTATTATTATTATTATTATTATACAGTGGAACTTGAACGTACATTTAACTGTATGCAAATTTGGACAATTAGAACTTTTTAATGATAATTATGATAACGTAATAGTCATTTTTCATTCAACAATATACATTAATACGTAAGGTATACTTCCTGCACTATTAGTAAATATACATATATATATAGATGATAAAATTAGCTCTAAGTACTGTACTGTAAACCGTAAACTATAATTAAAAATTAATTATAGTACTTTTAATTCTAATCGTAAGTCACTTACTGTACACTCTAGACTACATTAAAATATAATGAAATATTTAATATTAATGTGTAAACAAAATACCCTCAAACAAACACAGTAAAAAAAGAGAAACGATATACGATCAGTGGATTCATTCATTCAAATGGAATATAAAGAATAAATCTAATGAATAATTACAATTACTTACATGTATGTGTATAAGACTAAAAAAAAGAATCCCATTAATTATATGAGAATTAATTAGGAAGAATAAATAATCTAAACTATATATATGAATATGATACACACCTATAAACTATATGAAGTATAAATTATATGTAAGTTGATCTAGTTTGTAGGTAAATACTATAGGTGTAGGTATGAATTATGAATCTATTATTATACATACAAATATACATAAACATATATATACACACAGATATACATTCAGATATACGTACATACTACCTAATAACGTCTTTAATATATAGTGAAAAAAAATGATGATTGTGTATCACATGATGTAAAACAAGTATGCTGACATTTTATTGTACAATGTATTATTATATTATGATATGGATATGATGATGATGATTACTACTATTATTATTATTATATCTACCAATTAATTATCATGATAAAGCAGCGTCAGATTGATTCAACGTAAAAAAAACAAGTACTTTTCTATCATCTCTGCATTTTATTTCTCGTATATTTGTACTCTCACTTTGGCATTGACACTCATCTGGCAATTCATCAACATACTCAACATTTGTTTTCGTTTTTGTTTCTTTTACATTTACATTTGCATGTGCATCTAACTAATTTAAAATTATGGATTTGTGTTACGCAAGTAAATTTCAGTTGTGCTAATTCATAATTAAAAAGTGTACACGCTTAACTGTAGAATAGAAAGGAAAACTATGGAAAGGCAAATAGGGAATTGAATTAGTTGATAAAAAGATAGGAACTGTGTGGTACGGTCTGCTCATATTAAATGCATTTGCCAATTTGAATTCCCAAATACATTTTACCAATTTAGTGTGTATGTTTGTGTTGTCCGCAAAGGAAAAGTAGGGAACGGGTTGTATATATTGTGAGCGTAAAGGCATTGTTATTGCAGATTTTTTTATCATTTCTCTTCCTCGCTCTCTTTCTTTCGCTGGCGTTCATTGAAAGCGTTGACTATTTCAGGTTTTCTGGTCGTGTTGTGCGTGAGTATTTGTGTGCGGAGAATCGTTCAAAAAGGTGTAGTGAATGCGTGTGTGCAGTGTGTGAGTTTCAAAGTTGGTTAAGGTATGCGGAGAGAATCATATGGTTAGCCCATGTGATACGGAGCGATGTGATGTGATGTGATGTGATGCGATGACTTTGGCTACACTAGGCCTTGAGTATAGTATGTGTGTGTGAGAGCGAGAGAAAGAGTAGAGTATGTATGTCTGTGCGTATAGAGTGAGTTTTTTTGGGGGGATCAGTTGGTTTGGTTTAGTTTTTAGGTAGTTGTAGTTGTAGGGTAAGGTTTGGTTTTCTAGTGGGAGTTGCTTTTGGTCGACAGTGATTAATCGTAGTTAGGAAGGATCGGGTGGAGTTGAACGTGGAAAAGTATGGCTGCTTGGCAAAGGACGGAGTTCCATTGGCAGATCTCTGACACGACACTCATGATATGATAATGAGAATAAATCGTATCTCATTTCCAGCTGTCAATCAAAAAGTGTGGGGGCACACAAAAAAAAACTTTTTGGCTCCTTTTGCTATCGTCAACTGCAGACGTCTGGTGGCCCACCTACCAACTTTCATTCCACTATTACTATCACGAGTTGGCGTTCAAACTGCACCTTTAACACTTACGGCCTTTTTATTTCGTTTTTATTTCCATCATCCTCAACCACACACACACACACACACACATCACATAACATTCGGCGAGGACAAAATACAAACTACAAAATACACGAGCTCAAACTTGTAAACTCGGGATTTGAATTCCAATTCAAAACCAAATAGATAGACTCAGATGGACGATACAGCAATGAGATTTCGACCTTGGCAATCAAAATCCTTCAGGGAATCCAAATGCAAAACAAATCGAATCAGAAGCTTAACATTTGCACTCTTTAAATCGCCTCGAGCTTCCTTCCATCGATTAAAATCTTATTGATTTGCATTCAGCATGTTAATCATGTTAATTACTAATTACACACTGTACGATAAAAAAATTGCACAAACAAAAAAACTATTCTCTTTCATACATTCATGGTTTATGTGTGTTTGCATTTTTTTCCATGTCATATCTGTAACTTTATCTCCAAAGGATCTTCATAAAGGATCTTCATAAAGGATCTACACACACACACACACACATAAAGTGTTTTCATCCAACCTGTTTAAGATAAATTATGGCCATTGTAGAAGTCCAGCGGCGCCGTAAGAATAAGAATGACATTTCGCCTTGCTCGCTGTACTGTCCAGTCTAAACAAACATTTGAGAGAACATAAAAAAAAATATATACACATGGAAATTGTAAATTTAAAATGTAAATAAGAAATACAGTTGAAAAAATCCTCATGATAATAATGATAATGACCATGTTACACTTTCAACTAGTCACTGAATACACAATGGACCGCCTCTTACAAGTTTTCTTTGGAGAAAATTCTATATAATCAAATCCATTTTGACGATAAGACTCGAAGGAAAAGTGTATATAATTTGAGATTATATATACAGAATACAGATGAATGAGAAAGGATCACAAAAAATAATTGTGTAATTGCCAGATATGATTTTGATTTCGATTGTAGATTGTACAAGTTTTGGAATTTGTCTATACAGTCTACAGTTTGGTATTGTGGTATTGACAGGAGAGTATCTATCTGTAGGGATTTTTTGCGTAGAGATTTTTGCATTGCTGACATACGGATTAGTACAAGATAAATGTGGAAACTCACACCGTTTTAATTAGTACATTTATTTCCATTTTCTTTTCATTTCCTATCTCCTATCTGGAGAACACGGGTGCTTAATTATACATCTCGGTTAGATATTTGTTTCTCTCTCTCTCTCTCTCTCTCTCTCTCTCTCTCTCTCTCTCTCTCTTTCCTTCTTCTTCCTTTACTTTCCTATACTTTCTTCCCTCGCTGTCGTCTGACATTCAGTCTTGAGTCTCGGTCTCAGTCCAAAGATAAGACCGTCATCATTATTTTGATTCACGCTTCAAGCTCGTCCTCGTACTTGTAAGGTTACAGTTGAATTTGAATTTTGAATATATTTTTTTCTGAGCTCTCTTCCGTCCCAACTCACTCACTCTGCCAACCCACACGCTGTTTATACTAATGCGAATATGAATACAGATTAACTCGGTGCATATCTTGAGAGACATCCTCAAGAACTCGTAGCAGCAAACCCAAACCAAAAACCCAAACTCTCAAACCAACGAACATGCTTTCATGACAGGTTCGAGAGTCACACACAGGCAGGAGGGTTACTAGGTTTGAAGAAGGGAAAAAATACACATTTTTTTCATCATACATAGTCTTTGCCTTCTTCTTCTTGTTCTTCTTGGGATGCAGATATATAATTTATAATTTATATACGATTTTACATAAATTATCTTTTCTCTACACATTTCTCTAACGATAAGATGAGAAGGGGAAGGCAGGCAGTGTAGTATTAGTGCTTGTTACTATGTGTAGTGAGATAGAATAGAATTAATCTCTCTCTCTTTCTTGTACTGTGTACAGTCAAAAGAGTTTCATCTGTGATAGGACTATCACACATCACACAATCCCAAGATTAGTATCGAAAATCACCTGAGGTTGAGGATGCGGATGGAGGTGAGGCTCAAAATAACAACAACTGTAGTGAATAGTGAACAAGTTTGTAAAAAAAAACGTCCTCACTCTTCCTTTTTCACTTTAAACACACTACAGACTGCAGATAAACACCATGGTTTTTTATATGCATAGAGCCATCACGAAATACAGATATTTATGTATACAGATTTAAGAATCTGGTATACAAATAGTCAAGTTGTACGTGCTCTCACATGACATGACAGGGGAAAACGCATATTAATCGACTAAAAGCATTGAGAAGAAAGCTACGAAAAATCTGCATATACACATATTGCATTTATTAAGAAAATCCCATGTCTCTTGATTCCATTGTGAGGGAATGTGGAAAAGTCAAAAGTCAAGGGAAAGTATACGAAAATACGTAATGTGAAATGTGAATGGATTAATGGATTTCTTCATTCGATTTTTTTATACATATTGTATGAGAAATGAGAATATTCATTTCCTGCTCGACTCATAACAGAATTACCGAATCCAAATTAGACAACGGGGACGAATTTCGAATTTCCGTAGTCATTTTCAAGCGTTGATTTCCCCTGTATTTTCACTCCAGAATTGTACACACACAGTAATTGATTCCAAGAGGAATTTTAACTTCTTATTCGATATTCGATTACAATATGAAGACAATTCATATATTTTTGAGAATCGAGAGTGTGTAATTTATGAAGAGTAATGTGTACTACATTACCAACTTATTATTAGTACTATTATTATTATTATGAATATTTTAGGGCTATCTATTTGAAAGGAAAGTACAGTTGAGGTTGAGACTATGAGAGAATAACATTGAAGAATATATTTTGGCTGAGGACATGAATGCACAAACAAAATCTTAACTCGCCAACAGAAACACGCTCGTGTGTGTGTTTGTGTGTGTGTGTGTGTGTGTGTGTGTGTGGATTCAAAACACGAATTGATGCATGTACATAATGGTTTGGTATGGTATGGATTGGAATGGTGTGGCATGGCTTTTGATGCTAGAGGGTAAACTGATAGAATAGAAAATGGCCGGAATCGAAATAATAAATCATGTTGGACAGACGTTCGCCGAAGAAGAAAGAGAGAAACACGCCTCCCTTTCAATCATTGACTCTTGCATCCATTTTCGCTCCGTTTCCAGTACACACACACACACACACATACACACTTGAGTCAGTGAACAAGAGAGTTCTAAGACGGAGAAGAAAAAAATAGCTTTGGCTCACTTCAGCTGGATGAAAATCCATCTCTGTATTTTTTTTCTTTCGACGTCGACATAGACGCTTTCTCTGCCCCTTTCATGTTCTGCATCTTCCGAGTGTTTTTATTTACACATACACACACAAATGTACAGACACGTTGCTACATACACAGTGTACATCTGTACATAGACGCCAGTGAAAAACAACTCACTTTTTATATGTATTATTATTATTGTATTGTATTGTAGTGTTATTTATAGGTATTATTTACATACAGTAAGACGCTCTAAGAGCATATGCACGTGTGTGTGCGTGTGCTTGACTCACCATTCGCTATGCCCTGTACACATTTTACATGGAAATCTATCAGATTCCCCATGTTGGAATCTTAATACGAAATAATGAAATACCTACTCACTTGGTTTATATGTAGTAGTTTGTAGTAGGTATTATTATTTGGTAGAGTTGTTCATTCAAATTGAAATGGCAACAAGAAATTTATGCAGTTTTAATAGTGGGACAGTCGAGACATTCTCAATTCATTAGTTTGTTTAGTCATTTCGTGAGGAGGATTTTAGACCAGTTTGTATTCACTTTGAAATCACAATTGATGTTCCAGTTCAACTTTAAAATTGAAATTTTCAAGCTCGTCTTTAGTCTTTTAGTGTTTGTGTGTGTATGTGTTTGAGTGCACATGTAGTAAAATGTATAGCAAGTAGCAAGGAAAGTACAGGGAGAAAAGTGTATCCTTTGACATTGATCGATTCTTACATAGTTTTGCTTTTCGCACATTTTTTACTTTTGAGCGTTGGTGAGTTTTTCCCTTCCGTTCATTTGGCTTTGCGAACGCCCATTTTTAGTCATAGTCATCCTCACTTGACATTCAACAAATTTTTCTCCGTATGCATGAAAAACAGTCTCTTTGGGCCGACCATCTAATTTTTTACACACATTGCACACACACACACACACACAGAAAAAAGAGAGGGAAAAAGTTTTATTTCATCCTTCATTCCACGAGAACAGTACGCAGCACATCAGACAGGATTTATCACAGTATTAGCAATAATTTGTAAAGCAATTTGTTCCATTTGAGATTCTCTCTCTGATTTTTATTTAAGTAGAGTTGAGTACAGGAGAAAAAATACAATATTAAGGATTCTGATTCCCTCAAAATCCCAAAATTCAATAGATTTTTTCCAAACGGAAGCTCCAAAAGTCCCCACAGAATGTGTAATTTGAATTGATGTTTTCTTAATTCTAGATTCATATACTTCATAATTCTACATCAAATAAGATAACAAAAAAATGTAGAGTTTGTTCGTTTGATAGGCGTTCACAATCTTTGGTAGATAATCTTGAAATGAGACCATGAGTTACACAAGCATTAATAAGAAAAACACCATTTTTTTCTTCAACTCGTTCATTCGTCAGTAACTTCCCTGAGTAGAGAGAGAAA
Organism: Gisinianus flammeolus; assembly: GCA_034699125.1. Taxonomy (NCBI): domain Eukaryota; kingdom Metazoa; phylum Arthropoda; class Collembola; order Symphypleona; family Katiannidae; genus Gisinianus; species Gisinianus flammeolus. The sequence continues at coordinate 24,551 of JAIUND010000022.1, read as the reverse complement.
GAAAGAGAGAGATAAGACGAAACTCTGGCATAAAAAACCAAACAATGGATGAGAAATACAATGGGAAAATGAAATGTCCTGAGACGCAAACTCTTACTAACGAATAGGATCGAGAATTGAGAATCGAGAATCGAATAGTTTTTTTTCTTCGTCGAATATAATTAATCACTCAAGTTAGAAACATCTCATGGTGGGGTTCAAGTTAAAAGTGTACAAAGTAAACGAGTGGAGTATACAGAGAAGTAGACGAAGAAGAGTGGAAGAAGAAAAAGGAGAAGTTGAGTCTATTGGGAAAGGACAGAAACAGAAGACAAATGAAAGCTTAAAGAAGTGCGCTTTGATTGGTTTTTTCGGGTGAAATTAGTGTAGTCAGCAAACCATGATGTAAGGGGAAAGACCAAGAGAGAAAAAGCGAGCGAACGAGAGAGAGAGAGAGAATGAGAGAAACCGGGAACAAGAGAGTCAGTCAGAGTCAGGGGAAACTAAACTAGCGGAAGGCGGAAGGGATCAACTCTGGAAGAAGAAGAAGGAAAAAAAAACTATTGTTAGTTCTCCAGGAACTTTCATGTACATGTACATCTACAAAAGAGTATTTGGTTTCACAAGAGATTCGCAGGAAATTCTATACGAGATGATAAGTAAAGGAAACTTGTACACTGATACATGGGAATTGTATCAAGATTCTTCTTGATTTAAGAAGAACGTGGATGTTGGAGTTAATTTCCTTGAAAATTCTCTTCATTCTCCCCACTAAATAAAATTTCTGTATATACAGAGTCAAAAACAGAGCGATCAGGAATTGAAAGAATTTTTCTGTGAATCATCACATGAACTGACAATTTCCTGACAATGTGTCAAGTTATCTCTCTGTCTCTGTAATTGTAGTGTGTGCCTAAAGTATACACAAGGGCTCAGAGTGCATATTTTGTGTATTTTAGAGGTGTTTGTGATAGATTTCTGAAATTGAAGGCAAGTGGTCAGACTTGACAATCGAAATCAGAAGAATGTGAATGAGAAATGAGAGTAAGTGGAAAACCGCGAATGGGCTGTGCATTTCACATTTGTGTATGTATTTCGGGCAATTGTAAATTGTAAATCTTGATGGTCTTTGAGGATTGAAGACTATACAATGATGAAAAAAAAAATGTATAGTTTTTTGTATGGGGGGAGCTACTCGCTATATATAGGAGAGAGAGAGAGAGAGAGCAAATGCATGTGAATGTGAGAGTGAGTGTGTGTGTATGTTGTGTAAGATCGATTACATGGTTCCATTAAGTTGGTAATCACTTTTCGGGACAGGCTTTGGGAAAAGGAAAAATGGATGGATAGAGAACTAGAGTAGCCGTCTCCGTCTTCGTCTTTCGTGTTTGGGGAAGCGGGAAAAGAAGGGAAGGAATACATTTTGAGTTTTTTCCTCTCTCTTTTCCTTCGTTCGTTCGTTCACTGGTTGGTTCGTGGGCGTACATATGGCTTTATAAATGTATAGCGGGTAAAATCTATATTTTTACATATACCACACACACATCTCTCTCTCTCTCTCATTCTCTCTAGTTCTCGTACATACATTGGGAAAAAGAAATAGGAATAGACTTGAGTTTGACACGAATCCTTCACAGCACACTTCTCTTTTGGGCCCGGGTTATTTATTTGCCCAGGGACTAGACAGACTTTTCAAAGGGGACGTTCTTCATATATATAAATCTTCTACTTTGCCACTCTTTCCATTTTCCCTTTTACCCATATAAAGAGCAAAATACTCATCCAGCTCACAAGCATTTCGTACTTGACGGAAATAATGTGTAAAAATATACGTGTGCAATGTATATGTAATTGTATGTGTAAGATGTGCGTTTCATATATAGAAAAATCCTCATTCACCATTCACGATCCCGTATGTATGTATTTCCATGTGCATTTCCCTTCGTCTATCTAGTTCTCAGTCTACACATACACACTCTAGCTAATCTTCAGCTTCGTTAATCTTTGCCTCTACAACTTTGTCTCTTTCTTTCATTCGCTCCTTCCTTCGTTTCATTTGTTTCTTCCCTCTCTCTCTCTTTCCGTCTTCCTCTTGCTCTGATAAAACAATCTTTTTCACTGTCTCACACCTACAGCTAATTAAATTTAAATATTACGAGTACCAACGAGACGACAAGTTTGAACAAATTGTGAGCTCGTCCCAAACACGAGACATGACTGATGGAAATCTCCAGAATTGACAATTGTCAAGGAGGAAACGATGAAAAAAAATGCCGCGCATTTTGTATTTTATCTGGAGAATTTGAGAATTTGAGAATTCGAAAATTCGAAATATCTTGAAATTGTTAGTATGTCTTTCGTTTCTTTTTCTTTCTTTTTTGTGTAGAACGTCGTGAGTGGTAGGAAATATAAAGGGAGGGGAAGGTTAAAGATATGGGAAATGTTGAGTTGGAGGTTCATCTCTTGTCACGTGTCTTGACCCTCGTCAGGACTCTCGTGTCACTTAGTCCGGACTCTGAGAGCACATGGCATTTATCAAAATCTCTCAAGTTTGTAACAGCTGTCCGTGTGTGTGTGTGTGTGTGTGTGTGTGTGTGTGTGTGCTCTTACCACAGGGATTGACGAGAAACTTGGATGTCAGGACAAGACGGCAAGCGAGATAGGATCTGTTAGAAGCCCACAAGCTAAAAACAGTGGGTGGGTGGGATCATCAAAAAACCGGACCGAAAATCCATCCACAATGGGATGTGATGTGATGTGATGGGATTCAACATTCAACATTTCATTTCACATACTATACTTTTCACATTCTAGCCAAAAAATCATTTGAAATACTTACTCAACTCGAGTCAAATTCTCTTTCATAAGAAAAATCTCAAGCTAAATAATCTTTAACTCTGACGACTCTGGACTTGGGTTTCATGGTTTACTCGAAAATAATTGAAGAATGTAAAGTACATTTTGAATTTTGGACAATGTAGACGCAAACAAAATGATCCTGTTTCTCAAGTCCTTAAAACTTCCTCTTGATTTAAATTCCAATTCTCAGAACTGTGTAAACTTTACATGCAATGCTAAAACTGTGTACACGGAATTGGACTCTATTGGACTTGGTTTGCAACTGCTTTTCCTCTTTCTCACTGTATTTGGCTTTTTTCATTGGGACTAAGGCGAAGAAAGAACACCCTTCGGCTCTCACGTTTCTCAATGTGCATTTTTTCCCGTCATCTCTCTCTCTTCACCATTTCCTTCTTACATGAATTTTTTCTCGAGGTTTTTCCATGCTGATTCCCTGATTTTATGTGTAATAAACACACTCACAAGAGCTTGAATACGCGTAAATGCTATGTGCTTTGAATTTGGACTAGAGTGAAACCCAGACCAAAACTAAGACGAAGGGTCATACCAATTCACTTGAAAATGGTTGTTTTTCTCCCCTCTTGGTTTTTGGTTTTGTTTTAGTTTGTGTTGGATGAAGAGGGCGAGAAAAGAAAATGAGGAAAAAATTTAGCTCCGTGTACTTTTACATCCTTTTTGGTGGTTGGTTGTGTAGACTCTCGTTTCTTCCTCTTTTTTTCTAGATATTTTGTATTTTGTGGTTTCGTTTGAACGTTGGTACACGGACATAACATGAAAAGTATAGAGAAGTCAGGTATAATATCGGTGAACGGACATAAATCAAAGAACTGTCCAGCTTTAAACTTAAAAAATATTGAAACCTCCTTTGGCTTCTGGCGAAAATAAATAAAACCGATTTAAAAAGGGAATGTTAATTTCAAATCTCAGTCAAAAATCCAAATCCAAAATTGTATTGACATTCCATATTTAGGGAAAATGAAAGTTGATGGGAATTTAATAATGAAAGATTTCCGGAGGATGACAAACAAACGAATAGAGATTTGACGATATGAAATTATGTATGTAGAAGGGAAAAGAAGATGAAAGAAATTAGTGACTATGAATTAGAAATGAATTGGATTGGGGAAAACAGTGTAAGGGATTCCCGTCATGTGCCTGATTCACTTGACATCATGATGGACTAGAAAAGGGGAGAAATATTGTGATTTGTGATCCATTATCTTTTGTACATGGAAACATAAAAATGGGGATACATGATGTTCGAATTGTGTGTCTACGATATTCCTGTGTATCTGTATTTTACGATTTTTTTTTCACGGTCTCAACTTTTGAGTCTATAGATTTTTTCCGACTTTGAATTTTGAATCTCAAGTTAGTTCGGTTGTTTTTTCTGTTTCACAAGTGTGTATATATGTAAAGTGTATGGTTGTAGGTTGTAGGATTTAAATGGATTTACAGAGCAATCAAGGTTGTTTGCTATTCCCCAAGCTTATTAAAGAGTCACAACCCTTGAGGGAAATGATAATGGCATCAGATGCATTCTAATCAGCATTCCAACATCATTTCCGCTTCATCTTGTTCCGTTCTTCTCTCTCTCTTCACTTTCTCCGTTTCTCTATACACACTCCACACTTTGCATTCACCATTTGAAATTCAAACTCGACTTGCACACGGATCATGATCGTGTTGGAAAATCTCCGTGTTTCCCCTCTCTCTCTGTCTCTCTCTCTCTTTCTCTCACTCACTCACTCCCCAAACACACTCAGACAATACACGATGCTACAATGCACAACGGAACATCAAATTCTTCATTCACCATTAACCATTTCATCATAATTCTACTTTGCATTGGACAAAGGAAACAGTGTGAATTCACTCAGTCATTATGATGTACTCGCAACATTTGTCAATAGAGAGATACAAACAACTCGCGTCATTTGAAATTTCAACACGTCATCAATCGCTCCTGAATTTTTTTGTCTTGAATCCTGCTTTTTTTTTTAAATTGTGTAACGTAATTTAATTACATAGGAATTTCGAAAGAAAAAATACGAAGTTGAAATTAATTTAATTATTGATGCATCTCCAGTATTTCCTTATTTTTCTATGGGGAAAAAGTAAATACAAATTTATTTGTACATACAGTGCAGCCACGTTGCATGTGATATTGGATTTTTTTCCCTTGTTTTTTTTTTTTTTGCTTTCATCCTTCCCCATAGAAATAATACAATTTTGGTCTGTCTGTGTACTCAAGTCTTTGGGTTTGGGTTTTTTCATTGGTACCTCTACAATGTACACACACACACATATACATACATACAGACAGACACATACATATGCATGAATATATTAGAGGCTGAGACTCGGAGTTTCATTCTCACTCCCCGACCCACCGAGAGCGAGAGGATTGAATACATAATAATAATCGTCCTGGTTCACACACAATGCTTCATTCCTATTCAGAGGGGAAATGGAAGTCTAAGGAAAAGGAACCCAAAAGCATTCAACTTGGATTTGACTTTAGACTTAAGTTCCAGCCCTACACATACAAATACATATACGTATATACACAGACTCTGTGTAGTCTGGTTTGGTTTGGTATGGAGAAGACTAGCGTGCATTTGTAAAACCCGGGTACAGTTGCCTTCCTGACTGTCAAGTAAACTTAGACTGGAGCATCCTTTTCCTTGGGCTTCTCTCACTCCTCTCTCTCTCCTCTCTCGTTTTGGCTTTGGTATTTGGTCGGTCTCCTCAGCTTTAGCTTTAGTTTTGCCTCTCTCTCTCTCTCTCTCTTTCTCTCTCCTTTTGGTTCTGATTAGAAAGGAAGCCCGTACACACTGGAGTTATATGAGATGTCAAGTATATCGGGGAATCATGCCATTGTATCCTCCTTTCTTAAATCTTGCAATGTTCATGTTTTCACTCGAACAGTAGACTATAGTCTGGTTGTGTGTACGTTTGCACTCTTTATATCTATATAATATGCTTCCAGTCTAAATCTAGCTCTAGTCGTCTTGTGAGTTTCAGTGAGTTTTTGGGTTTGGAGGATGGGATGGGAAAATAGTACGTGCATTCACGTTGAGAAGTTGGAACAGGAGAGTGACAGGGAATACTTTGCATGCATTATGAGTTTCTGTTTAAGTTGTAGGAGACTGAGCTTTCTGGGATCTCATCTCATTCAACTTGACGTCCGAATAGTTTCATAGTTTCACTTTCCTCCCTCTACAATCTACATCGCCCCCAAAACTCCTCCAAAATACTCAGGCAACGGAGAATTTCCCAATGTTTCCTTCCTTTTTCTCCATACATACTATGTACGATATATAATCAAAATGGCTAAATCATGGCAAAAAAAAATGTTTGTATGGAAAACTAATTTGTAATTTAATTCAAGAAATACGTACGAATTTAGTTTACAATAAGCATGGAGAAGATGAATTACAAGAATTTTTAAATTTTTTTTTCTTCGTGGTAATTTTGTTTATATTATATGGATTTTCATCCTTTTTTATTCATCTTATTTTAGAGTGAGGAATACAGGAAAAAATTCCGGAAGAGATTTTACTTTATACTTTATACAATGAAAGATTTTTTTCTAGTGTATTATTATTACGTGTGTTTCGTATCTTGGAGTAAGTACATTAGAGTTATCTCTATATGGTATGAAATTATATTGTACATGTTGTAAGTCAATGGGAATGAAAGAGTAAAGCCTGAAACCTTATACTGTACATGATTCGTTCTGGTATAGTCAGACTTTTGTGTATTTGTATGTGTGTGTGTGTACGAAAGTATAAAGTAAAGTTTTCTATTTGATATCAAATGGGAAAGATCCGAGAGAACGCGAGATGGTTGCTTGAATGATTAGAAGCATTATGTTCCTGACAGATAGACGTTTGAGTTATTGCCTCTGCGTATATTTTATCCGTAATACACTTTTTGTGTCCCCGAAAAACTAATTCTATTGGAAACAGCATCTTTTTTCATCTCTGCTTCAGTTCCGTTCAACCATTGGGAAAAACCTATACGTCTAAAAAGTCTTCTCTTCTCTCTCTCTCTCCGCTTCATGCACACCACTACCACACACACACACACACTCACTTATATATATACACATTGCACAACGAAACGAACAACTAGCAACAGCAGCAAACTCTCAACTCCATTCAATTCTATGAAATTGGATTGAATTCCATTATATGATTTCTTTTCAATTGATTCCGTACACATACACATTACAAACACACTCACACACACACACACAAGCAAAACCATGGATATCCACTACCTTTCTTGGCATCCATTCCACCATTTCCAATGTACTTGCGTGGACTCTACAAAAAACATTCCCGGTATTTTCCTCGCCATTATTAGCAGTTGAAAAATAATCTGAAATTCATATTCATATATTTATCTATCTCTAAATTTTGTAAGTGTAGTCACTGGTAATAATTTTTCACGATGAACTTATGAGAGTGTACGGAAAAATTTGGACGTGGAAAAAGGATCAAGAGGAAAACAAGACAATGCGAGGAGCAAGGCTTGAGTAAAATTGTGGATAGACTTTTAGACGGAGGGCAAGGTAGACTTGGGATGTAGACTTTCTTATAGGCGGAAATGAGTTGGAGAGCGGTGAGAAGTTTAGGACGGAAAGGTAAGTTTGGTCGAATCAAATGAAGGAAACCTTGTGGGCAGAGAGAGAGAGAGAGAGAGAGTGAAAGAGAGAGGCTGTCATGTCAAAACTGTGATTTTTCATGGCTGGCGTGGCATGGCATGCAATCCATTTGAAAACGCCATTTCATCTACTCTCCTGTGTATGTAAGTACTCATGTACGCCGTTTTTCTGTATGTTTCTACATTCTGTACACTTGAACAAGTTTCAAAACAACCACCAAATACCTGCTGCACTCATTATCATGTTTATGTACATGTATGTCTCCACTTCCACCTGACGCTCTACATCTACATTCTTACGAACACTAACATCTACCACAAATCTCCCGAGTGACTTGACAACAACAATGAAGAATATCATCTTGGAACATCAGGTAAATGGAAATGGATTTTCAAAAATAATAATAATAATAAAAAAACATGGTGCATTTAGTATTTAGTATTTAGTGTTTTTCCTCGTGTATCGTTTAATATGGTGGCTTACAGATATTTTAGTTAGTGCTAGTACATTTCCCTTTTTGTCTTTGTCTTATCTTTTCCGTTGCTCGTTGTTCGTACACAGAATACAGATATTTCAGACTCCGTACACATCACATCAATACAAAGATATGGGGAAATGATTTTGTGAAGAGATACAAGAGGAAAGTCTTTAGGCGGCTCTTCAACCTGATACGGTGTGGTCTTTAATGAGAATTTGATTGCATTTAAATTATACTGCTTGAACCTTTCTCACGGCTCCCAATGGCAATCCCACACAAAAAAACACATGCAATATATAGCCAACATGTTTATTACGTAATTAGTCCATAGCTCTCCGTACTGTCCTTGTCTTTCTGTCTCCGACCCCAACCGCCATTTCATTTTCGTTTCAAACACGTCAACTTTTATCTACCATCGGAACCTGGATGCATTTTTTACACATATATTCCTATACATTGCATGTGACAGTGATGGATTGAAAATGAAACTCACCATTTTTTTTAGTCGGCCCTCAAAAACCCTTTCAAATTAAAAATAGACGGAATTTGCTCATGCTCCATTTTATTAGGAAATGTAGAAACTCCGACAGGAAATGTCAATTCATTTCTACATGTATCGTATTTTCGCTATGTATATTCCAATTCAGATTAAAGGTTATAAAATTAAATGCCTAGGTATTTGCTTTACATGATGCAGATTACAAAGGTAAAATTTCAAAATTATTGACATAGATTTCCTTCAAATTCCTGGGCAAATTGCATTTTTAAATGTTAATTTGTATAATTTGTATGATTTTTTAGAGAATTTTTCACGAGGAATTTCTTCCATTTTTCATCATTTTTCACGGATTTGGATGGTTTTGGAGCTTGGGCTGGAACAATCACAAGGATTTTATTTCATAAGGTGAGAAATTTTTCAATAAAAACAACTTTTATTCTTTTATGACGAGATTGGGATTGGATGGAGGAAGGAAGGGTGGATGGATGGATGGATGGATGAAGGGTAATGGGGAATAAATGGCTTTATTTTCATGGGTGAAAATAGAAGAGTGAGAAATGTGATTTTAATAGTTTCTATATAGAATGACAATGTCCGAACACTGTGCGAGTGTGCGAGAAAGAGTGCGTAAAGATAGTGAGATGTAATATGTGAACGAGAGAGAGTGTGTGTACATGAATGGGATTTTGGTTTTGGCTAGGAGAAAAAGGAACCCAAGAAAACGGGTTCGTATATGCATGGATTTGATGTTTGTGAATGTGTATGTGGCGCGAGTAAAAAGACTTGTTGGAGAGAGAGAGAGAGAGAGAAGCACCTCAAGCGTGCTTGGGGAAGACCACGAAAGCCGTTAACGGGTCTAAACGGGCCCATATATCCTACTAAATTGTTATTTTTATTGCATCCATATAATACTTGAGTCAAGTTCGACCTAACCCACTCGACTTTTGTGGAATCCTCGACCTTCCTCATTCTCTCTCTCTTGGAGTAGTAGAAGAAGCAGTAGAAAACTACAAAAACTACCAGAGGAACTTCATGTACATACTCCACATTGCTTTCCATGAACTCATAGAAAGCAATTTAAAATCGTACAAATTACGTGACGATATTTTCGCTAAACGCTTTCTAACAAGCGAACAGGTTACCCATAAAATATGAGACTTAATCCTTTCACCCAGTCTCCCAACGTCGTCTTTTTCTTTTTCTTTTCCCATTGCCGTTGTTCCCCTCGTTATACTTACCCACACTGGCTCTCAAATCTCTGCCATTATTTTATCTGCACTTGCAAATCCTTCAATTTTATATCGCATCATCATAAATCATCATGGAGTCACAATAATTTCAAGGATCTTTAATCCGATTTTGAGGATAATTGAATGGGATTCCATGTCATTTTATCAGTTAAGTCTTTGATGGTAATAATAGGATGGTCATTATTAGGGATGAAGATATCAACGAGAATGAAAGTTGGACGATTGCCTGTGTGGTGTTGGGTCCACAGTCCACATCCACACATGCCGTCCCTCTCAAGTAACAGGGAAATTCAATTGGAGTTCTTATTCTTCTTCTTTTGGGCTTTTTTTGGCGGGGAGGGGGGCAGAGTTAGTGCCAAAACGAGAGTATGTGAAACTGGGAGAGTTTCATTTGATGTCGAATGGTAACTTTCCGGGGGCAGCAGATGCTTCATGTTATCACATGTTACATTGATTTCCCACTATTTTCCCTCTTTTATACTTCTTCTTCTTCTCCTTATTCCACCGTCTACTTTTCACTTTTCTCGGCTCTGTCTCTGTCTCAAAGGGAAATCAAAAGTCAAAGTGATCCAGAGACTCGAGTTCCATATCTTTAGATTTAGTTGGAGCTTATCAGAATCAGAGGAGCAGCTTGGAAATTTTTGTACACACTCTCTCTCTTTCTATTTCTCTTTGTCTTACACACACAGGATTTGATTTGATTTCACCATGAAGATCTTTACAGGCAGCAGGGAGAATGACTATTCTATTTCTATTCCTGATCCCACATCTCCTCACCACTCACTCAGCTTGAGTCCTTCTTTATTACAATTCCTATACCAACCAAGGAAATACTCCTCGGAGTCTTCTCCGTCTTTAAACATCCTACACGTGTGTGTGTAACTGTAAAACGGTGACTGGAGACTGGAGACCAAGGATGTCTGTACATATCTTATAGTGTGAACTTCAAGGAACAAATCTTTATTCGTTCTATCTGTCTGTCTATTAGTATTAGTGTATGGCAGGGAGGAAGAGAGAGAGAGAGAGATAGACTAAGCTCTGAGCTGTACATGCATTATCCTCCGTCGTAGTCTGCCAGTATTTAATCAAATGTAACATCTTTCATATCATTAGATCTAAATCTTATTCTTATTACTTTCTCTCTGTGTCTATGTCTATGTGTAGTCGAATCTCCCTCTCTCTCTCTCTCTCTGCCTCCTTTCCTCTTGTTCATTTTTTCATCGGCTTGGGATCAAACTCTAATCTCGAGTTTGCAATAGGTTTGTTCTCCCACGTTGTTTCCCTTTTTTCTTCTCCTTTCGTGCTTCATTTTTATGAACACACAAACACTTTCATTTTGATTTATTCATTGCAATATTTTCTATTTACCTATTTATCATTCGGACTTTGACGGCCAGATCTCCGTTCCTCTTTATTATTTTATTAATTTCATTATTGTTTTATTATTATCAAAATGAGAAATATTACACGCAACTCAAATTACACTTTGTACACTGAAGACTGACTAGAGAAACACAATGAGAGAGAGAGAGAGAGACCAGAGAATTTGTTTTGTTGTGTTGTTATTTCCCATAGTCTTTGTCTACAGATCATCAGCTAAAAGATTTATATGCATTTCCCGTTTCATCTGTACACAGTGGTGCAAAAACGGAGGCTGAAATAAGCCAAAGAAAAACGAAAAACATAGGAGGAAAAGGAGAGAGAGACAAAAGAAATTTGAAGTGTACATGGCGAGTTGATGATACTGCAGAGTCAAGGCTCAGGATACAGATGGGCCTTGTGTGTAAATAAAATATGTAATAGGGAAACAAATACACAAAATCAAGAGCAAGAAGGAGAACAAATAAGATGAAGGAACTAAAAAAGAGTTAGAAACTGTACAAGTGGAAAATTTTCTTGATGATAGTCGTCAAGTCGTTTTCGTTTTCCCGTTTATGTTCTCAGTGTGTGTTTGAGAGAGAGAGAGAGAGAGAGTATGCACCCACCAATACGAGTATGGATAGTCTGAATCATATAGAGATTGTAGAGTAAATATGACGGAAAAAATGAAAGAAACTCATCTACCTATGTATAACTGTGTAATACTCACAACTCGCAACTCGATGATATACTTTGCTTATTACTTTTTTCCTCTCTCTCTCTCTCTCTCTCTCTTTCTCTCTTCCGTTAGTCCGGAGTTTGTAGTTGGTTTGGTTGTCTGAGTAGTTTTGTAGTTTTCCTTGTTGCTATGTGATTCGCGTTTGTGCGTACACTTTTTTTTGGGGGAAAATCATAATTGAAAATGAAATCCTCCTCCCGGTTTTCGCTTGTTCGTTCGTGCTCGAAAATTGTTTCGGCTTTCCTTTTCCTCCTTACTCTCTCTCAACTCCGGGTTTTCTCTCTCTCTCTCTCTTGGTCTTTTCTCTTGTAGCCTCTCTATTTTGCTATAGATAAATGTGTACAGAATATGATTATGAGGAGAAGAAAGAGAGAGAGAGTTGTCTATAGTTTTTCATGGTTCGTACATATGACACGGTAGGACTCGGAGCTGCCGGCTCCACTTATTACACACGAACAAGAGGAAATGTACCTACTGGTGTGTGTGTCTGTATTTGTGTGTGTGTGTGTGTACGTACATGAAAGCTGTCGGAGAAACTCTTGCAACTCGGAGAGCAACTCCGAAATTATAGGCGAAAGGCAGAGGGAAAGCTCCGAGCCCACGCTTATTATTTTATCAATATCTGAAGAAGTAGGATGAAAAGAGAGAGAGAGAGACATGTGATACATCATACATCATATTGTGCTTCCAGCAACCTTCCCATCATATCAGTATTAGCCCTCATGCTCTCATGCTCTCTCTCTCTTTCACTCTCTCACTCTCCAGTTACAATATCACGTGCATAACATGTATCGATATCACAACATTATTTCTCTCTATACACAACGTGTGCATCGTGTAACAAGTCCGAGAAATGGAAGCTTAAACATTACATTTATATTTTATATTTAGACGCACTCGAATTTCTAGTAATAATTTAGGCAATTTCTTGATTTAAAATGATGGAATTCATGCTTGGCTTGTCACCTTCATTCCTGATTACCAAGTGAATATGTGACAAATTTGGTGCTTTCAAGGGAGTTTTTCATATTTTAATATATTTTCAATATAGCACAAAAATGATGAGGAGCTCAGATACATTTTCTCTGTGTAGCATAACTAAATTGAATTTGTGTGTGTGTGTAAAGGAGAAGGAGGGAGTTTGAGATGTGTCGAGATAAAGGGAGAAGATGTGCATTGCATTCCTCCTTTAATTATGTACAGATATGATTGAGGGTTGATCTTGATGCTGATGCTGATGTTGATACAGAGGCAACATATGGGGAGTTCGAAGTTATTGGTCTCATTCTCATGTCACAAAGTCTGAGCCCATGTCATTTTTTGTGTGTGTAACAACAACCGTCGTTTCATTTCGTTTGTGTAGTCGTGTCAAGTTCTCATAGTCTTTTTTGCGTCTATATTGTGAGATGAGGATGAGGATGAGAGGAAGACTCCCTTTTTTAATATAGATTTTTGGCCGTAGGAAAGATTGCCTCAGTTTTTTGTTTGTGTTTAGTATGTGTAGAATGTGTAGATAGTACAGAAGATGAGAGGAGATTGTGTGAGTGACAATGGCTGGGCTTTGTTTGTGTGAGTTTAATGTGGGATTGTTTTGACGGACGGAGAAAGTGTGCCAGAGAGAGAGAGAGAATCTCGCTAGCTTTTTCTCTCTCTCTGCCCTCCTACAAATCCGCTCAAGACAAAGATGCGCATTTGTTTGAACAGAAGCGATAAATGTTTGTCGCTTTGATGCAGGCTTCTCTTATTCTTCTTTGCTCGTGCTCGTAAAGCAAAAGCAGACAAGTTTCTCAATGCGTGTTTGTGTGTGTGTTGGACAGGAATTGAAGTGAGAAGAATTCTAGAACCTAGAAGTTTGACACATGCTTGGAAAGTTTGTTGAGCTCAGAGCTTGGATCCAGAGTATCTGTAGAGAAGAGAAGAGAGAGCGGCTGATAGAGTGGAAAGTCTAATTATTGTGAACAGCGAAAGGAATGAATGAATTCCAAGAATTTATTAATTATGGGAAGGAATGCAAGATATAGAAAAGGGGCTAGTGGAGATTAAACACTAAACTCTGGGATTTTTTATCTGTATTTTTGACAATTGACTATTGGGAAACTTGAAACTTCCTGGAGACAAGACGAACAAGATGAGGGAACACTCTGAATTCGTTATAATAAATTTGTATATTTATTGATCGACGATGGAGAGAGAGAGAGAGGTGGAGAGAGTGAAGAGTTCAAAATCGTCAGTGTAATCATAAAGCATAACAAATAAGTGTATTAGCTGGCGTTCATTCCATTTTCTGCTTGTCTTTTCTTGTCTTTTCTGAAATGGAGAGAATGAAATATGAAATGAAGTGTATAAAAGATTGCGCATTGAATTGAAAATTCCACGATGATTAAGACGATTGAAGGCTTTTTTTCCCTTCGCTGTATACGTGTGTATGTTTCGTTCGGGGTTTGTTCATGTTCTTGCTAGTTCTTTTCTCTCTCTCTCTCTTTTCTCTTTCTCTTTTGGTGAGTTTCTTTTTTCTTTTGACGAGAGCAAGGAGAGAGAGAGAGAGAGAGAGAGAGCGAGAGAGACCGGTGTGGCCGGGGTCTATGGTTGACTTGGCGGGGCTGGTGGACGATTATTGATATCTCCGTCATGACCTTATCTGAGTGAATGGAGGTGGAAAAGAATGATTATTTTTTCTCCTCCTGGTGTAACACAATCGATAAAGTCTCATAAATCTCCAGGGTTGGCACAAAGTGCAAGATTTCTATAGGTTAACTCTATCCCACTGTGACTGTGGTGAGCTAAAAATGTCATCCAATCCAATGGAACTCTTTCTCGCTCTCTCTTCTCTCTTTCTCTCTCTCGACCGTATATTTCTCCCTTCTTTTCTACTCTTATTTGACTCCACCATCCCTGACTTTTTTCTCCTTCTTCTTCTTTTACTTGTACTTGCTCAACTTCTTTTCCTTCGTCTTCCTCTTTCACTTCATTCACTTGAATTCTTCATTATTAGCCTCTCAATTCTCAACAGTCTCAAGTAATGTAATCCAAATCCAACTTTCTACACGTACAAACACACGCACACACACACGCACACACAGAGCAGCATTTAATCTTTTATTATCCTCCGATATGTCTCTACATGTAATTACACTGTACATAAATCTTTTACTCTCTTGCTATAGTCAAAATAGCTAAATACACTTGACTGAATGGCTCTAACCTGTAGCAATATCAAATGACGATGACGATGACTGTACTTTGTATTAAGTACATAAAAAAAAAAGATTAATTCTATTTGGTTACTCGCTCTGAATGTGGTTTCTATTGAGGGAATCCCGAAACCACAGTCGGAAAAATAAAACCAAGTTTATTATCATTTAATTAATTGATTTATTTGTACAAGTGGAGACAGAAGCCAGTCAACCGTGGGCTAATTGCTTGTGCTTGTAAATAATGTCGGGTGTTAATTGCTCGGTGATTCCCAGTTCAAATGAATTCAAATCAAATCCTGAGGTTTCAATGTGGTGTGATATAACAAATCATAATTACTATTATCAATTATCGGGTATTGGGAATGTGATGAGGAAAGTTAATCTTTTGATTCAGATGAGAGAAGTGGACTTTCACTCGATTGTTTAGCGTTTGTTATTGTTCTTTTTTTTCTTTTTTTTGAGGGGATGAACAACTACGTGGCGTTGGCGTCTACTAAATTTCTTGGAAGGAAAGGCAACAAAGTTCCATTGTTATTCTTGAACAATATAGTGTGGGAGTGGGAACCTGAGAAACTCTCCCAAGTCGTTTTAGTTCCCTTGGCGTAGGGTTCAGTCCATTCACCTTCACCTCTGTTTTTGTCTAGTTAATCTTGCAATTTTCCTTCAGCTCTGGAGAATTCCATGCCAAATTAGTATGAATCATACCAAAAATGTCATATTGAAACTGGAATTGGATGGAAGTCCGTTTTACAGTGAATAAATTAGGAATTGCATGGCATACAGATTCTGTGTGGATCAAGCAAATGTTAATTAAATATCACAGTGGGGCATTCCTGGATTTTGAAAGTTGCTTGAGAATTTAAGACCGTTTCAATGGGGATTAATCAAAAAAATTTGAAGGATTGTTTTTTTAGAATGTTTTGATATTGTGTTGAATTTCGGAGCATGTGGGAGGTTGGACAAGGTTTTGAGGGTTCGTTTATTAGTTTATTATTTGATTCAATGAATCATGTACAGAATTTGTTTTTTCATCATTGGTTTAGGTAACGGACAAGTTTCATTTGACACAGGATATTTTATTAGATTGTTTTGTAGTGTGAATAAATGTACACTTGGAGTGTTGATTAGAGCATTTTTGTTGTCTTTCTATATGGGATGAATTGGGATTGGTGTACAGTGTGTGTGTGTGTGTGTTGTGTTTTGGTATCGTGTGTATTCCTTATTAACCTCAACATCAACATTTCGTCGATGGAGCAAAACAGAGCAAATCTAATTGAGTGCATCCGCTCCCTTGCCGTCCTGTTCAGCTGTCCCCAATTTACATCAGCTTGCTCCAATTTGTGATGGCTAAACTCGACAGAGAGAGAAACAGAGAAACAGACATGACAGGATTTTGGATGTGGGTGTACATGGAAAAAAGAGAAGGAAAAAACGACCAAATAGCAGGATAACACATACGATACAATTCCACATAACAGTAGAGTAGAGCATGAGAAGACTACAAACTATCACAGAACACAGCATATTGCTCTGTACAAAACTTTATTTCGTGTTCAAACTTCAAGTCTAGTTTTTTCCAAGCTTCTTCTACAAGAATGACAAAAACTTTTGTCTTACATAAATACTTACTAAAATCCTTTCTTTTGCCCCTTTAAGGTTTGAATCATCTTTCCAGTCTTTACTGTTTGTATTTCCCTGCATATTTTAAATTCAATTTCTCTCTGTACTGCATGAATTTTTCTTAAGAGATTTCTTGTTGTCGGTTAACATTCATTTGTATATTTGTTTTACTTCTGGGTGCATTTGGAATGAACGTGACGAACAACAAAGTTAAAAAATGTCCACTCGGTTGGACATTGAAGGATGCGTGAAAAATAATTCAAAATTGGAAATGTTTCGGTATGATTTTTTTCAATGGGAATGCTGAATGTTGAATGTCAAATGTGAACTTGCTCCTGTAGTCTGTACGTATAATGTACAATATGTATGTTCGTGCACAGGGAAATGCATTTATTTTCTGTTTCTTGAAATAGTTTTTCCATTTCTATTTCTATTGAATGTTGGCTATTGGCTGTTATGGATGTGAGGGAATAAGAAAAATGTAAATTCGTTCATTCTAAGGATGAGAGTGAGGATGAGGAAAATAATATATAAAAAATTCCCGTCTCTCTCTCTCTCTCTCTCTCACTCTCTCTCTGGATTCGTCCGCTTGAAAGGAAATCGAGGCTCTCATTCATTTGGAAATGTTTGACAATGTAAACTAAGTGCATATAAGGAGGGTTCTAAAATCTGACTTCCTACATGGAAGAATATTATTGATTACTTTACTGCTACTTCTCCGGCTGGTTTCGTCTCTCTCTCTCTCTCTCTTTCTCTCTCTTTCGTTTCGTCTTTTGCTCTCACTCTTGCTTTTGCTTTTGCCTGGATTTGGTTTTTGATGTTTTTGAATGTGAAAAGGAAAAAGGAGGAAGAGCATGCTTGTGCTCTCTCTCTCTCTCTCTCTCTCTCTCTCTCTCTCTCTCTCTCTCTCTCTCTCTCTCTCTTGTGCTACCGCTGGGAGCGAATATTTTGACGGGTTGACAAATGACGGAGAGGGGCTAGCATTGTCACATGATTGGCTACATCGTACAAGACATTCATCATGAGGACCATCTCCTTTTGTGTGTCTCGATTACATTCACTTGAGTATACAAACTCAAGCGAGCCACCACCATAGTCAGTCCTCTCGCCATTGCCATAGTAATAGCACAACTAGTCAAAGATCAGAGAAATAGAGAGAGAGAGAGAGAAAGAGAAAGAGAGAGACTTTGCTGTATTGTAGAGAGTACAGAAATTTCGTCAAACTCATAGAGAGCACAAGCAAAAACGTCACTCCAAAACCGGTACATCCGAAATTTCTCGAAAATTCTGGGACTCTACAAAATTCATATGGATACGAAATACGAAATGGATATGGAATGAAATGCGGAGGACGACAGAGAGAGAGAGAGAGAACGAACGAAAGGAGAGCCTTTCATCATCATCTTGAGCTGGAATGAATAGAAATCTGGGGGACTCGGTAGTCGGTAAGTACCGGCATGTCTCTCAGTTTCTATGGGTGAAATATGGACGAGCTTTCCATGACTGCCAACAACCATTCGCGATTTATTCTTCAACTTATCTAATCTCATATTGTGTGTCTGTGTGTGTTTGTGTGAGTGCTGTTGAAAAATAACTCTTTATTATACTAATATTTTAACAATTCAAAGCTTTTAAATTACGCATCATCGGTCACATGGAGATTCATTAAATCCACGTGATTTTTCAACCTTCACTCCACTCTATATCTATACTATTACTATAAGATATATACATACATATTACATATACAGATCATATAGAACGTAATGGAAGCAGAATGGGAATTTACCTCCGCATTGTCCCTCATTTTATCTGTAAAGTTCCATTTTACAAGTAAGAATTTCTTGGAAATTCCCCGACTCTTTATTGAAAGAGGAAAATTAATTCAAATGGGATTTAATATGCATGAAATTTGGGTTATTAACTATCAAATGAAATTAGGATTACTTTGGTATGGTACGATATGTATAATAATATGTGTGTTTGTGTGTAAAGTTAAGATATAAAGGAAAAGGAGCCATTTGGATGATTTACCATGTATTTACGCTGGATGTAAGATGTTTAATGAAAAGGTATGCATATTCACAAAGGTGGCAAGGAATGATTTGACGTGACGTGTCAAACTATTCACGTCGAGTGTCTTCAATGTCTTCCTTTCATAGTCAAGGTTTTTCTTGTTCCCGTTCTTCTTCTTCTCCTTGTTCTTGCTCACTTCATTCTTCTCATTGTCGTTCAAGTCGTCCCTGTAAAATTATGTAATGTTACACTCTCCATCCGAGTCTGAGTTTGAATGAAAAAGGAGAAGAAGTAGAAGGTAAGAGTGAGACAAACCCTTTTCATTTGAAAATCTTCCTTTTGTTTCGTTCCTGGGGAGACTTTGCGAATGTCAATCATCGTGTCAACTTCCCACGTTCCTTCGTTTGTTTGTTCATTCCATTCTCTCTCTCTCTCTCTCTCTTCATCTCTTCCCTTATGAATTTTAATGAGCCTTTTTTCAGGGTAGTCTTTTGGAGCTCATCGTCAGTAGAATGCTCAGTGAAATGGATTAACCGACTATAGTATGGACTTGAAACTGAAACTGTATGTATGAACACAGGGTTAAAATTAAAGAGTCAAAACTCTATCGTATATTCCCTCTTTTGTTCCGGTCTGGTCAAAAGAAGGACGAGGAAATCTCCTGGATGTGATAAAAGGAGGGTTAAAAATGAATTATGAGTCTCATTTATTTTATTTCCTTCTCAAAGCAAAAATAAAAAAGTCAGTCAAATTCTGAAGGTGAAAATTTTCTTTGTGCCAAACTGTCACATTTTTTCTATTTTAAATGCTCGTTAATATTGACTTTGTATTGATCAAGGAACAAGGAATTCACACAATTTGATATTCTATACATTGTAATTTCCCTTCTAATTTTTTTTGATGGAATTTTCAATTCCACTGGGGCAAAAAAAAAAAAACCAAAGGCAAAAAGGAAATTGTGTGCAATTTTTTTAGTTTCAATTCAAAATTTGTAGGGAAAAGTTTTTTCAAGTTAGCTTCTGGTTACAGAAAAATTTAGATTTCCATTTCTTTGGCCATGCATTCTTTAAGACGGAGAGAGAGAGAGAGAAGGGAAGGAGATGGAAGTAGACGGGTTATTCTAAGGAATTCTGCATTAGACTGCGGTGAAAAAGTGGCTAGCGAAAGAAGAGAAGGGGTTTAGCAATCAAGAGACTCTCCAGAGAGCCCGCAACCTCTTGCAAGATTGGACTGAGAATTGGCCTTTTTCTCCCAAGAGACTCAAATCAGAGAGAAGAAGAGAACTCGGAAAGTCTGGAGAGAGAGAGAGAGAGAGAGAGGAGTCTGGAGCCTTCACAAGCAGAACCAGAAACCGAAACCGAAACTAGAAAAACCTCGAAAAGCTAAAAGAGAGTTTGGGAGCTACTTGAAACTTCCAGGCTCCAGTCAAGTCATCCAAATTTCTTTTCCTTATTCGAAAGTCTATGTGTGTTTGTGTGTGTGTGTGTACATTTCTGTAATATTCTTTAGGAATTCCACGTTGGGTATATTCCGACTTTACTTTGCTATTGTTCTGCTATTGAGTTTGAGTTTGGAGTCTGGAGACTGAAACCAAAGCTCACGCTCAAATCTAGACTCTAGACTGTGTGGAGAGTCAACCAAACAAAACTAATAAGTGAGCGGACCGAAGTAAAGTATGTAACTTTTATTCTTTCCGTCTTTCCTCCTTCGTTACCTCACCATTGGTTTACATTTTGATTTCATTCGTTTCATTTCATTCATTCAAGGAAAAATCACTACTCAATATTTAAATAGAACATGACGGGAATTCCCCAATCTGCCATACTGGTACTGCTACTGCCACAGTTCGACTCAAACCAGCTTGATTTAAAACGAGTTTCCACAAAAGAAAATCCCTAGATTTGATAGACCTTTGACTTTTCTCATTTCATCCAATTTCCTGTATGTATATAAAAAGTAGGAAAAGCCAATAGAAAAAAGTTGTAATGGAATAAGTATCATATTGAGGATTGAGGCTAATGAAGCGGGTGGAAAATGGAAGCGTGTGTAGATGTATGTTATTGATATTGGTATTGGTATTGGTATGGCATGGAGGATGGGGGTTGTATTTGTATTTGTATCCTCATACAAAGTTCTCGATTGAAGGCTCCACTCATAACTTATGCGCAATACAAATATTTATTCTAGCATATGTCAATGGTTTCACCGGTGAATACAGAAGCCTGATGGATTGCTCGACTTTGACTCGCTTCCATGGCTCGACTCCTCAAGCTTTTCATCTCATTTCATACACATTTCACACACACACACACACACACACACACACGCACACACACATGTACATATTTACGTTCCATATATTATTTTACGGTTTTGGTTTTGACTTTGGGGTTTTTTCTTTCTTTTTTGGGAGTTGTGATGGGTGGAGCGGCGGGCACCCGGGAAGGATAAGGAACCAACATGGCGTTCCTCGTGGTCGATTCAATATGATGACAAAGTAAAATGTCATGTTTTTTCTTGTGGTGGTGAATGTTTTTTCTTCCTTTTTCCATTTTTTTCTTCGTCTCTCCTTTACTTTGCAATGATGACGATAATGTGCTTTTTCTCGTGTACTTTTTCCCACACACATACACACACAAAATAGAGAAACGGCGTATTCGTATTGCACTCTTGCAAACCGTGTACACAAACGTACACATTGGAGTTTGTTCTATTTCTTTTCTTTCCTTCATCCTCTTGGTTTTCGTTGTCTTTTTTTCCTTTTTTCCTCTATTTTTTCTTCGTCTTCTTCTTCTTCTTTTCCTTTTCAGCTCAAAGTTTTGCTCAGCTATGCTCACGATCAGAGTCAAAGTACGGGTCTTCACTGGAAGTTGCCATTTCATTTCATGTTTATATCACTATGACAAGAACAACTACATATATACATATAGATACAGATATAAGCAACTAGCCAAGAAGGAAAAGACGAAGAGAAGAAGTCGGAAGGAAAAGCTGTCTTGACTCGTCTCAGATGAAATGGGAAATGGGATCAGAGTTCTCTCTCTTCTTTCTCGCGTTTTCCTCATTTTTTTCTTTTCCTTCTTCGTCGTCGTCGTCTTCTTCGTGTCTTGACATATTTCAGAGTCTTTTCTCTCAAGCTTCATGGCATGGCATTGTAACTTGCTTTTGAGATTCTTCCCTATATCTGTAACTAATGTGTGTATTAATGTTCGTAGCGTCTACTTGTCTATGTATTTGTGTGTGCTCGTCTACAGAGTCTACACAGTGCTGTCATGCTATGTGTGGACATTTTATTATGGAAATGGAAATATGGACTGGGAATGTAGTGAATGTAGGTTGGAGAGTCAGAGAGAGTGTACGAGTGTACGTACGGACTACTGACTAGGCAAAGGATCATTTCCCCAGAATTTTCCTCTTTACCGCTCTTGTATTTGTACAATGTACAAATGCATGTACATGGTCTCTCACAGTCTCACGCATCAGGCTTGAGATAATACAAATTGCAACGTCTAAATATTTTTAGCACGATATGAATACATCAAAAACTCATATTTGTACATGTTCGGTCTCCCTCAGAGATGAACGCAGACATTTTTAGTTATATTTTATATCAAGAGTTGATGGACAAGTGACATCAACTGGCAACTGGCAAGGAACTCGTAATAAGATGCTCAAAAGACACTATATAGTCGACAATACAAAGTAGTAGTCTAACAATACGGGCAGAAATTTGTCTTTATCTTTATTCAGGATTTTAATTGCAATGAGCGGAATGAGGAAAGCCGTGAAAAACAGAGACTAACGATAAAATTTTAAGTCGAATTGAGGAATATTTTTGAAATGCGAGTGTGCACATACATTTGTGTAGTGTGTCTATATGCGTGTGTGTGTGTGTGTGAGTGTAGCTGTCGAGTGTACAAAACAGAGGATGAGGAAACGTGTGACGTGACGCAAACTTGAGTAATAAATCAGTTGTCAGGCTGGAGCTCGGTACAACTGGGGGATTCACATCACACAGAGTAACCCGGGTAGCTCCTCCACAACACACACACACACACATACACACACGAATACAAGAATGCACACGTATGTACATATGTGTTTGTGCATGATATGCCATCTTCTAGTTTTCAGCTCTACTGGAATGACAACAAAACCTATCTTTCCATTATCTGACATTTGTAAGTTGGCTTTATATTCAAAACTACAGACTACGGACTCTACACATTTATATATACAGATATGCGTTATATGAAAACGTGTACATATGTAATACATACATATTATGTACGTAGTTAGCGTACTCACGAATACGATTAGTTGTACATACATATTTGTATTTGTTAATATGTCAAGTAGCTTGGGCTATCCCTATCCATCTATGTAGTGGAGTTCTGATATTAAATCTATGTATGTATATCTTTATACGTACATTGTATTTGGGAAACGTGAGGGTCTAACAATAAGTATGTATGCGTAGACATATGTAAGGGGAAAGCTGTATGTATATGTATATGACTGTAGGCCATAGGGAGAAGCGTAGGAACTTACTCATCATCCATAAGGCAATCCATCCATCCATCCTTTTCCCTCTTCCTAACACCCCCTCCATCCTTCTCAAATAAAAACATCCAATGGAGAACATAGAGAACAACTATGAATGTGCTTGGGCTTCATCGGCCGCATCTCTCTCTCCTTCCATTTCCTCTCTCCGCAATGCAAATGCATATACGGATTCTCATCGTTCGGTATCGTCCTCCCGGATTCGGTTCCTTCCACTCCGAGTTCTTTTTCCCTCCAAGTTTTTTCTTGTTCGTTTTCTCTATCGGTCGCTCTCTCTCTCTCTCTCTGTCTTTCTCGTCTCTGTCTTTCTCACTACTGTAACAAAAGTATAAACCTCGTATATGTATTTGTGGCTGCCTGTCTCGTTGGGTCCTCTCGAAGGATTTTTTGATTTATTCTTCACACTCTGAGCTCATACACAGGCATTGGCATTGAGCGATGACGTCATCTTTTTTTATTCATCCTCCTTCTCCAAGTTCACATCCAACAACGTATACAGTCCTTTTTTTCTATCTGTATATATAAGATTATTTCAACATTTTCAACCCTCACTTTCAAAAGAAAGCCAAAAGAAAATATGCATAGCAACTTTTTGAAGCTTCAAACACTCGAATGTATACATACAGAATTACAAAGTCAGAGTCAAAGTGAGATGAGGATGAGGACGAGAAAAATGAAAAATTATTCAAATGCCAACAGACGCGTGTATAAAAATCTAATTAATTTGAAAACATCTCGCTCGCTCCTCTTTTTCTCTCTCTCTGATTCGTCCGTCGGTGCATTTGAATTTGAAATCTAAATTCGTAATTCGTAAATCTCAATTTGAGAGGTCGCATCGCATCAGCAAAAGTGCATTTTGCCAAAGGATGTGCAAGATGAAATGAAATGTGCAGTATTTTTTTCACGTTTTACGTGCTTTGATAAATTTAACTAAACGAATTTTGAGTTTAAATGTGTGGAGTATCCAAATTTTGGATGGTTTTCAAGGTAATGTTTTTTGGATAGCCATACAGAAATGAGTAGGAAATGCTTAGGAATGAAATGAAATCATATGACATGACATTATAAAAAAATTTGTCCATGTTTTGTTAATATTGTGGAGAGAAACGGGATATTAGAAAGGGTTTGTGGTTTAGACATGTGAAACGACTATAAAATTGAAGAGAGTGGTTTTTTTCGCAGTACTGATTGGTAAGTACATTTAAGTGGAGCTCGGAGCAAGGAAATGCAAAAACGTATAAATGGCTGTGAGAGAGTTGAGAGAGAAAGAGAGAGAGAGAGAGAGAGAGAGAGAGAGAGAGAGAGAGAGAGAGAAAAGAA